>JAWNNP010002078.1:600000-1154432 GCA_035044805.1 Leucophenga maculata | reverse complement strand
TATGGACCGAGCCTTCTAGTGAATTATACAGATCCCTTCTTCCACTGCGATGGTATATATCCTCAAAACCGCATTAAAAATGAGAACCAGGAAGAGCACCGCTTCGGGCAGCAAAGTCTTGAGTGTTTTCTCTCCTGCTGCCAACCAGGGTTGTCAAGCGTCGCTTGGATAATGTGTTTTCTGCTCTATAAGGTGTACTTAAATGGCTAGAAGCGGACCTATAAATCCTCAGCGAATGCTTTCACACGTTCCTTAGGGGACATAGCCCAGAAACCATCTGCCCTCCTGATCGGAAATTTTAGACATATGCTGTTTGTATCTTTTAGCCAGAGTTCATAAGAAGAGCTGTGTCTCTACTCTTTACCAGCAACAGTACTTCTATAGCTGGTGAAAGTCTGTTTTGCAGCCTTGGTTCTTGCGTTGGGCTTTCAGATGAAGCAATAAGAGCTGCAGTGTGTACCTTAGTAATAACTTTGTTAAGTTTGTAGTGCTGATCAATTATGTTGCTAAAATGCTTAAGAAGTGGAGAATTAACTGCCGGTTGTATATTTTTCAGCATAGAATTGGCGATCCTATCCAAGTCGGGTGACTTGCTTTTCAATTTGATTAGTGCTAAAATATGTTCCGCAGTGGAATTGGGTGTATCTAGTTCAAGGCCGAAGTAATAAGGAGGTAATGTAGTGTTTAACTCGTTTAAATTTTGTTTGTGAAGCGTAAAAGTATCAGAAAAAATGTTAATCATAAAAATAAATAAACTTGTAACATTCCGGAGCAGTCCTAGTCGAATGCAAAAAACACGAAGTCCTATCTATTACCGTTGCTGAGATCCTTTCATTCATACGGACGGACATACGGACATGTCTATATCGACTCCTCTATCACTCCTGACCATAATGGGGGTAACTTTGGGAGGTCTCCGACCATTATTTCTACCTGTTACATACATTTGCACAAAACCAATAGGCTCTTGTATCTTCGGTACAGGGCCTAATAAAGGTCAAAGATGTATGAATGCAAAGATATCGTTCTAAAAAATTTTAACCAACCATCATTTTGCCAATTGTGTGAATTTTTTTTAAAAAAATCGGCATAGTACTTGATTTATTACTTCTTCTGTATACTAACAGATTTTTAAGACATTACAACTAAAAACAAACTTCCCCACACTTTTTATTTGGTTTTTCTGCTTTTTAGCAACTTATGCTAAAATCGTAGTAAAACTTTAGTTCAAATGCTTGCTCCCGTTTGCTTTTTGCATCTACAACTTACTAAGACGCGCGACCACAAGGAGAATCATACAATTATAAATTTATAATAAAAATATGTAAGTTATGTTTTGAATGCCATAACACATACAAATATGGTAGCCCTTAACCAAATCCCTAAGGTTTTGAACGCATTTGGAAAGCCCTCGCGAAACCTGTTCTTCACACCCAAAGATTTCCTTTTAAGCTAAGGCTCAATGATTCATCAGCGCATACCATTTTTGTTTTGCACTGGAAGAAATACCAGTAGCGAAACTAACGCACATTCACACCTATTTGAAACCAACGTAGTACGAATGATATTTACCCTCTGGGTAATCTGTCAACTAACGTCAGAAGATCTAAGCAAGCAGACAACAACTCAACTTAACTCAACAAACCAACACACCACACCGCATACTGAACTCTGAACATGGTAACGCAATAGAGCAAATAGCATTTGAAGTACAGCAGCCGGACTTGGATTGCTGGAGGTGAAGTGATGTAAACGATACGCAGCGTTGAAAAGGAGTATCTACTAGATACTCGTACTAGTTGGCAGTAGCTGAGCTGAGACTTTGCCATCAATGCTGGTGACGATGACTGCTGGCATTTGGAGGCAACCTATTTCAATCTGCTATCTCCAACCAGAAATAGTACATGCACAGTGCGATGGCGGCGGTCGTTTGGATCGTTGACAATTGCCCAAAAACATTGCACAAATTGAAACGTTTGACTATATTTGGGTCAGTTAAAGTGATCACATTAACAAGTCAATAGTAGTGCGGATAGGCAGGCAGGCAGGCAGGCAGCTAGCTCTAAGAAAGTCCTTTTAGGGCGCTTGCGCATAGCACGTTCACTTCAACTCAGTGCAATGCATAGTGGGTATATATTTGAGATAGTCAGTCAAGGAGTAGCTGCTACGTGTGGAACAGTTGGTGGTACTAGTGTGTCACTATTGACGTTTTGTAGTTGACGCTCTCCAGTTGATGACAGCTGTAGGCAGGCAGGCAGTTTGATATGATATAGTTTGATTCTAAAAAAAGTGACTAGAGCGTGTGAAACTAAGGCAGCAAGTTATCTTAAATTCGTGTAAGTGAAAATGGCTTCAAAGTTGAAAAATCTGTAGTGAATGCTTGTGTTTTTTTTTTTTCATGTGGATGCTGAAAAATTCTATACAAGTGAATCGGATGAAAGCATATGAAACATTTGGAAATCTTTAACTTCAAAAATATGTCTGCAGAAATGACCTAGTGGACTGCGATTATGATTTCCAAAAGTCAACTGTCAAAAAAACTAAAATATTTTTGTACATAGATAAAAAAGAAGAAGATCAACACAACTCACGACTTTATATATGTAGATAAATTAGAAATCTTCGAAATTGGAAGACAAGCAATTTGAAAATGTAGAACATAGGTTTAGTAGTTTTTTAGCGTAAAAAGAAGTTAAAAAAACTTGGAGCATTGTTTATGAAAGATTGTCCATACCGGAAAAAAAATATGGTATCTTGAGTTCTTTGACCTCAAGGATCAAAGGCTAGAAAAACAGCACAAAAACAACTGAGTTTGAAACAAATTAAAAGAAGTTGTTTATAGGAATTCACTTTTCACAATGTTCAGTTGATGGAGTATTCCTAGTGTTTGGCTCCCAAAAATTCGCTCATAGAATATTCTAGAGAAAATTCTTTGGAATTTTAATGAACTTTTTTTTTGTGAAAATATCCGGAAACTTTATCCAACTATGTTTTTATAATCTTCTCACGTAGTGTGCTTAGTGCTAAAATTTTGTCAAGGAGTTTGTAACGCATGAAAGTAAATATCGCAGACCCCATGCTTGATCAGTTCGAAGAGACGAATTGAATGGAAAAGTAAATTTCAATAATAAAAGTTGATATTGGATAAATTGTACGATATAAGGAGTTTATTGTCCATCGATAGCTCAACTGTGTAGCTTACTGGTTAAGTATTACTAAAGTATAGCGTTGCCGAGCCAAAGACATGCGTGATTAGTATCTTAGCTTCCAGTTCTAGGCTTTTAAATTCGGGGTTCTACTAAGTAAATAACTAAATCGTAACAAAGAGCAGTCAAATGTAATATGGGTAAATTTCCCTCTTTATTTGATTGCTTTTAAGCTCAGATTAAATACTCAACATATTTTATAATTGGACACATTTTTGGAAAATTCCAATGGAGGACTTTTCAATGAGAAATAATATTATTTGGTCATAGCGATGAAGCCATATAAAAACACAAAACTCGTCTTGATGATTCGGAGATAGACATGTCCGTTCGTCCGACTGTCTGGCTGACCGTATGAAAATTGAGGTCTTGGAGACAATAGATATAGAACCATAAAATTTGGACATTTAGTTTCTCTTATCCTTTTTTTAAATAACTTGTATTCAATGAGCACGCTAACCCCCTACCTAAGTGGAGGTTGCCACTTACCATGCAAACGTACTCCTCCTTCTGAGTTTTCTATAAAAAAATTTTATTCATATTTCTAATTTTTTCAGAAAGTTATTGAGATCCAGATCGGACTACTAAAAGGGGTTGCCCCAAATCTGTCCAAACTTTTCGCCCAATTTTGAGTATTTTGTAGAAGGACTAAGAAAATATTCTATATAGGCCAAGTTTGGACCAAGCTTGGAAGGGGTAGTTCTTTTCTTTAGATTCGACTGCATCGTTGTTTCTTGTTTTAATGAAATCGAATATGAATTTCTCCAAATTTTCAATGGGATCGACAGGGCATGCCATTCAATTATTTACGGAAAATTATTTCCAGTTACATTCACCGCTACTGTTCGGTGGGAACTCAACTCTTTTGGTCATTTTTTGATGAATTTTTGTGAATTGCGACCAGACTAAACTTCGCAAACTTTAACCTTCAAACGAATTAGGCGGCAGTACACGTTACCACGCTATTCTTTTAGAACCACATATCGATCAAGACTTGCGTTGTAACCTCCGACAATTTAAATGTTTCAGAGTTTCCCGTCTCATCGTTAAAGAAATATGGTCCAATGATGACAATGGTTCATAAGTCCTTGTGCACATGTTCTTGTTTAAGCACCCGTTGTGATGAAAATGGGGCTTATAATAAAATAACAAAAAAAAAAAATAAAATCAATAATTTTGATGCGTTGTAGGCTTCCATAACCAAAAGCCTATAGAGTCAGAATAACATTGTCATAATATGTCAAAGAAAAAAGTAGGTAGGAGTTTTTAAACATCTTCACCGTGGATGTGCAGATGCTATGGATCTGTGCCTAGAATAAAAACTTATATTCGTATCAAAAGTCAACACAATAGGGCAATAAAGTCCGTCAAAGGCGCGTTTTGAAGAGTGATTCGGAATTAAATCCTACTTAAATAATTTAATTTTATCTCCAATATCTCCAAAGCTTTTCTCGATACTATTTATACACACCCAGTTAACCAGTTAACTAGAAACGCTTTGATTTAACACTAAAGCAAGTTTTAAACTAAAGTACCACATTCCCTCATTTCTCAACTACCATGTAACCTCTTCAACTGTTTAATCTGACAAAGGAAATAAATAAAAGTATTAACATTTATTTTTAAGTACAAGTACACATACCGGACAAAGCGCAACTGCAACGAAGGCCTGAGTCCTGAGCTAAGGCAAGACATGGTAGTAAACTGAAGAGATCCTCTCAAGCAGCACATGCATCATCGTCTGCGACGTCGTCGTCGTCGTTGTCGTCATCGTCAGCCGCATGTCCGAAGTATTTTTGAAACATGCGAATTGCTTGTACGTGACACGCAATGAAAAACGAAGGAGACGCAGCAGCAGCAGCAGAAGTGTATGTAAAATCCAACAACTTTGAGGTCCTCGAACAAAAAAAAAAATAAAAGAAGAGAAACACCAATATATGAAACCTACAAAAAGGCTGCAACGCGTTGACCATGTTCAAGCGAGCACTTAGCCATGAAAGTAGCCACAAACGCATGAAGAACTGCGGAATAATGTGAAGAAACAAAAAAAATAACAGAAATAAAATAAAAGGAATGAGAAGCTGTACAAGCTGCGGCGGCTGCTGTTGCTGCCACATTCAACATGTTGCATGAAGAAGCTGCACGGATGACTGCTTGCATTTGAAGGCCTCGAAACTTGTATCGCGTCTGCGCATGCGGCACGTCGCCTTGGATCAGGGCAGAGAGCGATTGCTTCGTTTGGATTTTGAGCGACTCAATGAAATTTATTTGGTGATGCTTGAGCGAAGCGTGAAGTTAACTGCTGCAGAAGCTCAAATGTAGACAGCTACGAGGAGTTCGACGCTTGCCTTTGGGTATGCCATGCCAACTGGAGACACAAGGCGGCGGCGGCGGCGAAGAGTTGAAAGTTCGAGTGCTGGATGTTTGGCTGCGACTGGCAGTCAGTGATCAATTTAATCGCGCAAATAATACAAGCCGATACAATAAGTAAATATGGAATAATCATTATACAGAGGTGGTGCACCTACAAAACATACGTAGTACGTAGTATGTACGAGGGCCGTTTGGTAAGTAATGCGCGTATTACTATTTTACAATTTAAATATGATTATCAGTCCCAAATGTTGGATAAATAAGCTAGGAAATGGTGATTGCGTACTTCAAATCCTTAAAACGTTCTTAGAAATCGTGAAAATAATATATATTAATACCGTAAAGCATTATCTCAGCATTTCATTCTAGGAACTTTATATTCTCGCTAGTAAATAGTCCTGGAGGCTATTCTCTACGTTGGTGAATCGTATACCAAGCAAGAGTATTGCTCTCTATACCCTGGAGAACAGGCCACACTCAACCAGTTACCAACCAAATAATGCTAACTTTTACGACAGGTCGTAAATTGGGTTTTTTTTTTTTTTGGATGGCATTAGATATGTCTGATACACGAATGCAAGGGTACAACGTTATAATATTTAAAGTTATGCTTCATCTAAGCGTAGTGCATACATCTTTGGTCAATAAATACGTGGAGCAAGTTTACAAAATAATAAGCAGATACTTCCATAAAAAGTCTCCGTCTCTATATACATCAGTATAGGAAATTCCCAATTGGATCAGCCCAAAAATGTTAATAACCTTAAAATAAAAAGCCAAACAACAACCCTTTGGATCCAATTTTTCATTCACGCAAAACCATCAAGGGATCAGAGTGAACACCGGAACAAAGTATGGAATAACATTTCATCATATTCCTCATTGATGAGAAAGAAAACCAAGAAAATTTAGATTTATATAGGTTGAAAATGGACAGAAGCCGTATTTTCAGCTCCAAAAACTGTAAGCAATTATGGTAGAATATTTCTCTTTTCCTTTGAGTTAGGTGAAAGACGATCTATCGATTTTAACGTACATTTAATTCACCTCTGATTCTTATAGTCAAGAACCATTTTCCAAAACTAAAAAAAAACAAGTAAGGAATTTACAGTCGGGCGTAACCGACTGTAAGAGGTCCTGTACCAGTTCAGGTCGCCTAACAAACACATTAAATGTTTCCCGAGCATATGACCAAACACATGACCACTTCTCACTGCGCGAATATGAATGAAAAGAAAAGGGGGGTCGTTCGGTACAGGGCCTAAAAAAACGATGTATCAATATCTCCAAAATATATGTTTATTTTCCATATACCTTCCTTATTTGATGAGTATCTTTTGCCAACAAGCAATAAGTGGGAACATATCGTAATCGAAGGGGACCAAGT
This sequence comes from Leucophenga maculata, assembly GCA_035044805.1. Taxonomy (NCBI): domain Eukaryota; kingdom Metazoa; phylum Arthropoda; class Insecta; order Diptera; family Drosophilidae; genus Leucophenga; species Leucophenga maculata. The sequence continues at coordinate 1,147,466 of JAWNNP010002078.1, read as the reverse complement.
TTATAGAAGTCGGAGTATATAGACGAAATTCCAATTCTTTTTGATCTTTGGTTTCATTGATGTGCGATTATAAGGCGATGAAAAACCCTTTATTTTTTGATTTTCAAGAACGAAAAATCGCATCCACCTTCCTGTCTTAATTCCATGGCCTTCTGGCGTCTGCTAGCTGTCAACTCATCCACTTCGAACTCATCCACGGCTTGTGAATTAGGCAGTCTCAATTAGAGGATTTTCGAAACCACCCTCGTATCTTCTTGTAAGTATTTATGCAGTAAAAGGTTCCGTATGGATTGCAATGCTTTTGCAGGCTTAGCCACCACAGCTTGAAACGCATAAGCTGGGCTTATCTGGCATTTACAATCAGAAAGTTTTCGTTGAGCGTGTTTCTTAAGAATTCGACTTGCCTTGTCCAGAGTTCTTTCACTTTTGTATCTGTTGAGATACGCGTGAAGTATGACACTCAAATGCAGCGTAAAGCGTGTGAGTCAAGTGTATGGAGAGACCTACATATACTCGCATTCGTACTATGTTTATCGGTATCTTTTATTGTATATTACCTCGTTGTTTTGTTTTTTTTTTTTTTCGTTCTTCTTCTCGTATTTAAAGGGTAATCGCTTACCCATGAAAATTACGCTAATTTTAACCATTTTTTATGAAATTCCTTTGTTGCGTAGGATAATCGTTCGAGATCAAAACGTCGCAGCCGCTTAGGATCGTCGAAGCCTTGACCATTTTGGCAGCTTACAATGGCGTGTATTAAATGCAATTATATGCGATTGGACAGCTTGTTGCAATTTCGCGCGACTTTAATTGGGTTTTACACTACACATACACACAGGAGCTGGAAACCCATTCCCCGGCATAGTAGTACTTCTGTCAGATCTTCTGCGCAGCATTATTGTGGTAACGCACGTTCAACGGCGAATCACTCAGATGTCACCATAAATTCCGCACATGCGCACACATCGGCATGTCCAATTTTGGTGCTGCTGACGAAAAGGAAAAGCAGCCGTGTGAGTGAGCTAGTGAGTGGTCCGTCCATGTTGCAAGTAGTGCAAGCAGTATTTGTTGCATGCCTCCGAGTAGCACGTTGTTACCATTTCATGTTGCCATAAGTTACTCACTTACTAAGCTGCTGATGCGCCGCGCGTTCATATCTACAATTGCTCTAGTGCAGTATGTCATGCCAGCTTCTTGGCTAGTAGTTGAACTGGTAACGCTTGGCGCTTGCCACTTGCCCATTTTGGGAGTGTCGCTCATTGCTCGGGTGCGCTCATTAACGCCGCCCCACAATATGTATACGCGTGTTACTAGCCAGAGTGCGCAAGTAGCTCTCTAACTACAGAAACGCATTTTGAATCCGCAAGTGTGAATATCCAATTAACGTTTTTTCGTGAAATTCCTTCAATGGCCAGTTATTGTGGTGGGCTTACTAAATATAACTACGAAGTTTTAAGATAAGCGCTATGAGTTATGGGAACAAGCAATGGGAAATTTTTTCGGTGAATGGGAGTATCTAGTCATACAAAATATAATAATGTTGCATAACTACAACTCAACAGAAGAAATGATATATAATGAATGAAAGAAATGAAATATATGCTGCGGATATGCTTGCAATTCAAGTTTTTTGTAAATTGCTTTTAACCTATCGGCACAAACTAAATAAAACTATCTTTTAAGGTTTATAAAAAGACATTTATTCAGTTAAAATTCGGCACTTAGACTTAGTTATATTGCAGTCAAATAGAATAGCCATATGTACATGCCACAACCACTTCTTGGGCCAAAAAAAAACACTTTTTTTATTTCTTGGCACAGTGTATACTTACTTCAAATTACTTCTTACTTCTTCTAGATAGATTCTTTTTATAGATAGATTCTTTACAAATACATATACCAAATATACAGCGAAATATAACTTTTAACTTTTCCATTGTCCATTCTGTTCCAACATGTCAGAATTTTTCCTAACCTCAAAAAATGTGACGGATTTTATTTTTGATTTGCTTGAATCTTGTTACTCAGAGGTTTTGGGGTCACTGATTCCGAATCTGAAGTCAGATTTTCAAAATTCAAAATGCCGGAGCCAATATGGCGGACGAATTTTGTAAAAAATTTAGAGTTTTTATGAAACTAAATATCTGGGAGTTTTTTGTGGTCGCTGAAGTCAATTTTTCAAAATTCAAGATGGCGTATCCGATATCATGTCGAGTTTTGTCCATCATGTAGCTCTTATTAGGGCTGTTTGATATTCTAGTTTAATAACTGTTTTTTTTTTTCTATTAATTCTCTTTTCTGCTGCTATAACGTGTTCTCTTTTCTTCAAATAATCTTTATTGTTCTTCACATCGAGGATTTTTCCAGATGGTTGGATTTGCGTATTTCATGAACTTCCGATTTTTATAAATTTTTCCAACAATAGAGCTTCTTTTTGCGACTGTTACAAATGATTTGCGGAACACAGTTGGTACGCTGATTGATCTAAAAAAATCCGACATATTAGGAAAAAAAAACCTGACATGTTTAGCGCATCAAAATAAATAAGGAAAGGGCAGTTCGATCCCTCGGCTTCAATTTCTCGGGAAAATAGAAAAAAATTTTAAAAATTATAAGATTTTAGTATGAACTCAAGGCTTTAACTCACGATTTGAACGATGAACGATTTGAACGTCGGAGACCCCCCAAAGTTACCCCCATTATGGTCAGGAGTGATAGAGGAGTCGATATAGCCATGTCCGTCTGTCTGTTCGTCCGTATGAACGAAATGATCTCGGAAACGGTAGTAGATAGAGACTTCCTGTTTTTCGCATTCGACTTTGACTTCTCCTTACGCCTCCTCAGTCTGTTCATCGGTCGCCTGCTTGGTAGAGCACGAGCAAGTCTGTTGCAGTTTGCGTTCAGCATTGTGTTGTACGGACTGGTATGGCGGCCAATTTGCTCGTCTATCGTTTCCACGCGAAGGTCTCTATGGGCAATGGGCAATCACTGATCATCCGCACGGCTTTATTTCTGAATGCGCTTTCGATGTGTCTTCGAACAAATGCTCCATAACTGGACTCCATACTTCCAAATGGAGGCAACAACAGAGTTGTAAACCGCTCTCTTGCAGCGCAGGACTAGTTTACTTTGTTTATTTATGAGCCAATAGAGTTGCCTCATTCTGAGGCGACAACGGTTGACTAGGTTTCTGGTGTGCCGCGCAAACGTTAGCCTCTTATCCAGCATCAGCCCAAGGTATCTTATTTCATTAGCTTGCGTGAGAACTGCATTATTTAACCAGACATTAGAAGGGATCCTTCTCCTTAGTGAGAAGCACACGTTGAAGGCACGATTTAGCCCCGCATGATTGCACATTAGCCACGATGTGATCCTTGAACGAGAGGCATTTATGTAGGATTGATTATGAGAATAAAAGTATAGTCCGAGAATATGCCTGATGAATTCTTTCGCCATAAGGGATTATTCGAGAGACACTTGCGCAAAATTTAACAAAGAACTTACACACTTCCAGGTATGAACGTAGCATCGAATAATATGGGTAGGTAATTTGTTGTTGATCATTGATAGCAGACCGAAATGCCACACCTTGTCAAAGGCTTACAATATTCCTTTTTGTCAAAGACTTGAAGAATATTCCGTATTCCGTGCCTCGAGCGGAAACCGAACTGATGATCTGGCAATAAATGTTTGGAGTCTGCAACACGAGCTAACCTGAAGATAAGAAGCCACTCTTCTTATTTCGAGAGTGACGGAAGTAGACTAATTGGCCGATACGACTTTCGGAATCTATGGAAAATTGTTACAATTGATGTTTTCCAAGCCTATGAAAAGTGGTGCATCCTTATGATAGCATTGAAAAAGTAACCAGGAATAGAAGAGCATTTGCTTTTACCGTTCTGTTGCAGATTTTAGCGTGACCGAAGGCTTTGTTCTTTTGAAGATCTTTTATGGCGTCGTACACCTATAACAGTGTGAAGGGAGCGATAGCGTATCCAACTGTAGTGCAGTTTAACTGCATTAATTGAAACCAGGTTATATTGCTTAAAGGTTTCGACGAGTTGTTGTGTGAAGCCGTCTACCTGTTTAGTGTCAGATCTACACCACTTTCCATTGATGTCTTGTAGTGGAGACTAGAGCTTTAGTTGACACTTGGCAATACGAGTAGTTTTCCACAGTGGAATCGTTACATCTTAATTTGTGACCATAATATGGACACAAATTGCTCTTGAATATGGACTCCATATTCACAAGCATGTTATAAAAAATTTGGGTTCGACGCTCGATCAGTGCATTTCTATGCCCTGGGGCAGCTCTTAGCTATTCTGGCTTATCTGCTGGAAGGTGGGTGCGTATATACACCTTATCTTTGCAAAAAGACCGCGTAACCCGTAGTCAAAAAGGACATATGTACTACGATTATGCCTTCTACTTCTGATAATGCTGCGATGAGATTCTGTTGCTTCATCAAATCAAGTGCAAAGTCTATATCTTCTATCAAGTTAAGCTACATAAAAAAATATATTTAATAAGCTTGAGTTCTATACTTGTGGAAGATTTTATAATTTTGTATTGCGTACAAATTAATGCGCCTATTAAATAATGTACTAAATAAAAGCCATGTAATCGTATTTTCTGAGTAATCAAAAACTGAACTTACACATAATTTCTTCCTCATTTCGTTTTTCTGCATTCCTCAAATACATTTTTTTATTTTTTATTTTTTACAAACAATAATCACAGGTAGTGCAAGTTTCATGGTTAAAATCTCAGCAACCAAATCGCCGCCAACATCTGCAACATCGTCCATAGTCGTCATCATCATTTTCATGTTTAGCGGCCAGAAGAACAACAACATCAACTGCTGTTCTACTTAATTTGACGCTGCTGCCGCTGTTATTGCTGCGTGCAACTCACAGATGCAAACAGAATTGAAAAGCGGCACCCGCGCACATTGCAAATTCCCCTCTGGCAATACAAGTTGGATGCCTCTGCCTCTGCCTGAAAGCGAACCGACAGACGGACAGTTGGACGGAAAACAGCGAATGCAACTAACTGGCTAACTGACTGACTGAATGTCTACGCTACTCGAATCGTTTCAGGTCGGTCGTTCCTTTGCGCCAGTTTCACGCGGCCGGATTTTTCTCATTTGATTTGTTTATGCAGATTAAATGCAAACGATCTTGATAATGACATTAACCGACAGAAGGAACAGCGGCAGTATTCACTGTTCAAGGAGTCGTAGGAGCTGTGTACCGCAGAACGCTATGGACGTTTGTTCTGTTCTTAAAGATGCTGTTCTGTTCTGTTCTGTTGCTGGTGACGATGACGACGATGACTTTGACTGCGACTGCGACACCGTTTCCATTGCTTTCAATGAGCTGCGTTCAGCGTTCTGCAGCGTGAATTGTGCGCCGGATTGTTAACTTGACAGCTTTTTGAGACAAGAACGAATCAGTGACCAGACGGACAAAAAGTCACAGATTCGTGAGCGTCCAGCGCGAAAAAAAGTACAAAATTAAACAGCACACGGTAACAAAATTAATGCCTGAAATTGAAACGCTTTGCATCTTTGTTCGGTTTGAGTTTACTCGCAGTTTTTTTTTTTTTTTTTTTTTTGCATCTCTGCGCTTGTTTCGAGTTGAAACAACTTGTCGCCTAATTAGGTGAAAAACGGATTAAGTTTGAACTGATGCTTCGCTAGTTGGTTTGATTTTAAAGTGTTGCTGATTTTTCTGTATACTCTCGCATTGACTGTATACGAGATTTAATGAGGTGTTTAATTGTTTTTATTTGTTTTTGTTTTCTGAATCCTCAGAAAATACTTTAATATGTTAGACATATCTCATTGTTTCAATCTTAATCACTATACATTTCAAATCTGTTTCATTTAGTTAAAACAAATTTATTCTGTTCAGTTCTGTTCTGTTGCAAATTTATAAAGTTTAAGAAGTTTGCAGGAAAAACAATTAATTGGCCAAAATGCGCAACACAGAAAATTTAAATGTAATTTTTTTAAATGAAATTAAAAAAGAGCGACGCTCCTTTTCCAGATGGAAGGTCACTAGAAGTAACAATCGGTAGGCGGTTCGGCACGCTTCCATAATTGATGTCAGCTCTAGCCGAAGATATCAAGTAGAAAGTTAGGCTTCTGAGTTCATCGCTGCAAATGTATCTAACTTTTAGTCTTATCATGCCACATGAGCTAAGCAGTACCACACAGAGACCTAACAGATTAAACCCCAGGATCGAATGACCTAGAGATTAGGACGCTGAAGGCACTGCCTTAATTTGAACTTCTTTTATGTTGTTTATTTTAACGCCATATTACGGATGCAATATTTTCCCTCTGGGTGGAAGTTGCCATGTTTCAAGAGTATGGCAAGCCGAAAAACAGTATTATCTACCGACTAGTCTGCTCATATCTCGAAGGTTTCCAAAATAATTGTTGCTTGTCATTGTGATCCGCCAGTTTGAGTTTCTTGCAAACCACATTCTTATTGCTTTCAACGCCTAAAAGTTTTGCAATGGAATTTCTATTGAAGTACAGAAGACCTTCGATCGTGTATGGCACAGTGGTTTTCTTAGTCAAAATAAAAGAAGCGTTCCGACTCCCTATTATTTATTGTTATTTTCTCACATAGAAGGGCGTTAATTCTCTGTGAAGCGAGAGCATGATTATCAACTATCCAGCAGCGGTTCCATAGGGTTGCATCCTCGTATCATGTCATATACATGGGTGATGATCATCACATCACATAAGATGTTACTCCCGTCATTTTCCGATGATGCCATTGTTTTCTATGCTTTTCTCTGTGCATATTTTGTCAGTGTAGCAATCCAATCTTAGGAAAAGTAACGAATCAGAATCACTGAATCGGAACTAGTCAACCATTTTACAATGTCAGCGAATATCTGAGATTAATAAGCTCTGTTGGAATCATATGACATTAAAATTAGATATAAACCAGAAGCTTATAAAAATCGTTAAAAAATAAAGCAATTTATTTGAAGCTTGTGAGATTAACATCTTCGATATCAAAAGATCGTCCAACAGAGATTAACTTCCATGCTGAAACTGTGTTTTTAATCAAATATTCATCTGTTACTAAATGGGTCTAGTATTAAATAAGATGGAAATGCCGGATAACTGAAATTTTGAATTTTTTTTTTTTTAAATCTTTATAAGGTTTCTGAAAACCGAAACTCTCGAGTTTGGGCGGCCATATCATTGGCAATATTTCAGGTAGGGTGCACAACATATCTTGTGATGTTCGTTATTAATCTGTGGTATTGCTAAGATTCATCAAATTTGTCGTTTAAAAATAAACTTAATCAAAGCAAATTTTCGCAGAATGGGAGACAGAATTTTGTGTATGGTACCCCATTTAGTGGTCCGACCTGAACATATAATGAGTACTTTATTAGAATTTGGACATTTAAGCAAAAATTAAAAGAAAAACAACAAGAGCGGTGCTAGGACACTCGTTAAACATTAATCTAGATAGGGAATAGGAGAGTCTAAATAAATAAACTTGACTTTATGGAATTTTCATTAAGTTTGACGTAAATTAGACCAAAATTGGCATATCTAGTATATTTACATATTTTGTTATTACTAAAGCTCAGAATGAGGAATGGGTTTGAATGTCATGATACAATAATACATTAATGCTTACTAAAGTGAAGCTGATGTAGCTAGGTCTTTAAGTTTTTAGGAGGTTTTGAAATTTGCCCGTCTACGTGCATGCTTTCGGAAAAGTATACAGGATTGTAATTGATTTTCAAAGGTGCACAGCCTACGCGGTATCGAAGAGACAATCCTGGCAATATCTTGAATGCTTAAAGAATTATAAGTAATCCTTTTGTATATCTATCGTTGAAATAAGTAGCCTTAGACACGGTACAGTGTATCTCGAAGTAGAAAACATACCCATTTTTATTCTTTTTTTAAACTTCAAATATTATTCAACCTGTTATTCCATAATAATTATACGCAGTTGCTTAAAATAATTTTAGAAATCTAAAAACCAAATTGATTTCTTAATGATACTCGTCCGAGACGTCGCGCTGTCTATAGAAAGAGTCCTCTCCAAAAATTAAACGAAAAAAAAATGCAAAAAAGAATGAAATACTTTTTTGTTCAATAAAACGCTGAATTAGTTATTGCGGTTGATGACTTCAGTCCAAGATAATGATGCTGTTGATACAGAAAATGATACCGATGATGATGATGATGATGAGGATGATGACGCCGCGACGAACAACCATGAAGCTGTTGATGATGCTTTTCAAAGTTTTTCACTTTGTGTCTGTTGTCCGACTTTGTCTACACGAATGCACCGGAAATGTAAGCGTACTAAAAATTCAAACAGGCGCAGTCAGACGCAGCAGCTAGGCAGAGAAAAAAAAAATATATAAATCGCTTGACTAAAATGATAATGAAGCAAAAACGCTTCATAATAGATGCAACAGAAGCAGTGCTTCAGCGTTCAGTAAAATAAAATGGAGCATCGCGTTGCGCATGCGCCAAGTTGTGCTGCGTCCGTTTGGATTTTTTTGTTTTGAATACCCTATACCCATGGGATGAAACGATGTATTAAAACTGTCAAAATATATGTAACAATCAAAATGGGGCGTGGGAAAAGTAATTCTTGCCTATTCAGGTTTTCACTTTCGGTAAGTTTATACGAAAGTGAGTTCGTCCATAATTTGCGATTTGAAGGGTTAAACGATTCGGATTCATTTTAATTGCAATGTGAAATTGAATCATAATTTTGAGAATTTTTCTTTTTTATGTAAGCTTGGATACAGATATATGCCTTTGTCTGTGTGTATAAGCTGCCAAGATTTGGGAAACTACTATTCTTAGAAAAATTAAATTTCAATATTAAGAGTCTCTCAACCCACTCATTTTTAGTGTGCCTCAGATCATGATTTCAAATCCTTAAGGAGTAGCCTTATAAAAGATCAGCTTTCTAATTTCGAGTTTTTGTATTTAAAAACGATTAAACATGTTCAGATGTTCTAGATGTTCCTCAAAACCTACAGGGTATCTTGTAGTCAATTATACTTGACTGCAGTGTTCTTTCTTCGTATTTTTTTTTAAGATCTGCGAGCGCAAAAATTTGAAACGCTTAAAAGCGCAACGAACAAAATTATTAAATGGGCAATTTTGCTGCTTTTTTCGATGGCAATTTTATGGCAATTTCTTTCTTTGGCTGCGGTTTGGCTAACTTGACTCAATTTTGATTGCCATCGCACGAAACAAAGCAAAATTAAATTTTGTTTTTGTTATAAATTTCTTGTCGCGCATTGTTTTCGTTGACTGAAGTATTTACTTATGCATATTTTTTTATTGTTTTCGAATTATTTTGAATTGAATTGCCTGTTTAAACGAATGTTTTGTTTGTTTGTTGGTAATTGAGATTTTGCGCGGATTTTATGGTTATTGTTATTGAATTATGACTTAATTTTCAGTATTTTTTTTTTTTATTATATGCAAAATATTAAAAGGGAACAAGAATTCCAAGAAATAAGAAATTTAAAGTCTGAAATGATATGAACTTGTAATAAGTATGCAGATGAAATTTTAGTATGGAATAATGTAAACATTTTACGGACACTTTTTAAAAATATATAAAGCTTGAGAGTTCGATGAATAGTAGACATATACGAAACTGTTTTCAACCTCTGAATAAATTATCCTCATTCAATCATAATGTATATATGCGTATGTAGGCTTTTGTCAGATTTTCTATTTTCCACAGGGATTTCTACTGTGGGAAGGTCACTTAGATCAGAAGCTAACACAAACAGTTTCTTTGAACTTATTGTTTTATCAACATAATTAATAAATAGAACCTTCTTGTTAAAAAAATTTCAGTGATATCTTCGAGCAGCACTTCGGCATTTCCATCTTATTTAATACTAGTCTCATTTAGTAACAGATGAATAAATAGCTTTAGTTTTTTCTCTCTGGAGACTGGGACTCGTTTGCTCAAGTTCACATTGTGAGAAAAGTTGTTGACTGCCATTCACTTGGAAATGGCCAACAATGATTCTTGTTACAAACGGTCCACGCAACTCACACGTCCGTTAGGACACGTATCTCCTGGGTAGCTGCTGAACACCAGTTCAGAAGTGAGCTAACGTGAGAAGGCTATCCACTTAATTAGGGGTTGGTGCGCTGGGCTTGGAACCCGCCACTTTAAAAAAAAAAACACCAATAAATACAAATATGAAGCCTCGGAAGGAACACTATGGCCCGCCAACCATATAAGGATCATGATTTAAGGATATGCACCTGGAATGTCCGAACCCTTAATTGGGATGGTGCAAATATCCAGCTGGTTGTTGTCCTTGAAAGATGCAAGGCTGACATCATCGCAATCCAAGAAATCCGATGGATAGGACAGGGTTGCTCTAAAAAAGCATCCTGTGACATCTACTACAGCTGCACGAATTTGGATGTGGTTTCGTGGTGAGTAGGATGGTTGATGAGCGTCTAGTACACGCCCCGACGGATGAGAAAGTAAACGATGCTAAAGATGAGTCCAATGAACGCTTGAAACGTCTATACGAGCGCTGTCCCAATCACGATGTCAAAATTGTGCTTGGCGATTTCAACGCCAAGATTGGGAAGAAAGGAATCTTTGGCCCAGCCGTCGGAAAATTTAGCCTTCACGACACTACCTCCAATAATGGAATAAGGCTAATCGATTTCGTCACAGGTCAGAACATGGTAGTTAGTAGTACCAGATTTCAACACCTTAACATTCACAAAACTACATGGTTGAGTCCTGATCAAATAACACGCAACCAAATTGATCATGTTTTGTTGACGGAAGGTACGCAGGAACGGCGAGTCAGCAAGGCTCTCAGAGATTGAAAAACAGTCTCGGCTCATGGGTCTAGCGGTGAATGAGGACAAGACGATGGAGAATATCAACTTCAGTGTTGTAGAAAACTTCGTCTATCTTGGATCCGATATAAGCAGCAACAACAACGTCAGCCTGGAGATCAGGCGAAGAATCACGCTTGCAAACATATACTTTTTTGGGCTGAGTAAGCAAATGAGAAGTAAAGCCCTCTGTCGAAAGACGAAAATCAGAATATATTAGACGCTGATACTCCCGTTCCTATTATATGGCGCAGTGGCATGGGTCGTGATTGAGTCATCTGAAACAGCGTTGGAAGTCTTCGAGAGGAAGATTCTTCACAGGATTTTCGGTCCTTCGACGAGTCTAGATCCCATATGAACCGCGAGCTGTACGAGCTATTCGATGAGGTTGACATAGTTCAGCGCTTAAAATTCCAGCGGCTGTACTGGGCTGGGCACCTCATTCGAATGTATGAAAGAGCTCCAGCACGCATGGTTTACATGGGGGCCTAAACTTGATTGGTAGACGTCGAAATAAAGGACGACCGGGCACTCGATGGAATAACCAGGTATGGAGAGATCTCTCCGTACTTGGCGTTCAAAACGACTGGCGCCAGCGCGCACTCAATTATGGAGGCTGGCGCGCCTTTCCTAGATGCGGCCATGACCGGTAGACGGTTGAAAGTCATTTATGAAAGTAATAAATGAATTACATTCTACGCCAATAGCTGTATAAAAAGCATTTGTGAAAATGATGCTACTCGTCGTGTTCCCAGATGCCATTGACATCAGCTTCACACATGAACGGCGAGCTATCATAGCTTATGAGTTAATTGGTGATTGAGGACAAGAAGAAGATGTACTTAGTTCCTCTCGCATGCCTTCATCAAGTCTGGCAAGTTCTGCGATGATGAAAAATTTCAACTTCAGTATTCGTCAGAGAACTTCATCTATCTATGATCACAAATGACCAGCAACATCAACGTCAGCGTGGAGATCTGTCGCAGAATAAAGCTTCTTCTTCTTATTTTATGCTAAGTTTGGGATTATATTGCTTGTTCTAAAAATTAATAGGTCCTTTGAATTATACAATAAAATATAGAAATATTTATGAATTTTTTACCTTTCCAATTCAATGTTTTATTTTTAGAATAAGAAAACGAGGTGTTGTGCTGTTTCTGATAAAAACAAATAATGAAGCTTTACAGAATCAGCGTCATTTTACTTCCGCCTTCTTTTTAAACTATCTAGAAATGTCTTTTAATAGGTTCTGTCTCGACTTGATCTTAGTACCGAATGACTGCACTGTTTTGCATTTAACTTTAAAATGTTTATAAATGAACTAAATTACCAATACTTTAAAACTTTAAATCAAAAGTGAAAGCCACAAAAATCTCTTTACATAAATCTACAACAATCCCATATTATACATCGTCATCATCTGCTGTGGATGTTATTGTCTCATGCAAGTGCACTCACTGCCAAAAACACACAAAATTGAGAAAATATTATTAAAATTCAAAGCAAATCCTCGCGATCTATGTCATACTACGTACATCAGTACATACTGAACTGCATACCCACTGTCGAGTGCAGCTGAGCAGTAAAAATAAAATATATCTAAAAATTGAAAGAAAGACATTCCGACTGACAGACAAATCGAGCAGCAGCTCACGAATGAATGCATGTAATCGAAAATTCAGCGAACGTCATCGACATTTTGTAAATGTATTAAATAGGCACTATATATAAATTTAATTCAAACTCAAATCCAATAACCACTTGATCCACTGCGAAAAACAAAAACAAAAAAAACTACACCAACAGAAACAAGTGTGCGATCCGAAATGTCGATTTTTCAAGCGACTTTCGCAGAACGATCAAACGGACTACGCGAATTTTTACGTTTTACTAAGTTGTAACAGGTTGCAAAGCGTTTACAATATTTTTTTTATTTTGTTTTTAGTTGTTTTTTTTTTCTACTAAGCCTTTGCGAATTTTATTTTACTGGCTTATTGCAAAATATGTCAAAGAAACGCAATCGATACGAATATCAATCAAATATATCGTGCAATATATAAACAAACAAAAAATATATATATTCGAATACCCATTGACAAGCGATAGGCAACCGAAACCGAAGTTGAAAATTACCATAAGCAATCTAATGAGCTATCGACAGGAAATTCAATAAAATAATCATCTATGCATAAATTAACAACATATTCAATAATAATCCAATGAAGCGCCAAATCCGGAAGCGATAAATTTGTGAAAATCAAACATTTGTCCGTGGCGACATCTGCTTATCTTCCTTTTTTACGGCTCAACAGTTTTGTGAAGCGGAGTTTCAATTCGTGGTAATTTGTACTGTGACTCATTTTGATGTTGATCGGTGATGGTCAACGGCAGCGCTTTGGACGTTGTTGGTGATGACAATCTTCAGGTCTTTATCTTTTTACCGCCGATACTTGTCGCAATATCAAGATAAGCAGCGTTTCAAGGCGCCTTTTCGTTGCCTTGGCAGGAATGTTGGTATTGCATTTTATTTTCTTCTTTTTTTTTTAAACTACAATAAATATATTTTAAGCGTAATTTCGTCTTTTGTCTTTGGTGATTTGGTATTTAGGTCATAATTTGTTGGCGATTTAAGGGCGTTTTGTTGTTTTTTGGCTTGTGATCTTTACAGTCAACATACACAGTTTGTAGCTACTTAAATTAATTATGACAGTTTATATATTTAATTGTTTTTTTTTTCTTCGGGATACATCAAAGCTGAAGCGCCGCCAGAGTGTGGACTTTAAGGCAAACATAATTATGATATGCGTTCGTGTGTGGTAGAATGTGTGTTAACCGGAAATTATTGACCGAATAAAAATTTTTGTGTTGTGTTTTAATTTTTTTGGTACTGCGGTGCCAATGTACTATTCTAATTCATTTTGTATCTCAAAATAGGTAGGAGTATTATTTTACATGAACAATATATGTATATATTCTTGTTGCTAGGAATGTCGAAAATCCAAAATGAGACTCAAATACCCCATAAAGTGTATATATTCTAGCTTTCACTACTTGCGAAATGATAATGATCGGAGACCCCCAAAGTTACCCCCATTATGGTCAGGAACGATAGAGGAGTCAATATAGCAATGTCCTTCTGTCCGTCCGTATGAACGAAAGGATCTCGGAAACGGTAATAGATAGCCTCGTTCTTTTTGCGTGCGACTAGGACTTCGCAGGAATTTTACGAATTTATTTTAAAATTTTGCACTTCCCCCATTCCCATAAAATCACCCCCAAGGCTAAAAATTTCGACATCATTTAATTATTTTTGTATTACAACTACATAGAACTAAGCAGTTGCTTTACAATTAATATAGGAACAAGTCACTCACTGAACATTTTATTACTAAAACTTATTGCTAAACGGAGAAAGTTAGGACCACTCACACCCGTTGGAGGTTTCTTGTTTGGTCGCCAGATTGACAGACTGTGCCCCGACTCATAGGAAGTGATCCAAGCTGCTGTAATTACAAATCAAACTTTTAAAAATGATATGAAATTTTTATTAATTGAAGTTCAGAATAATTTATATATTTTTTTTTTTATAAAGTTTTAATAAGAATTAAAGAAGAATAGTTGAGAAAATTTATAAAAGTAAGGCAGATATACAGAAATGGATCATGTCAAGCATAGAAGGAAAACGACAGAGAGCATTGATCCGAGCAGACAGAGTTGAAAGATCAATAAGATCAATCGATGCACATATGGAGGGAGATGTATATCAGAATCCCAATTGAGGTTTCTGAGAGTAAATAACAGAAACTCTTTTTGAACAGACTCGACACGATCGTGGTGGGTTCGAAACACGATGCGTAATGTCTTAAAAGTTTAGTATATGGATCATTAAATTCCTTAGAGCACAGCTTTATAAAGCCAAGAACACCTTTAGCTTTATTAACCATGCAAACAATATTATTGTTATAGCTTAAATTAGGGTCCATAAGGGACGCCTGTTCCTATGAACTTCTGAATGTATTTAGAAAATATTTAGAAGTATTTAAATAAAGATTGTTTGCTAATTACTAAACACCATGTAACGAATTCAAATCTACTTGTATAAGACTATGTTGGGAAACATCAGAATTTGACATCATGTGCATACATTAATGTATGAGCATGATTTATTGCTAATGGAGATCATTTGTTAATAAAATTAAGACCAATAGCCCAATATGACTGCCTTGTGGAACACCAGAAGACATTTCAATAGTTGTAGACAAGCAATTGTTGAATAAGACCCTTTTGAGATACACCTACAAGGTACTGTCAAAAGCTTTGCTAAAATCGGTCACATCGGGCTGGTACTTACGATAGAAGTAAATTCTAAAAGATTGGTATCTGCTATTCACAAATCCATGTTGCAATGGTCTGACCAATGACAAAAGTGATAATTTAAATAATTTACGTATATCACTTAGTTTAGCAATACCTCTATAATTCGAGATAATAAAAGATTGTAACCAAAGAGCTGTTAATTTGCTTTGATTTGAGGAAAGTTTAAAAAAAAAAAGACAAAGGAGCGCAAATGGAATTGGCACAACATTTTAGTATACAACTAGGAATATTATTTAATAGGTTTTTAACATGTCAACACATTAGCCATGCAAATGTAGTTGAAGACGGTTGTATAGAAAATCTTCAATGTCGCCTCATCATCAGTGCTTCGAGAAATGTCCAATCGGTATTGAATACAAGCTGATATAACTTGGCGTAGTCAGATTTCTTAAAATATCTGACACGGTGAAGAGATTAACATCACCTATACCAGAAAGTTTATCGAGCTGAAAAGAAAGCGGCTAGGCTATTAGCATGATAAATATCTCCAGGTAGTGTTATCCAGGGACTCCTGATTACGGATATGTCAAAACCATTGTCAACCAAGACGAGATTTAGAAGCCAGCCTGAAATATTGCAAATGTTATTGCACTGTTGTAAGGACAAATCAAGAAGACTATTTAGATAGTCATTGAAGATGGTATTAACATAGACGAATCCATCCATCAGTCATCCACCATTTTACACCGGGTAAACTAAAATCACCCACAATTGTAAGAAGATCCTTATCACGTAAAAGTGTGTCTGTAACAATGATTGCCCATGTTTAGTTATGACATTTAGAGGAAATCAGTGTCGTAGTAGCTACTGAGAAATGCTCATCGCAGATTTTGGACATAATGTAGCAATATCGGAACACAAGGAAATTTCATACCCAAAAGACATGAAGAAACCGCATGTCATGGGGCCAACCGATATGCCAACCATCTTCAGGAAATTTTTTAATATTGATTCGACAATTCTCGATAAAAAAATTTTTCACGTTTTTTTCATCGATTGTTGACGTGTGTTGCGGTGTTCAGGGCCAGTGTTGCCGTTTTATCTTTTGTCCCGCTAGAATTACCTTTTTTTTTAAAAGTCAATCACATCAAACTTTATATGAATCATAAAAAACAAGAAAACTGACTGTAAGAGGCCCTGCACCAGCAAAGGTCGCCTAACAAACACATTAAATGTTTCCCTAGCTTATGACCACTTCTCACTGCACGAATAAGTGCCTTATAAAACATTTTTTTATGTATGAAAAGAAAAAGCAAAATTTTAAAATAAACTTGTAAAATTCAGGAGAAGTCCCAGGCGAATGCAAAAAACTCTATCTATTACAGTTTCCGAGATCCTTTTTTTCATACGGACGGACAGACGGACATGGCTATATCGACTCCTCTATCACTCCTGACCATAAGGGGGGTAACTTTGGGGGTCTCCGACCATTATTTCTACCTGTTACATACATTTGCACAAAACCAATAGGCTCTTGTACCTTCGGTACAGAGCCTAATAAATGAATAAAATTAATCAAATAAAACCCAAACCTGGAGTCGTTGGTAGTAACTCTTAAAGATGGATGTGGACTATTGATACTCTATAAAATAAACACCAACAGAGACGAGTTATACTTATATTAAATTAATTCTTTTACATTTTTTTTATAAATGAAATCTCGTAATAAAACTCACTTTACAAGTTAAAATCGAATATAAATAGCACGCAAATTTATATGTTTATATATATCTTTTTTTTTTAACACACCTCTTACAATTCACTTTTTCTTCAATCCACTCTCACCCAGTCGAGAGGACAAAGCTCAACGGCTTACTATATATGCAGTCTCAAAACTAGGTTATTAATTAGCAACCGCAGTAGACAATGAGTAATAAATCAAATGAACAAATGAAATATAAACATATGCAAACACATTGTAATGAACAAGTGCTGGAAGACCAAGCCAGACCGACTGAACTACCACTGCTTTATGGACTTATGGATTGTATACAACGGCCAAGCGCAGAAAAGAACGGCAAGCTAGCAAAACAATTGGACAATTTATCGCATGATTAGATGGCTTGATTTTGTAGAACAACGTAAAAAAAAAATTCAATAAAGCATTGGTTTTTTTTTTTTCTTTACCCACAATATTGCTAAATATGAAACGATAAACTTTAAATCTTAAGAAGCTATACAGAGAATTTTTGTGATCGAACAAACGAGATGAGAAACTCATATCTAGTTAGTGAATATTTGTTTTATGAAGTGTAGAGAGACGCCACTGCAGATACAAAGCGAGACGCCTTTAGCATTGATTTTGAGATTAGGCGACGTAAACATAAAAAAAAAAAAAAAACACAAAATGACCAACAAAATATAAAAGAGGCAGCAGATGAAGCTCTCAGATTCAAATGAGCAGCCGCCAAAGCTGTTCGAGATTGTCTATAAAACAGCGCGTCAAAGGTGTATCTTTAATCATCGGTATTGCTTACCGGCGTTAGCGTTGGCGGCATGATGAGTTGCTTGGTTATGACTCTTCCAGCTACGAGTGTGTGAATATTGTTAGAAACTGCTTATTAGCCGCAATTAACAAGACTCACGCACGGATGGACAAACTGACTCGGTTGATATCTGCTTGGTGGCTGCGGTGACTCGGCCATCTACGACGGGTGTTACTCGCACAAATCTCTTTGTTCTGTATCTGTATCTAACTATCTACGAGTATGTATCTCACTGGTAACTATTGTAGTTTCAGCTGCCGAAATCAAACGCTTCTTTTGATGGACGTTTTGTTGTGATATATAAAAACGTGTGTCTTCTTTTTAATTTTTTTTTTATTTTTTTTGGTTGGGGCGTTAGCTTGTTCCGTGCGGATGAGTCGCGCCGATACGCATCGGGTGTCTGTGATTAATAGGATTTTGATTTCCCAAAGTTTGCATGGGACTCTATACTTCAGTTGCCTTTTCGCCTTTTTTCGACATTTGATTTATGTAGCTTTTTTTTTGCTGGTGGTTTATGTTTCATTTTGCGCCACTCTGCATTTCATTCATAGTTTTTTTTCGGTTTATGTATATATGTAGTTCAAACTACAGCTTAAACCCATAATTAAAGGCTTATATTTTTAATGCAATATTTTCAAAAGCTTCCTGTTTTTAATTGGTAATATTTGACGTTTTGCATTTATTAAGTTTTCTTTGCAGAAGGCAGCTGGGTGGCCGCAGACATTAAGAAAATAAAAATTGGGTGTTACTCACTCGTGATTATTGGCTTGTTTTCTAGGAATAGTTGAAAGGGTTTTAGAGGAAGTCTAGTGGCAGGTCAATAGACGCTAATTTCAAGGTTGGTTTTTTGAATTTCGAATTCATTCATAAATTTCTATTGGGAATAATTGTATGCATTAATGATTTACCGCTGAATTTTAAATCGTAAAGCAAAAAAAAAAAATAATAAATTCATGGTGTCAATGAAATTAAGCAAGAATGAAATATGTGTATAGAAACTATTTACTTTCATTTAAATTTTAAAGAATATTCTTCAAATAAAATCAAATATATCACAACATATATCTGCTTCAATGGTATGATATAAGCATCCGATGTGACTATATATCGAATTTTTTATGGCGGTTAATATAAGAAACAGTTGCAACACAAATGCAGTCCAAATGGGCGCACAATTTATTTGAATGGTCTAATTAAAATTAGTTGTGACATTTTTCATATCTGTTTGATAGAAAAAGTCTTCATACCAACTTTTCATTTGAGTTCTTTGAACCTCCAGCAAATAAGCCACATACCAAAAGACTGACATAGAGTTTGGCAGACCTTTTAATAAATATCCAAAAATATTTTTCTGCAGTGATATAGCATTGAGAAAATCTAAATAGAAAACTTTAAGCAAGAGAATTGATGACACACCTCAACATGCAAAAATAAATATTGAAAACTTCATTCACTTATCGAAAATATAAAAGATTTATATACTACTACATAAACACAATAAATGAAACCACAATGAAAATTTTTAAATTCGGTGTAACTGAATTCAGGTCAGCTTCATGAAGCTTTAATATCCTTTAAACGAAATCTCAAACAGTACGATGTGAAAACTTGCATATATTAGGTTTTTTATAAAGACGATTTTATGTTGAAACGCACCTTATTAAATGTGACTCTCAAAGTAGTCATATAAATAGTAGTAATAAATATATAGTAATATGTATGTATATATATAGTATAATATAATCTACGGACGGACTTTCAGAAACGCTTCAACTGAACTTTGACCACATACCTTTGATGGGAGGCTTTGTAGGCTTATTAAGAGTGGCTATTTACACCATCTCTTTAAAAGTTCGCCCTCATCCGTTTCAGACTAATATACTTCGATTTCAGCGTAGATTGAATGAGTTTTTCAATTAATATATAAAGCTCAGAACAGCTCAGAACAGCTGTCGATACTGATGATGCAATGGAGATAATCCTCCGTAATAATAATGATGTTGAAGACTGGTAAATGTTTGACAAGCAACCTTTAAATACTCGAGATTAGGGATATTTTAGGAAGAAAACATAACATATAAACGTGCTGAGGATGCTCTTACAAAATGACCATGTGATATCAAGACTATGGATTCAATTTGTGGAAGGCCACACGCCGTTGTCATCGTCTTACCGTACCGTCCGTCCGCTGAAGCGTCTATTAACGAAATGCTGCGCCGGTTGGTTGCTATCTGAAGTCTTACCTATCTCACCCATTACGCCAAATCAAAACGCTCTAAACTCCTAGCTACGATGGGTGGACGGTAGTGTTGCTTAAGAAATTTCGGAAGTAGGAGAGATATTCTAATGTTACAATATATCTCTAACATAAAATTGATACTGTTAGTCCAAATCAGAACCCTATGCAGCATTACTCTTCGCCACGGTATGTAGGCAATGAATTACTCCAACGAGACAGAAGGAGTCTGGGGGAGACAAATCAAAAATATGGCAGAATGATGTTTGCTCACAGAGTTTTAACAGAAACTTAAAATATGTATATAATATATTTACAAATTTGACCACTTTCAGACTTCATTTAAGCGCCGAAAAGTGCCTTTCAAAATTATTTTGATCCATAACTTTTTCAAACTCTAATTGTGTCTACGTCATTTAACCCAGAAATGCGCTCATTATTTATCAGCTTTTCAGGCGTCGAAAACTTTTATCTCGCAATTGATTTTTGATATTGGATGCCAAGTCGGGGCTGCAAGACAGGGATGGAAGGCATTGCTGTAATCGTTTTGAATGCTGAAAGACTTTTGTATTTTCTGAAGTCTTTTGAATAAAAAAAAAAAAAGTTATGAACTATCGGCTAATAAGATCAGAATCCGTACTATTCTTTGAACCATATAACATACTATTCAGCATGCTAGATCAATGGACACGGCTCCGCTTATGCAACGCTGTCCACGCTTTGCTTATTCGCGGTACCACATCTGTGGTCGTCAGCCTCTTCGATGTTAATGACATTGTTTTCACAGGTCGATACAATGAGCGGAGATGTATTGATTGTCTGTGAACGTATCAACTTTGTTTTTGAAGAATTGATTTTCAGGCCAAAAACGCGGGAATCATCAATGAAGTAGTATAGCCTTGCTGAGATGCCTTTCAATGATTGCATCATAAAATAAATTTTGTTAACCTATTCTAGGTAATATGTGTGTTAGGATATCATTAAGAATCACAGAATTGGTGAGAGAAGGTATCCCTATCGAACACCCTTGAATGAGGTAAGCCTGTTATTGTTTCTGTCTTTGAAGCATACTGTAAGACTTGCGGTTTTGTACAAGATCTTTAAGGGAACTATACATTTCTGAAGCAAGCTCCATACAGCGTTTCTCTGGATCATATCGAAAGCGTATTCAAAGTCAACAAATAGAAGATACATAGACGGCCTCCACTCCACAGATTGCTCAATAATTGTACGTAGCGTGATTATGGAAGTGTGACTTAATCTGAAGCTATTATGTTCTTGCCAGAGCTGTGTGTTAAACTCTTCTCAGTACTAGAAAAACCCAACATTCGCGATGTAGTTTAGAAAAGTTATAACCCATCAATTTTTTTTTGCATTCACTGAGCTCGTTTTTTAGGGATGTGATGATGGTGCACTTCTTTCTGTCGGGATGTGGATAGTTAAAGATGACGTGGAAGTTGAGCAGGTCGAGATCTTCTTGTGGGAGTGGAGCAGGTCGAGATACCTTATTAATATTTATATCTAATAGTTTACTGTTAAGCAGATTTCTTTGCGGTAGGCAGGTTCGTTAAGATTTATTCGTAAGCTAGGAGCAGAAGATTCGGTATTTCCTGTATTTTTTACGCCAGTATTGCTGTTTTATTTATGTGTTATCAACTCGGAAGTTGATGAACATCTGAAGTTTATCAGCTTCTAAACAGCAGCATATATCATTCTAAGTATATTTCGGCATGCTGTTACCTCCAATTCACTAGCTCTTTTATCTGCGATCGAACTTTTATCTATCTTCACAGAATTTTTAACTTGGATGTGCGTCTCGTTATACAAAATACAGAATATGCCACGGTTAAGACACGCTGTTTACTATTGATCTGCATTCTTCGATAAGTTGCCAAGTGGTGTAACTTCTTTTGTGATGTTGCAAGCCATGCGATCACTTATTTAGATTTAGGCGATCACTTCCTTAAAAAGGTTGTTGCGCACATCTACAGTTTTATTTAGCTAGTTCTGGGAAATCGTGCAATTTTCTTTCGATCTCGTATTCAGAGATCCATGATTCGTCGCCTTTTACGATGTCAATTTATGTCAAATTACATTAATTACATTCATTTAATATTTTTTACCGAGAAAAATTTGTTAACACAAATAGTTTTTATACATCCAGACGATCTGTGTAAGATTATGCTAGCAAATATCAATCATTATTATTTGAAATGTGATCCTCATAGCACATCTTAATAACCCCATTCTTACGCATATTTTCTAATTAATAAATACCAAAAAATGGTTTTTTAAAATATAAAAACTAAATTTTGTTTTATGTGTTTGTATCTCCTTAAAGTAAGAGAAATAAGCCCTTGGCTTTCTATGTGGGCCATTTGTCCATAAGCACCACCTTATCATTTTCTAGATCGATATTAATAAATGCTTTTTTCATACAATTTCACATGATCAAAAATATAAATGGGTGTAAGAGTACGACACACTAACGAACCAGCAATAATATAAATGACAGTCGAAAGAATTATTCTGGAACTGAAACAACTACTGTAAGCACACTGCTGTCAGATCGCGCTAGATACTTTCTTGGCAGGAAGTATATCGTAAGCGTTTGAAGTTTTCAATTCACTCCCATCTTGCATATTTCCACCCCCATGTTTGGCTGCTCAAGCGGTGAGTTTACAAGGTGTTTATATGAAAATTTGCACATAAGAGAAAGCATGACATAACAAATTATTTTGTATACCTACAACAAACTTCTAATTAATGAGCGATTTATACCTTAAGTATAAACTCCGTTGGCTCCTTCCATCCATTACAAACTTCCAGACAAACAGATAATACCCGCTCAATTTATGTGAGAAGAGTATCAAAAGACCAGAAAATAAAATTGAAACCAAAAAGACACACTTCAAAGGCGAGATTATGATGGAGACTATGAAGATGCTTAACGATGGCAAAAATTGATGACAAAAACCGCCAAGTCGCGACGAGCTATGCGGAGCTGAGCCGAGCAGATGAGCTGCTGCAACGAGTTTCAATGAAAATCAAGTGCTGGCAGTAAAAAACGAGATATGTATGTACAACTTCAACTGAATGGAGCAGTTGAAAACTATGCGGTGAAAATAGGGTAGGGTTCTGGTATGGAGCAAAAAGGAATAAAAATAAAAAAAAACTTCATAAAAAATGCCCCACAGCAACAACAGCGGCAACCAAAAACAGAAAAAAAAAAATTGGCTTAAAGCACGTGAAATGCAAACAGACTGCAAGTGGGCCGGAAAAAGTGTGGAATGTAAATCCAAGATGCAATATTAGACAGAGAAAAGCTAGTCGCAGATAGCATTGCCGCCGCGCAGTGATGCGCGCGATATGGCCATGGCGGCGTACAGGAAGCATGTCTAAACCTCGAAGTTGTGGTCTCAGATACAAGCAGAAATTTAAAAGAAAAAACTCTGTAATAAAAATAATAAACCAATTATGCACTTTGCCGCCACATTGACGAAGTTGGCAAGCGTTAGAACGAAAGTTTCGACGCGCGCCTTTTGCGCTTCACTGAGCGCTCAACTCACGAAAGGATAAACTGCAAGCGCAACAAGTTGTGCTCAGATGCGAAAAAAAAGAAAAAAATCAGACATATAAACTAACTCATAGCAACTGCTTGGTACAAGAAAATTAAATCAAGCGCGGTTGCTTGACTAACTTTCAGTTTCCACAGCCAACTGGCAGTCGTCTATCTTTGCGACTCAACTAATTTAACTAACAGCCAAGAGTTGGTTCATTTTTTTTTTTTTTTTTTATCGCAGTGGTAAAAAGATGCTGCTGAAATGTATCTATGTATCTAGTACTACGTACATGAGCGATGAGATACGTACAACGAGTTGGCTTATCTTTCCATAACAAGCATAACTATGTTGGTCGCTCGGTCTGAGCTCAACTTGGTATCTATACGCTGTCGTTTTTAGGGCGGGCGTTACAATCTAGGGTCACGGCGGCGAGGTCAACTGCATGCCTTCAACAAGCTTCCTTTCCCGCCAACTAACGCCTCACCTCTCAACATACATTCATAGTGATTGTCTTAAAAGGTTTCTCTAGTTTTGTATTTGACTAGAGTCGTCTTTTCTTAGTGTCTTGGATTTCTTGTCAGCTTGCCAGTAAGCCATTCAGCCAGCCAGCCAGTCAGCCAGCCAGACTTTGCCTAATGATGCTGTTGCTGCCTCCAATGTTGCTGCTGCTGCTGCATCCGTTGTCTCAAATATTGCTATTGTTGATGAGTTAACGATGATATGAAGACGACAACTAGCAACGCGCAACAATATCCACATCCAAGCAACACATTTTCATTTATCGTGCTTCAAAGTGTTTTTTCGCTACAAATTATGCCAGCCAGCCAGCCAGCCAGCCAGCCAGCCATCCAGTCAGCCAACGAGCAAAAGATAGATAAATAGATACTTGTACTTGTAGTTAGATCTGCGCCAAGTTAAGCGCACCGTATAACTTCGACCTGCCAAGGCACAGTTTTACCTTAGCTTATGTAAATAAATATTTGACTTTGGTTGTGTCGTGTAATTAGCCTAACAGGTTGTTACTTTTTTAGTTTTCGTTGTTATTTTAGTCGTTGGGCTTTTCCATACGTTATCATCCAAGAGTATTTATAGGCGAAACTATTTTTAAACGACGCCTTCTTCGTAGGGCTTGTCTTTAGTGCTGCATAAATATGACATTTGTTTGATGTTTATATTGTTGAATGATGATTTGCAAGAATATTTTGTGATTTTTTTTTTTCTTCTTGTAAATGATTTTGTAAAGGTGAAAGTTTGAAGGTTAAATCTAACTTGGAGAAATCAAAAGTTATGCACTTTTACTTTTTTTTTTAGTTTAGTGAAACTGCAAAAAAAAAAAAATATTCCGTTCTTCGGCAAACTAAAACTTCAATTAGTCAAATAGGAGAAACCTCTTCCAAAGTAAATCGTGAATGTTTTGAATGGTCTAAGGAGAACGGATCTAGTGTGAACATTTCTCTGTTTTTGGTTTTCATTTTGTATGCATAATTTCTTGTCAGCGGATTTATGAAAGAAGTTGAGAATATAGTGTGCAAGGGACGATGTGTGGAAGCTTATGAAATATATATTTTTTAAACCATAATATATTATAGACAATGATATTGTATAAATTGTACATTTATAAAGGGTTATGGCCTAGGTAGCACAACTATAGACAGACTATGAGAGGCGGACTAGGGACTGTCCCCATTTCTAATGAATATTTATTGAGCTCATCAGTTTTCTATGGCTTCCTAGAACATCTTTATGGTATTTTCTTATCGAGGTCCAATACTTTCATCAAAAAAAAAACTATTTTTTTGTTTTTCGATGTGAAATATCTCTATTTTTTGTTCTATATGACTACTTGCTATATGTAAAATCTTAAGTGTTTGTCCCGTTATGGGTTATTTTTTAAATTGTTACGTGTAAGATGTTACGTGTAAGACGTTACGTCTAAGACGTTACGTGTAAGACGTTACATGTAAGACGTTGCGTGTAAGACGTTACGTGTAAGACGTTACGTGTAAGACGTTACGTGTAAGACGTTACGTGTAAGACGTTACGTGTAAGACGTTACGTGTAAGACGTTACGTGTAAGACGTTACGTGTAAGACGTTACGTGTAAGAAACTAGTCATTTTGTCATCAAAATGATCTGCAAATCAGTTCGCTTGATTAATTCGTTACATAATTAAAAACTTCATCTTCCTTTCTAACATTAGTTTTATGAGTATGGAGAGTCAACATCGTTGGCAGTAGAAGCAAATACGTTATTCTTTTGTATGGATTGTGCTGCAAAAGAACAAGATCGAGCAAAAAATCACTTTCGCTCTATCTTTTGACTTTCAATTCGAGAATATTTCTTTGTTCATTACATAAGCTTTTAAAGTGGAAATTTCATGAAGTTCATGAAGGACGACTAGCAACCAATGATTCAAATTGTGCTTATAGCAGTATTAGGAGCATTTTGTCGTGTCGCTTACTACTTCCTTTGAATTTTAATATGATATGATCTAAGGATGAAGCTTGGGATTCGGTCAAAAATAAGCCGAATAATGCATCTTGCTGATGAGCATAACGGACTAGTTTTGGGGCTTACCTATGATACCAGCGCGTTCCCATTTCGTCTCATCATTCGAATCATCTTTAGCCCTTTTCAAATGAGTTTTTTCCCATTCCGTGGGAAGTGAAAAAAACGTCGACAAATTTACGCAAACGCGTACCATTTGGTTCTTGTCACCCATCGGCCTTGACTAGGTATGATTGAAGTTTATAGTGGTATGACGTCTGCGTGCACATCTAAGCTTTATGCGGCACCGCGCAGACATCATTCATTGTTGAAACGGACATCAACTGTGGAAGCTGAGCGTGTAATGGCACACATTCGCAATTATTATAAAAGTGTAGAAGCGACTTGCCAGCATTTCCAAAGCTCTCGTATGGAGCGAATTTGTGAATCGAGCTTTGCTGCCATCGCCAAAAATGTGGTCTTTCTCTTCTCTGAAATAATAGGTCAGATGTCTTTATCGCGAAACATTCCATAAACAGTTTCATTCTTCGATATGCAAATAAACACTCAGTTTAGTCTTTAAAATAAATAGTCCAACCAAAACACAATGCAATTCTATTAATCGGTGCATTAATCATGGACAAATTTATTAATCGAAGCATATACTAGGATATGAAAAGTATAATGGATAAGCAAACCGAAGGCAAATTGGACAACCACATATGTGTGGAATTCCACACAATGAATAAGGTTATTGGGAAACGCACTTATACTACGAGACCCTTTGGAGGGGAAGTGGTCTTCAAAATAGTCAAAACACACCCCCTTCACCCCTTAGGGAAAGAAGTTATCGTGTTCATTGAAAACAAGTTATCTGAAGAATGAATAAGAGAATCTAAATAAATCTTAATTTAAAGTCTATAACTCTTAAAGTCTCGAAGATCTCGATTTTCATACGGACAGCTAGACAGGCAGATAAGTCCATATCGACTCAATTTTTAATGTTGATCTAGAATAAATATACTTTATGGGGTGTTCTGCCTGCTATATACATTTGCACAAAGTATACCCTTTTTTCCTATGGGAACAGAGTATAAAAATATGACAAAGTCAAAACTCAAATGTTTAAAATACTGCGCTAGAAACCGACTTCGCTTGGTGACACCCGATGGTTTCAGACTCTGGATGGCCTATGATTATTGAAAGAGTTGAAATTCTGATTGCGACTCAACAGATATTATACAATAAATAATTTTGAGCTTTTTTACCTCTAAACTAGCCTTAATGCAGCAAATTAATGCAAAAAATTGTTTCTCATTCAAAAGCTCAGAAAGGAGACCCATGTGTTTATGGGTACGTCCTTTTAGAGAGCACTTTCATTAAATAATATTTATCTGAATAGAGAAGGGGAGAGTCTAAATATTCATGTCTATATCGACTCGACTTTTTGTAGGTCAATTTGAAATATTTGGCAATGAAATATTTCTAGCTGAATTAAAATAACAAACTTTTTCATACAAGAAATACAGATGAGGTAGATTTGTATGGGACCTTCGGGTCCTTTCGAACATTTTTGACAGATTAAGGTACGAAAGCCAAATTTAACGATTTTGACCAATAAAATCATAGACAATAATTGAGAAGGAGTTGGTTTGTATGGTTTGTGCCAAGCCCTTTTTAATTTAACAGATTTTGAAAAAAAAAAAAAAATAGAATAATTTAAACTTGTATCACATGCTGCATCTATTTGTAATTCCTTTAAATATTTCTCATCTTCAACGAGTTCTATCAGCTAAACTCTATACTTCAAAATTATTTAAAAAATACGCATTTTAACCTTGAAGCAATTTTTGACATTTGGGCCACCTTTTGGGCTTTAATATTATCTAACATTTGGTTTAAATAATTTGTGCGGTGCTTTTGGAGAGGATTCCTAGGGATATTGGGTTTTCATGAACAAGTTCACAGATGTCGTTTCCTTGCAAAGAAATCTAGTATTTCATTTCAGCATAAATATAAGTTTTTCTATTGTATCTGAATTAAATACCAAACCAAGTAGAACACATGACTCAGCAAGAAACCTCATTCAAATGATTTCATCTATAAAACCTGCCAATGAGTGAAGTTCACGTTTGAACATAGTCAGATAACTCAAATTCCGTTTCACTAAATCTTAACAACTCGAATACAATATCCGTCTGAGATACTACTTCACTTCAACAATTAACAATTAAATGAAACCTGTAACTGGCCAAGAAGAAATACATGCCAAGCTGTCATTGACTCATTACCGCTTTGTTCAAAATAAATCACACCAAAATTAAACATAAATAAAAATAAAAATAAACGAAACTGAAAACGATACTCGGCTAAAATCAACAACAAATAAAAAACATTTTTATTAAAGAGTATTGTAAAGCCTACAACTCACCGAGTATATAAAACTAAAACAAACGAAACGAATAAGCAAAGATGTCTAATAAGATTTCTATTAGCACTTTTGACTTTTTTGTGTAATAAAGTGAAAAGTTTTTTTCATTTTATGTTATAAAAGGTGTTAATGAACACAAAATAGCATTTCGTCTTAGACAAGTCAAATGTTGACAGAGAAACACCGCCAAGAATGCTACACAAAGATTGACGAAAGTTTCAAATTTTGGTTTTTTAATATTAAAAAATTATTATTGTTTGAGACTTTGAATAGACAATTGTTTAAATTGTTTTGTATGAGACCCTGTGGAATGTTGCTGTAAAGGTCAACAAGAGTGTATTGACTCACTGACTGACTGACTGAACGAACGAAGAAGTGCGGGTGTAAAGCAGCCGACGACAACTAATTATATTTAAAAAAAAAAAATCCGCATTCAAATGGCAACAGAACCAAACCTAGAAATGCTGCTACTTATGGTAAAATCTGATACAATAAATAATAAAAAAATTTAATTAAAATGCAATTCACAGTCAAAGAATGCAGTAGCATTTGCTGATGATGATGATGATGAGGATGATGCTGACAAAGATGCGGCAATGCAAATCAGTTAAAAATTGCTAAAGAAAAAATGGTGAAAAATTATTACTCAATAGGAAATAAATAGAAAAAATAATAAAATCATTAACAGCAACAACAATCAACAAAGCAGCAACATCGAAAGTCATCAGCAACATCAGCAGCCACTGTGGCAGCAGCAACAGTTGCCAAATGCATTCGATGCTGCACAGTAATCGCAACGAATCGAATCGAAGGCGTTGAAAATTGTCAAAGAATCCGCCGCACTTTTTGGGTAGCAATCGCAACCAGCAGACGGGCAAACATGCAACAGCAACTGAAAACGGTAAAGTATCTGAACTCAGGCGTTGCTACAGCTTCCCGCATCATTGAAATGCGCGACGTCGACAACGTCGACAACGTCGACCAAGAGGACCAAACCTCTCAAAAGTGCACACCTTAAAAAATCAAACGAAATGCATCTCATGTAACTTGAATTTAAAATCTGCTCATAGTAGACGTTGAAAATGTATACAGGCCAAGTAGTACTCGTCGCAGCCGTCATCATTACCCCACGCCCGATGCCCGTTCTCATCGTAGATCTTGAAAAACTAGAAAATCTGTGAAGTAAAAAAAATATAGACTTGCAGCAGCCGAAGTCGAACAGAAATTTGTTGCTATTCGAATCGAATCGTCGCGCGCATTAGAAATCAATGCAACAATAACTTGTTGACATTTCAGAAATCGCTTTTAGTTTTTTTTCGTATATCTTCGGGATTTCGTGTAGTTGTGGTAAATAATGCTGTTAAATTGGCCACAGTAAAGTGTATATAATTATATAGCTAGAAGATTCTGTAAATTGGGCGAACAAGTGCCAGAACAAGACTAAAACCGAGAGCGCTGAAAGCGTTTAAAATATATATTTATATAGAAGTATATTAATCAACTTTCAATTTAGATTTAACACTCAAACTTCTTGGGAGTATTTACATTGACCTACTAAATTATTCGCAGAAAGTAAAAGTGTATATAGCAAGTTTTTGTAATTTAGATATATTCCTTCCAGCTGCCTATGTGCACAATGAGATGTGGAAGACTATAAGACTAGCCCACTACAAGGGGTACCACAATATAAACATACACCCTATTTTTGAGAACTTGGGCTTATTTTAAATATTACTTAAGCCTTGTTCCTACGGTCATTTATAACTGATACACTTACCACATTGTATTGGAAATAATTTTAAAATTGTGCAAATAACCAACAACTCCAATATTGACCAAACTTCATGAAGTGAATATCTTCCGTTCCCATTAACATTACCTCACATGGATGGAAACGACATGTTGAATTTTGTTTATCGCTTATATGGCGTGTAAGACACCAACCCTCCGACCTTGACAAAATTCATTACTTGGTTTTCTCCTGATCTCTCCAAAACATGCGTTTTAAAGGCATCAACAGCTTCTTAGAGAGTTGAAAACCGCTGTCAGCGCAGTTTATTTTTGATGTGAGGGAATAGATAGAAGTCATTTCGTGCCAAGTCAGCGCTGTACGCCGGATGATCCATTAATTCAATGTTTTGAGCGTCCAAAAAGAGCTCGCATTATCGTGATGAAGTATGATTCTTCTACGTCGGTTAGTTTTCCTCAGTTCAACACTTCAGGCAAACAAATGATAGTATACCATTCAGAATTGACCGGCACGGTCGCAACATGTCCAGATTTCGAGAAGAAACATTTGATCATTTGCTTCGATGTGCTGCGCGAGGGAGTAACTTTTGTTGGATTTTGCTCGTCTTGTAAGACCCAGATTGCTCGACTGGTCGACTGCCGGTTTGATTCGTCCTCATACGCATATATCCATGTTTCGTCACCTGTCACGATTGAGTAGACGGCTTTTGACGCACCTCGCATGAATTTCTTCAGCATTTGCTTGCACCAATCGACACGAGCCTTCTTTTGAGCGATTGTTAAATTATGCGGTATCCAACGTGAACAAACCTTTCTGACGACCAAATGTTCATGTAATATTATCTGTATGCTAGTCATACTAATGCCCAGGGATGCTTCAATCTTACGGTATATCACATGAGGATCCTGCTTTATCAGTTCACACACAGCATCGATGTTTTGCGGCACAACGACTTCACGAAATTCGACGTTGAGCGAACTGCGGCCACGATTGAATTCGTTGTACCAGTTTTTCACAGTGGGCAAGGATGGAGCTTCATCACCTTGTCTTGATAATCTACGTCGAAAATCGTAATAAATAGTCGCACTTTTTAGCCGAGATAAATTTTTAGGGTGCCGGTAAAAATATCAAATTGCGCTCGTACGTCAAAGTGTTCACACTAAGTTAGGCCTAAAAAATGCCAGACTTTACGACGGAGACGTCAGATTGCATCTGGCAACATGTTTTGTTGCTCAGACTAGAAATATATGTAGCAACCCTCGTATCATAGCAAGCTTAAAGCGCCGTTGATCGGCGTAAAATCTCTCCGTGTGTCTGTCTGCCTTTGTGAATTTAATCTGGTTCCTCCAAGTTTTCACCCAATCTGAACAAAAACACACACAAACTTTTCATTCAGAAGCCCATTTTATAGTTTTAGTACCAAAAACATATACAATTACTACGAGCCGATGTAGTTTTTACTCAGTTTTGAGATCCTTATTTGTAAGACATCTGCTGAAAATGTGTAGCTAGACTTCTTTTAGTTCAGTCATATAAGGTATTCAAATTGAGTTGTCAAGCCTAAACGTTTTATATGAACAGGTTTTTTTGCGGACAATTTAAAAAACAATTTGACATGGTAGCATTTTAATGACAAACACTTAATTTTACATATTAATTAGTATGATTCCCCATTTTAAGGGATATCCCACATAAAAAACCTTTCAGAATTTAATATGAAAACTTTTTCGGTTATTTGATTTGACCAATTATAGTTCGTTATATAGTCTGAACTGTTAAAATCGAAAATAATTCGAGTACATCAAGGTATTATTAAAAAGAATCTGTGGCTAGATGTCGGAGTTGTGAGCTAAATAATTAAAATTCAAATTTTACTCATAATTCCAAAAAAATTTTTTTTCTTTTTTCGTGGACTTAATATATTCTTCTACTAAGTCTCACGAGCCCTTACTAGTATAACCAAACAATGTGATCACTCGAGATTCAAAGATGACACATGAGCGGAATTTACTAAATTCAGATCTGATAAAGAGGCATTTTGTGCCGCCATATTGACGAATGTCAATGTTTATAGCTATTAAAGCGAACTAATTTCCTTTCCAACGACGCTCAAAGCACCAAACTCATCGTGTGTACATATAACGTTTTTTTTTCTTTGTACAAAATCGTTGGAAATTAGGGTAAAAATTCGAAAATAGGTACATTTGTTTTTCGAAAAATTTCTGCATTAATTCGTTCTTTTGTTCTTAAAAGTAGGTAAACTATAAGAAAAATTTGACATCTTCAACTTCTGGATGGCGATAGAATGAATTTACGATTTCTATTTTAATTTTTCTAACAAATTTTATCTTATGCGATATGAGGCTAAAAGGCTTTTTTGGGAATAAATTTTGATCCGTTAAAGAATAATATAGCATCCACTTCATAAGCATGACAAATCTTACTTAAAACCCAAATCAACCTCTGCTACTTTCACCTGCTATTCTCTTGCAAGCTTACAGTTTTTAACTCAGAGCAATAATACCAAAATATATTTCCACAATCAAACAATAGTCTCATAATTAATAATATCGGAAAAATAACAATTTGTCAACAATCAATTCCACATACATTATCAGACAAACACATAACAATAATTCCACAAATGAATTGTGTCTGTCCAAGAAATAAAAGCGCCAGCCATCATAACGCCAACGCAAATTACTAAATATCCAATGAGGCAAACGCGTGTGGCAGCAATTTCCCAAAAGCACAAAGCCATCCATATTCAAAACCAAGCCGCAAAGCAGCAAAGCGACAAAGGCTTCGCACAATGTGCAACGAAAAGCAGAAAACTGTCACAGCAAAAAGAGCAGTTGCAGCTGAAGAAAGGCACAACTCCACCTTGCCGCCTACTATATAAATACTCGAACAATACATATTGGCAGCAACCCACTTAGGCTACCACCAGCGTCAGCGTCATCATCATCGCCATCGCCACGACCATCATCAGCACCAATTGCCAATTGCTTTCAATCAAACGCAACGTCTGTCATCGATCATCCAGCAGACATCCATCGGCAACGTAGAACGTCATCGTCAAAGAGATGCGGCGCATACGATCGCGATGGATGGATGGATGAATTGATCGATCTATGCAAGCAGGCAACCAACCCAACCACTTCAATAAATGCATTGGTGGCGTTGGCTTTGCTTGGCTTGCCTTGGCTAAGCTGAGCTGAACAGAGCTGTGTTGTGCTGTGCTGTGCTAACCACTATTGTCCTTTGGGACCAATAAACTGACCGAAAACAACAACACTGGCAACAGAACAAACAGTTGAGATAGTAGCAGCCAAAGTCGTCAGTCAAGAGTTAACTTGAACGACGTCGACGAAGACTGAACGTGTGATGACAATTTGATTTGCATGCAATGCAAGTGCAATTATTATGAGCGCATTCAGTGGTGCAACCGATTTTGCGACATTGCAGAGTGACCAGTTGTGCTGAAATTTTGTAGAATTTAATTTATGAAATATATAAACCGTATATTTTTTTTATAAAAAAAATAACGAATAACTGATGCTTTATTTTAGATCTCTTCTATAAATTCTTTTATACAGAATACAATAAAATAAGAAAAAACCGTGGAGAGGAGTGGGCTTGACTGCTAGATACACTGATCCTAACAATTTGTATGAGGGTTACCGCATCTAGTTATCTGTTTAGATTATATATTCTTAGAAATAATGCAAAAATACATAAAGAAGAACTTAGATTGACGCATACCAACGAAGTTACCAACAATAACAGAAGACTGGCAGGTATATATAGACAAACTGAAAGAATGTAACAAATATAGAAATGGGAATGGAATGCTTACAGCAGTTTCTGTAGTAACATTGCATTAAATAATACTGTAAATAGAACCCACTTACACTTCATGGAACGTTCACAAAAGATGTGAAATGAGAAGATCAAATCAAACTCGAATCTCACCATCTCAACTACATCCCAACTTTGAAAAGAAATAGACTCGAACATCACCAGGAGTACAACTCTAGAATAGCAAACTGGAATGTTGTTGGCAAAATATGTTAGAAAGATTAAGATTTCTAGGAATATACTGAAAATATTCCGTTATATTCCAAACTTCCGGAGGGGGAAATAAATATCACTTTCATTTTAAGGGCCTTCAGACTATTAAGTCTTAACTCATTTAGGCGCGAAACATTGGAGAAGATGATGAAAAGTCAAATCAGGTCATTTAGGCTTGGAACTGAATTAAACTATTCAAGATTCCAGCTCATAGGTCACTTTTGTCAAAATATTCCATCAGAAAGTTGGCAGAGCATGAAGTGGTGATCCCGGAATAGCGAAAGGTTCTTATTGACCTATCCAATAGAAGCGCAAAAGCCTCAAAAATTCGTTCACATGTGTACTATCTTCATTTCTGTAGAGCCTAGAAGTAGCTCACAAATAATAGTTTTGAATGGCAAGGCTATGCAGATGACGTAGTGCAACTCTGCAGGAACAAATTTGGGGATTCACCACATGCCTTACTGTATGTATGTTTTCCTGGACCTAATGCTTTTGCGGCTTTATGTGCAACATCAGGTGAGCTTAACTTTTTTGTTGAATTGCAGGAGCAATAGTACTACAGGGACTAGAATGAAACATACAGGTAGCAACTTTACTCTAAAGATCAGCGAGATGAAAATATGCAGCAATATAAACCTCTATTTGTTCTTCAGATCCTACATGAGCTACTTCGAACCATTAAGGAAACTTTGTCAATATATTTAAGGAAGATATTTATGAAAATGTGCACATTTCAACCATAGCAAAGGGAATGGTAAATTTACTTTGAATTATGTGTTCGACAACCGGCAATGGTTAAGATTGGTGTAATCGTCTAAACTATGCTGCCGGTAAATTGTTGAGAGCAGCTGAAACGGTAACAGGGAGTAAGCGGTGTCCATTGTATAACCAATTAAATTAAAGTCAAGCACTATTAGTTCTGGACCATACATAAATATATTTTTTTTTAAATAAAATTGAACTAGTAAATTTAATGAGTTGTCCGGGCAACCAAGCTGCATGGTCCGAGATTGCGGAGAGAAAATGATCTCACTAGAGACCAACAGCTAAAAGGCGAAAAATGATTCGCAAGGAAGCAGTCTCCGACTGCAAGCAATATGAGCGAAAGACTACTGGACATACTTTTGCTTAGGAAATCAGCTGATATACCATAGTTTCATACATACTCTCCAAGACACCA
The DNA here is from genome assembly GCA_035044805.1 of Leucophenga maculata. NCBI lineage: Eukaryota > Metazoa > Arthropoda > Insecta > Diptera > Drosophilidae > Leucophenga > Leucophenga maculata. Next base: position 1,111,976 of record JAWNNP010002078.1, on the reverse strand, counting down.
TTCTTACATGAACGCTTTTGAAGATATCTTGCATTTTCATCCAAAGGTTGTACAAATGTACTCATTCATTCATTCCCTTCTTTAATAAATATCAGTCGTTATTATTCTCAAAATCGATCGCGTTTACACACTTTCAATCGCTTATCTCATATATGAGCATGTTGAACATCGTTCTAATTGTCCTTACTCGGATCTCTTTTCATGTGGACCATAAAGTAAAAAAATCAGGATGTGTTTTGTTGCCACATAGTGTTTTGTCAGAGACGTTTGGGGATCAGCCAATTTATGTGATGGGTTGTGATGTCTTACAGTGTTCAGACTGCTTTTAATGTCGAACCACGATTCGACATATCACGCACAAGACCACCATTTTCATCGGGTTGGGTTGCTGATAGCCGTCCAGAGAATTTGTCATAGTCCAAACCCCTCTTGCTTTATCAATTTGTAAACTTTGCTAAATGCGTTTGAGTGTTGCACAGAAAAAGTCGCTTAATGTGGTTGGAAAGTATCTTCCATTCCGACATTTCAATTCGTGGCGGGATCGCAAAACTATTCTTCATTTAATCAACGATCCTGACTTAACTGATGCCTAGAACAAACTAATTAACCACATCATCTGGTAACAGTTAAAGAGAGTCTACATATCCAAACTTGGGATCTATCTGTTATAGTTACCAAAATCTCGTATGTTCAGTCGTGACTTATACATATTGTTAAAATTTTGAGAACAATTTCAAAAAAAAATTTCTCAAAAATATAATAAGAAATTTGTTTCTATGGAATCTATTTCTAGGGCGTAAACCATTAGCTTCATAAAATTAGCTCAGTGAAAATATGAATGTTGCAAGGATGAATTCTTTTTATTCTTCTACAATGTAGACTCTTCATATTGCGATATATCTGAGAAAAACAGCCAACGGATTGGAAGAGTTTAACAGTACCTCTGTGTCTGCTGCAGTGAGTTTTAATAGATGCACGATGGACAGTGTTGCGGTAAAACCAGGGGATCCTCATGAATTATCTCATTGCTATGTGTTGTTATGCCTGTACCCTCCTGACAGGCAGTAGCGGTTGACGATATTGACTATATTTATCCATAGATGAGTGTTTTGCTTGTAAACAAAAATTTGTTGTTTGGACAGCAGCCAGTTCAATTTTCGTAGCTTTCTGTATGGTATTCAGGTATAGTCCTTGTCTAGAATCGAACTCATGTACCGGATTAGGTCCAAGTTCGGATGTGATGACTGGATAAGCGTTGAGGCTCAGCGTGAAATTGCAATTCTATGATGCTTGTGTATTGATGGCAATGTTCCAGCGCTCGGTTCAGCCATATAATCGTTATGGGTGACCATTAGTTTCCCCAGATACATGTGTCCTCCGCATATGTTACCATCATTGCGTGGGAAACGTTGAATTTTGTCATGTTGGTGGTGAAATTTGAAAAGAAAAATGGTGCAAGAACAACCTATACTGATACACCACTATTGCACTCTGTTGTTGAGAAGTATAGTTCTTTGTCTCTGACAGAGAAAGTGGGGGATGGCAGTAGGTTTTGCTTCCCTTTAAGCTTATGGAGCATACCATCGGTTCAAAACCCTTACAACGCTTAATTAATATCCAGAAAACTGCCAAACAATATTGTATAATCTCCAAAGCATTGAGTATGTGTTTTACTATCCGATGCAGTTGTCTGGTATGTCCTATTGAGACCTTACTAATGGTTCAATATAGTTGCCTGTTTCAAAGAATCTACAAGAAAACATTTTTTAATTTTTTGTCGAAAAGAGTCGAAAGCTATTTCTCCAACTTGCAATTTTGTTAAGCTTGAAAAGCGTGATTCCGGAAATAATATAGCCCTTCAGGAAAGATCTTTCGAATTAATGATTTCTTATCCGGGATATTTCTTACGAATCCGTGCCTATAAATCCGATTGGGAAATATGGCTCATGGCTCACAGATCTTCTAAATCACTGCCGCTTCTTCATTTTTCCGACTTTTGATGAATCGTAACGCACTTCATTGTTCTTTAAAGTTAAAAACTATTTTTTTATTAGGTGCCACGTTGAGTAGCAGGCAATCAAAACTATTTTTTATTCTTTGCATTCAGCAATAATTTTAATTGCGTTCAACTGCCATAACCAAAAAAACTTTAAATTAAACAAAATGGTTTGCCTAAAATTATTTTGCCATATCATTGTTGTCATGGTCCTTCTACGAGCCCAAAGTGTTGCCAACAACAATAATAACAACAACAACAATTGTTGCTATTTTGCATAAATGTCATTATTGTTGTTGTTGTTGCTGTTGCTGTTTTCCACTAAGATCGCCGCTAAGATCTCCCGCTGCCTTCCATATATTTTTTCCGCGCTCCACGTTCTGCCACTCTTCCTTCTACCTTCCCTAGCCGCTCCTAACTCACCAATAAGAAGCTACACTATCTCAAATTGATTGACAGTTGAATTGAAAAGTTTGGCGACATTTTTCCTTATTGGATTGCCTGACTGAGTCGCCGAGCTCGAGCTTTGAGTTGTTTGGCTTTGGCTGTGAAAATGTTGCACATGCAAATACGATTACAATAAAATATTGCATTTCTTTTAGCTCCGGCTTAACTGTGTGCTGTGCTTTGCTAAGCTGCGCTGCGCTGCGCTTATGAAAAATATGCAAAAATTGCGGAAGATGTTAGATGATGGCAAAACTACATTCATATATTTATCTAGTGCACCACAACCTTATAACTATATAAACAACAATTTTAACACGACCGACGACAACGACTCACTACAACATGAAAGGCGGCTGAGACAATTTCGCATTGGAGTTCACGACGGTGCGGATGGCTTGCGAGGCTTCGTGTTGCTTGAGAAGTGAAGTTTAGTTTGGCGCTTTGGTTTCTTTGGTTAATTAATGTTGTTGCGTTGTCTCTGGGTGTCACAATCAGTGTACAATTTTGCATAAATGGGCAATGTTATGCATCGATACATTGGGTAGCATTGGGATACTATGTAGTTAAAGCTGTGAATGTATGAGATATGCTCGTATACCAACCATTAAATACATGCAGTGGAAATGAAAATGTCATGGAAAACTGCATTGTTAAATGTTTGAGAAACTTTAAGGTTCAAGAACAGATTTGATTCTTTTTTTTATTTCGGATCGCTTCAAATAAAAGTTTCAGAAACTTTTTATAAAATCATTATCAAATTGTGGAACAAGAAAAATTTGATAAAGTGAATGGCATTGGAACTTCTACGCCATGAAGAGAAAATTGGTAAACTTCAAGAAACACACTTTGGCCACAAAAACATCTATGAAAAACCAAATGTTTCAAAAAGTTTTATTCAAGCATCAATACTCTTCAAACTACAAAGGTAGTCCCAGAAGTACCCAATCTGATGTAAGATAGCGTTGGCAAATTTTGAAAGACATTTACAAATGTGTGTCTACCGTGCTTAAATCGAGTCTAAATATAGCGTAAAAAAATAGTAAATATTTTATAGTGAAGCTGATGATTTTTTGGCAAAATCTACGTTGAAATCTCCAATGAGATTTATAGGGATTTTTCTAAGACAAATTTAAGAATTCTAGCTACTTCAAATGAATATAAAAGAGTGTGAAATGTTCTTCTATATTTTCAGCTACAGCTGACAAACAGCTACATTTGCTTTTAATTCTTAAAGATTATTTTCAGTAGCACAAAAGAAACGAAAGAACGATACAGCAAATTATCTATTTACTATATACCTTTCACTCACACCTCTCACGAGATCAACACTCTCATCGGTTACAAGAGAAAAGATATCCATGGATCGTAACTATTTCACCATGCTTATTTCACCATTGTTATTTCACCATTCTCAAAAAAAAAAACAGTACCTAAAAGAAATAACATATATCTCTTAGTCATGCATAAGCACTCATTCTTCAAACTCACAAACTAATGCGTTTCCTATCTTGAATTCCGTTTTACCATCTATAAAACCAAACATCAGCAACAACAACAATAGCATCTCTCTCTACTCAAGCATAAGCACTCATTCTATATGCTTCAGACTCACAAGCCAGTGCTTTTCCCCTCTTGAATTCCGTTTCACTTTGAAGTTTAAAATGTACTATACACACACGCGTGCTTTCCCCTCATTTTAAAAGATGTTAAGCTTGCTGAGATGGCATTTCGAATTCCCTTCCATTCTGTACTAACAATCAACGTTTCTCCTCTCGCACAATTCCCCATTTTTGATCTCAAAACGTTAAAATTTAGCATCCGCACTTCAAAAGATTTCTTGTCCATCTGACTATTGTTAATGTATTTTGTTAATAGGTGGTAAAGGTAACATTTTAACCCCTTTTCAAGCTTAACTAAAATACAATTAAATGCCTTTCTTACAAAACCCAGAGTGGGACATATTTGTATGGGGACAAATGGACAAATATTTTATTACAATTGACCACTTTAGGAGTTCTCAGATAAATTAAAAAGGAAATCGTAATAATAAAGAAATTATGGGTTTCCATTAGTACTTACCCTAACAGAGGGGTTGGCACGTTCATTAAAAGCTGAAGATGGAATATGAGAGACTAAATTTCCAAACTGGAAGTCATTATCTTTTCTAGTCTCTTAATTCGCGAAGTTAAGACGGAAGGCCAGACAGACGGACATGTTCATATTGACTCTATTTTTTGTTTGAGGGTTAATCCTTTTAGTAGTGCGATCTGGGGTTTTGTGAAATATGGAGGAAGGTTTGACAAGTATAATAAAATATTAAATACAAGTTATCTGAAGAAGGGCCTTAATATTCAAACTTATTGGCTCTATCTCTTTTAGTCTCCAACTTTTCTGTAGTCATACGTAGACCCAAACAGACCGGCTTGTCCACATCGACTCAACTTTCGATGATGATCAAGAATATACTTTATGGGAGTCTCTCACCTCCTTCTACCTGTTACATACATTTGTACAATCTAAATACTTATCCCCTTTTGAATTAGTCAGTTCTCAGAGATGCAAAAGCAATCTCGACTTATGGGTTTAGTGGATGAGTTGTAATGAGGAACAGACTAAGTACTTGGTATCTTCTCATACGACATCAGCGAATCTACCGATGAAGACTTTCAACTTCAGTATTGTAGAGAACTTCCTAAGATTCTAATTGATCAACAACAACGTCAGGCAAATAATTACGTTTGCTACCTTGTTGTTACGAAGCTATTTCGAAAAAGAGTCATCTCAAATAATTAAAATTAATCCCAGTCATGCTTTATGCACGGAACTATGGACCTTGATTGAATCAGATGTAAGGGCGTTAGAAGTCTTTGAGAGAAAAATTCTTTGCAAGGGGTTTTACCTACGAGAGTTGGTGTACTGTTTCGGTGCCATATGAACCTAATCTATTCGATTCGGGCACGTGTTTGGAGTGATGAGATATGGAGAGATGTCTGCCTACTTTGAATTCACAACAAGTGACATCAGCGCGAACAAATTTACAAAAGCTGGTGCGTCTTTCTTAATGCGGCCCTGTCCGAACAACGTTTGAAGGACACTAAAGTGTATCCTTTCACCTTATTGTACATGGTGTAAAAATATGTAGATCATATTAAATTGATCAGCGGATAAAAAGTTTATATCGAATTTGAGGTTTTCTTAATAAGTATCTTGAGCTGGCAACTTTAAAGGAACTTCGGTATTTTATGTTGTGTTTATTGGGACCATATTCAAGTTTCTGAAATCTAGAGTATCACTGTAGGACGTCTCTTTTTTTATGTTTTTTTTTTTGTTTTCTGGTAACGCTAAGAGAACGGCAGTATTTCATTTTGAGTTTCACTGTGGTAAATCTTCCTTAAAATTTTCCTACTTCAGCTCTTCTCTCCAAAATGAATGCAGTTAATAATTTAAATAGACTCTTTAATCGTTGCACGTTTAAAGCAATGTTGCAAGTTAAGTAATTAAACATTTCAAGCATATAAAAAATACTTATCAGAGAAAACTTTTTTCTAATTATACTAAACCATTTAAATCGCACAAACATTAACCACAGCGAAAGCAGCGCAAAGGAACGCGAAGTAGCTAAACATAAAATTTCATTTTCATATTTAATTGCGCTGCAAAAGGATAAAACGAAGTCAAGCCAAGCAAAACCAAAAACTAAACGAGCCAGCAACAAGGCTTAGCCATAAGATTTGACCATAAATGAGTAGACGACAGCAGAAGCGACATCAAAATTGCGTATGGATTGAGCTTGCTATGTGCTTTTTTAGAAATTCAGGCGGTGGTCTTGACTGCGCCTGACAACGTCCGACAGCGACCGATCGACTCATAAGCCACAAAAACTGAAAATGAACGCAACCGAAACGAGTTAAGCCGACTCCAAGAGACGTCGTTTGCTGCAACATCACACATTTCTGCAGAGATGCTAAAGATTCTAGAGAAATGCTTATTAAAATAGAGGATTTTACGATTATGACGAAGCTGCCAACTGACGCCGCTGCAGCCACTACACATTGAGGTAGGCAAGCAGGCAGTGCTCCGTGCTGCTCAGTCTTCGTTCGTTCGTTCGGTAGCATTTACAGCAATTAAATTGGCCAGCAAACATTTCGGTTAGCTCCGAAGCAAGTAGTCGTCATAGACTTAGTCGATGAAATGCCATCAATTTGCGCAAAGAGTTGCCATGTTTATTTCCATTTTCATTTCCATGCCATGCCGCGGCTATTCAAATATCATTTTTGGTATTTCTTTGGAACTCGAACTCAGCTCATTTGGTAATTATGTGAAAATGTTTACAGCTGTCGTTGCTATGAACTTTTCCGAAAGCTGCGCTCACTCGTTGAATGTCTTTCAGCGCATATCAAGGCATTTAATTTCTTTGTGGCAAGTGCATTTGGCAGTCGAGTTCAGTTTTTCTCAACGTTTTTTGCTAGATTTTAGCTTTTTCTGCCATGGCAGTCTTTTCAGTCTTTGTCATATTTGTCAATATTGTTTTGGGTCAGTTTCGGAGTCATTTCATCCCGTTACCGTTAAAATGTCGCTGCCATCGTGTTCACAGATAAGCTTTTGTGGGTTGGCAGCTCGCTTCTCGTTTGTTGACTGGCGATTTGTCAGCGGTTTTTCTGTTTGACACATTTGAATTATGTTTAGAAATTTGTTTAACGCTATTTGGCAATGCTTATGACAGATAAATGGATACTTAAGATTCTATTTGTTAGTCATGGAGGTAATTTGAAAAGTTTAAAGTTTCTTTTTGAAGCAAATGGGTGCAACCTCTTGAACAACTTTGCCTAATTGTACAGCATAACAAACAATTTGGTTTACATTTAATTTTTTTTAAATTTTATTAGGCAAAGATGGAATGGTGTGGAGTAGTTTTTCACATGCTTGTTAGTTTAAGTTTGCAACGATGGCTTACTGCTAAATTTCGACAGCTTTAATTTGCGGTTTGAAGCCTATTAGGATTTTAATAGAGTGTGCTAACAAAGACTTGGCTTAAAGCTGTAAAATATTAACAATACGATTTTCATATTCATCAAAAGTGCAATTAAAGATTTGGCAACAGTTAAAAATGGAACCTAATAATGTTAAGCAATAACAATAAATGTTTTCAAACAATGGTGAGAATATACAGAGTATAGAGACAAACGTACAGAAATCAGAAAGTAACAACGGTGTACCAATTAGAAAATCACTACTGATTGGCTTCTGATGTAGTACGGCAGATTCATATTCTACCAACGGTTCAGAACATTGCGGCCATTAGTTAAGTTTATGCTCAATTTCGTCCTGCTTTTGTCCGTCTGTCTAGCTTTCATATTCGTGCTCCATGACTTCAAAATGCTTAGTGGTGCAGATTTCCCAAAATTTAAATGTAGTCAAATGTTTGTTGGTTTATTATACTTGTCTATATTCCGATAGTCCTGGAATATGGTTAACAAGAAATATAATTTTATGCTGCTACTTGATTATACCCTGGTAGTAGAAACACCATTGCAAACTTCTTCAGAAATACGGACATTTATATAAAAATTTAGGGAAACAGCAAACCCACTAACATCGATAAACGCTGCAAGAGACCAATTCTGCGGTTACCCTATCAGACCAACAGCCACGCATCAAATCAAATGTCAAGAAGACGGACTAATCAATTGGAGAACACAAAAGCATTACATAAACTTCTCACGAGGCAATAACGAGGCTGTTAAAACGCGACTTAGCCGCCCGAGCTCCATAAAGATACATCTTCTGAAATAAAAGATTTAATTTGGTAAAAACTGACTGTAAACAAAAGTATTCGTAAAACATAAGGTTTGCTGAGAAACTTTAATGGGTTAAGTCGATTTTTTAGCAACACAGCACGCCAATCCACACAGCACGTAAATCAAAAAAGTTTTTGTCGGCTATGAAAATACCCTTATTAGATCGGCTAGCGAGCAGTCCCGAGCTAAGCCCCATTGAAGATCTGTGTCTGGACCCGTCTTGCTACGTTGCTACGCCCTCTGTTGGTCTTCCTTTTGTAAAGGTGAAAATGAAAATGTGGTGTCGCCTTGAAAATCTCCGAGAAATCTTCACACACTCTCTCCCAGGGCATTCACCCTTCCATGACTCATTCCATAGACTAACGGCTATCAGAATCCACCACCATCACATACCAAAACCTATCGCATTAATCTCATAAGAAATATTTTAAACTTCTGAGAATTATATTGATACAAAAACTTTAATTTTGGATTACAATCTGGGAAACATATTGGATATTTAATATAAACTTGGGTATCAAGTTAACAACAAATGGTCATCAGCTGCAGCGCAAGAGCTGTGTTACAGAAAAATTCTACTCGCAGAATTTCAACTTGAGGGGCACAAAATACCTGTTTGATCTCGTTGGTATATTAATTAAATTTTATATGAAGGGCTTGTATTAGAGGACATCAGTTTAGTGAGAAACATCGTACTAAAAATTGAATAATAATATTTATAGCTCCAATAACTTTATTAGATGAAAAAATGAGGAAGTGATAGATTAAGATAATGCTTCTGAATTAGTTTAATATTTTTGCACTGTACATCAAACAACTGAGTTATTCAGGTACCTTTTGACGAAACTGTGAAATAAAAACCTCTTCATCGGCTCTAAATTTCTTTCCAGCCAGCATTCTCTTAAGGTCTGAGAACAGGAAAAAGTCGCTGGGGGACAGATCTGGAGGACACGGGAGATTCGGTAGTTATTAATAACGTACCAAATTCCTTTTAATCCATTTTTTCAAACTAACAAAAGTTTATTCACTCCAAATGATATATCTCACAAACTAAAAATATGACAGCTGTCAAATTTCTACATATGTCTTTTAAAGGTTACGGCTAACTAAAAACCATATGTATATAATACTAGTAGCGCTACCTATGTGTCAGCCTACGAACTTTTTAGCCGAACTGATATGTTCCCGTAGTAAAATGTCATTTAAGTTCGCAAAAATTAATGTATGTATTAGGCAGAAGGAAGCCAAGAAGCCCATAAAGTGTATATATTCTTGATTAGCATCATATGTCGGATCGCTATAAACAAGTCCATATATCTATCTAGCTGTGCGTATTTATTATTTTGTATATTTAAATGTTTCTAAAGTTCAGTATGAACAGTATTGGATCTTTCAAGTTTGGATATAAAGAGCCTCTAATAAGATTACGCTGAGGTAAGCTCGTCGCATGTATACAGAGTGTTGCTGACTCCTGACCTAAATTCTCTTTTCTAAATAAATATTTAAATTTAATAAAAATTTAATTCTTTATGATAGAAAGATAAGTTTTATAAAAAATTTTCGGATTTAAAGTTTAGTTGCGATATGGGCTAGTATTTTTGTGAGGTTGCGTGGATCTGAGAGTATCTGGTCATGTGAGAGTAGGTGTGTGTGGGTAAATGTGTGTGAGTGAATGACTGCTTTTGTGCGTAGGGGTGTTTGGTCACGTGTCTTTGATATTAGCGTGGTGAGGTTAGGAAAATTTTTCGAATGATGCGAGTGTGAGTGGAAGCGATGCAGGGTATCTTCTATATAGAAATTATTTTACTATTCGCGGAACATGCGTACGTGCATCTTTTTTCAATCTAAATAAAATATTTCATATTCCAAGAAATGGCAAATTTGATCTACTTTACGTTAATAATTTTAAATAATTTTATCTAGATCAGATTTTATCAGATCGATCCAGTAGAGGGGATAGCGTCCTCACAAATCTTTCCTACCTTTTATGGTTTTATTGTATGAAAAAAAATATGTTGTTGTTAGTTCTGCTACAAAGGCCGAATTTAATGTATCTACTACTAATTCCAATAAAATATCCTACACGGCTCTAGCTAGGAACATAGCCCCTAAACGAATTGAACGCTAAATAGGGGTACAGGGAATTTTACAATCAAACACACTCAGATAGAGCGATCATTTTTGTTTTACATCAGTGAGAGTGGAGCTATTCGTAGGAGAAAGTCTTCGAGGATGCCTCAAAGAAGATTCCTACCTGGAAACGGAAAATTTCTTTAGCTATTCATGTGCGTCTCTGTCGCGTAGATCATATCCAGAATAGTCGTCCATATAAAGAAAAAATTACGCAACTAAATGAAACACCTTTTATTAATTCATATAGCCCTATAAAACCTTATAGTAGGTTAGTGGTACTGTTTGGGAGGTTATACTAAAATTGTTCTGAAAATTCTTATTAATGATAAATTGATTAAGATCATAAATTGAATGAAATATTTATCATTCCATTTTCCGGGCTACATATTCTGCAACAATCACGTTTCGAACGTATTAAGTTGCACGGAATTGTATTAGCTACGAGTACAGTTCTTCAGATGGTAGACCAAGCGAACATAAATCTTTAGTTAAACCTACCTAAACATTTTAGCAACTACCTTTCAAATTAAAACACCCTTCAAGGTGAGGCTTAGTAAAGAAATTTCACTAATGATCAGGACGAAGGAAAATAAATGGCTTTAAACTACAAATCCAATGAAAAACTTGATGGCGATATGTAGCCCTTCACAGCACTATGACAAATGTTCGATGTTTACTTTAGTTGAGTTATAGTACTTGCATTATAAACTGAAGTTGATTGTGGATTAAATTTAATTAAATAAATTTAAACTTATTGGCTCGCCTTTGTGTAACTTGCGCTTGAGCTTGATTTAGCATTTCGTGAGTTCTGGCAGGTGACTAAACTAATGTCTGGAAAAGACTAATCTTGTGAGCTCTGTTAAGTTGTAGATGTTCTTGAACCCGTTTCAAAAATAAATATTTCATGAATATATACGTATATCCTACATTGCTAAGCCTAAACACCTAAAACTGTAAGCAGTTTATGCTTAGTCCATCGTGAGAAAATAATTAAATATCAGAAACTAGCATTGCTTTTAGGCACATTGTCTAATGAACACTTTTGCCAGCGCATAACTAGAAATCCATTAAGCATAGCATGGCGATACAATCTCTCGAATGTACTTGAACTAGAAAGTGCTTTACTTTTTACGAATCATTGAACATCAAAGCAGACGAAAAACTGACAAGTAGAGCGTCTAAGACAATTTAGCTACTAGAGTAAAAATAGTAATGCCATTTAGGAAATGTAAGAATGAATGTATTAAAAGGCAGTTAAGCAGAGCAAGCAACCTTTTCCGCACTTGGTTGTTTCGGTCTAAGTATAGTAGATGAATGCTTTCCACGAATTGCAGCGTCATCAACGGCAACACCTTTAAATATATCTAAAGATACAAATGCGTCATACAGTACTTTACGACGAGACGACGATGAAACAATTTGTATCTCGGCCAATATATCGTGTGGTAGTATCCTTTCGCTTTCGTCTGCTCTACTTTAGCAGCCAATTCGAGAGCGTGTCTGTCTGTCTGCCTGTCTGTATGAAGATACTCTTAAAGACCGAAAAACCAACCAACCAACCGTCCGAACGACCGACCGAAACTCAGCTGTCATGAACAATTTGTGCTGATGTAGGCGCCGACGCGTTTTCATACTTTGAATGATTTAACTAATTTACGCCTGTTAGTTGTAAAAATATTTGCTGCAGGGCTATTAAACCTTAACTCTTTTCATAGCTTGGACAGCTGAATCTCGTGAGCCTGTATGTGGTGTTACCTTTTAATTAAGTATCCTGGCGTATACCGCCGCGGCCAGTCGTTGCTGAATCATAAGCGAAGGCGTTACCTGCAATTAAAAGTGTATGAGAAACAGTTTTATATGGAATTACTTTCTTTTGTATTTAATTCTTCGCTGCAGCAATTTAAAGCAAATCAATGCTAAAATGTTTATTATACTCGCTCACTATTAACCTGCTTTGCTTAGTCTCGAGTTTTAGTGTATATTTTTATTGTCGATTTTTTATTCTGCTCAGTCGGTCATGTCATGTCAGCTATTGTCGACTCGATGCCTTGTCGACAGTGCTCCCAAAGTACTCGAACGCTTGAACGCCCGCTTGACATCGATTTACAAAAGAAAATTGAAGCAAAGCAACTCAAATCAACTCAAGTCAATAATGTCTCAATAAAGTTCGATGTTGTTTGGAGACCCAGCAGGGCGCAAGGAACTAGCAGCGTGCCCGCCTGATCACCGGGTGCGGTCGGGTCGTGCTCTAGACAGTAACAAAAGCAACAAAGTCTGTGCCGCGCGCTCAATGGCAGGTCAAAAGTTGTTAGGGAAAGCATGCAAGTGTAATCCATGTCATGGCACAGAAAAAATTGCTTGTTGTTTAGTGTGAAGTTGTCGTACAACAAAGGAAAAACGGAAGTACACCAATTCAAAATGTCTGCCCGTCTTCGGCTTTAAAGTCGCCATTGCCGCCCGCATTGTATATATAAAACTTTTGCTACTTTGCAACTTTGTGATAAGTCGCTGCAGTAGTATGAACTTCTTTCGATGTGCGAGTGCAAGTATATAGACTGAACTACCCTGCATACCTGGCTGGCGTTGAAATATCAATATAATTGCATTTGACTTTTCCCAACGCTTCCGTTCTAGCGCAAGGTTGACTGACTACACTCGACTCAACTTGATTCGAGTCGATGCGATTTGCCGTCTGCTGCATGACTTCAATTCTTTTATTTATCCTTGCACCAAATGTTTTATAAAATTTCACATTTTTTGTCATGCCATTTTTCTTTTAGCATTTAAATAAAATATAAAAACTATAATAATTACTATCATTAGTAGAGCCGACGCTTAAGTACCCTTCTTGTAGGCGCTGGCAACATGTTTAAATGGAACCTGTTATCTACATATCGGAGCAATTTGAATTGGACCTAATAATAGGCTGATCTAAGTGATCATAAAAAGGCAATAAGCAGAGATATAAAAAGCTTAGTATCATATGCAGCAACATTGTAGAATCTTCGGATGCTGCAAGACTGAAAAAAAATTCGGCCAAAATTTAATAATCTTAAAAGTCCAGAAAAAAATTGAACTGCAAGTGAAGAATCTATGAGCTAGCGCTTCATCCGAAATAGTAAGAAAGAGGAAAATAAAATTGTTTATCCACACAATTCAATCCAAAAATTCTTTAGAACTAGTCGGTATATTCCTGGCTCAATTAGAAAACAGTTTATTTTAGGCAAATGGCTATCCCTACTATTCAAACTATTATGTGAGCAACTGTTGGAAAAAGTTGAAGGTGGTCTTCATATTTTAGGAGGTAAGGCTGCGAAAGTATGCTTCAAAGACTATAGACCAATAAATCTCTCATTCTTCTTGGTAAAGAATTTTGAAAGATATTGTAGATGTTTATATGTTCACAATAGCCATTCAATCTGCACATCAAAGATCCCTAGCTCTCAACATGCATACAGCAAAGTCAAATTAGTTGAGCAGACTTTTCGCACAATTTAATAACAAAAAATAAAGCATAATAAGAAACGAATTCTCACTTCTTTAATAACATCAAACCAGCATCAATAACTGAAGCGTTGACGAATCTGGATTTGGTTTGCTCCCTACAAGCCTCCATTAGCCAATGTCTCAAATATAGAGCTTTAAATCCTGAGTTAATAAGGCCTTATACGCTCTGATTCATTAACAGAAGCATCTGCATATGAGAAAGACCGTACCGTAGCAATAAGAAGCCTTCAATATCTTATGTAGTCCTCTATGTCCCACAGTATCTCATATTGTATCAGCACAAACTGTCTCATAGAGGCAAACCACCATCCACTTTTCCTAAGAACTTTAATAACTAAGGTCTTGTTTTCTTTACAGACAGTACAAGTCGAAGTTTCAAGCAGAGTGTACGACTTTGCACCAAACTTGATAGGAAAGTAGGCGCTCTTTCCATAAAGAAAAGCAATAGACCGTAATGAGTTCTCTCCAGCAATATTTATGTATATGGAAATTTTAGGGTCTTAACCCATACTTAAGCACGGCGTTCTAATCTAGCTTTGATAGCTATCTGGAATCGATACAATAAGCTGCAAGAAAGATATTAAGAAAATCTATTGCCAGATAAATGTGGAGAAAAACGATTCAGCCTTTCAATGAATGGTCTTTCGTTCATCTAATAAAGCGGAAATTGAAGAATTCAAGTTGACTTCGGTCACTTTTGGCGCTAATTGTGACCCTTACCTACTTACCGTGTAGCGTCATAGACTCTGCGTTCGATAGCACTGCCATAAATCTCAACTTTTTTTGTGTGAATGAAATGGGATTCGTGTTCAAAACGAAAAATCCATTCAGAAAAACCATGTTCCATTTCATTCACAGAACCTATGCATGGCAGTGTAATGTATGTGAATGCTGCTATTCGCGTAATGGGGTTATAGTAGAATCGAGTTCTGCAGGGTTTTGAAAAAGAGCGAAAGTAGGCTGTGAATCATGAAAGCTATTAGCAGGGATTTCTAGTGATTTTTTTAAGAATTGAAGACGCTAGTTCAGCAATAACTTTAGCCATTCGGTGGAATGCAATTGCTAACTAATTTAATTTTGCGGCGCAACCCTTTGACACCGCACTACACAGCAGAAGTCTTCTTAGTCATCGCTATGTTGTTTGATCTGGCAGACTGTTAAGCTCCAAAGACGTTTCCGCCAAAATTTAATGGAAAAACGTCATTGGAGATTACGGATTCGGCTGACTTTTTGTCTGCAACTACACAGCAATCATATATAACTTTCTATTGGAGCAACATGTGCGGATAAATGATATCTAAATTCATCTTTGTGTGAATTTTACCCTCCTTTAACATTTCAATTCTATGGCATTTCATCCGGAGAAGTTTATTGAACTGTTTTAGATTTAAATGGAAACCAAACCAAATTTAGAAGTAGAAATCGTTATTGCTGTCCGCAAGAAAAATTTTTCCCGGCTTGGTCGCATTTTAAAAACGTACGCCGTCAGGGACGAAACAGTCAAATAGCTGATGATAAAATAGGGCGGGGAGTGGTTATGTGTCCTATATGTTTGCTTCGAAACCTAAGATCTCATGCAGCATGAATGTAAATAGCTAAATAGCAGCACCGCGTTTGGCTTGTGAGTTCGCCGTAAATACAGCGGACATATGCGAATACACAGCCGAAACATCCGGGACCACTCTCGCTTAGGAAAATACAATTTAATTTTTTTTCTTCATTTGGTCTACTAAATAAGTAAAACGCCTCTATTGCCAATACAACACTATAAGAAAAATCTCATACAGAGGTTCTACAGAGCCTACACAACATACTGATTATTATGTGCCAGAACTAAATTTTGATAGAAAATATGGTTATGGCATACCCAAAATCAAGCGATTCGACTCCATGAGAATGTTTACAGATAGCTCGAAGCTGAACAGCCAAGTCAATAGATAATTATCCAAATCCAAGAAGCAGCAGGTAACTACAGAATAGATGTTCCGTTTGTTATTAGCATCACAAACCTAGAAGTTAATCGAAACACATTATGCAGATGCGGTCAAAACAACGAAAACAGCCTTGAGTACCTGTTGTAGAATCGTACTGCCATGAGTATTCACTTACATGGGGAATATTTTGGTTGGATTTGTAGTATTGTAGTATCAGAACGAGCCATTTTGTATTAAGTCATGCTGGATTAAGCTACCGTTCACTCAACATAACCTAACTTGGTTTAATCGTACTATTGAAAATGTTCGGACCTACATCGTATCAAGTTAAAGCCAGAAAGGAGGACAGATTTTAATAGGGGTTACAAAAGTTGTATAGTATATCTTATTACAAGAGATAGTGAGATTAATCAGATTTTTCGTTCTTAGCTAAAATAAGCAGGAAATCAAAAATGTTTTATTCAAAATTCAGAAAGGAGGGGACGGCACTACCTCTTAGAGAAGGGTTGGCGTGTTCGATATCTGAAGAGGGAGTAGGAGATATTAAATATCAAATTGAGGGTTCTATATTCCAAACTTCCAAATAAAAGAACACATTTATATCGACTCAACTTTTTGTATTAGAACAATCCCTTCAACTGGTCCAATTTGGAACTATATGAAGTATTTTATGAAAATTATAGTAGGTTAAACTCAATTTGACGTTTAACAACTACAATCAACAATTTTTCATACAAAAAATTCAGAAGGAGCGGTATTTTTGTATGGTAAGTGCCAACACTCCTTTGGCAGGATTAAAAAATCTGACAAACTTTTCACCAAATTAATAAAACCTAGCTGCAATTCTCTTTCAGAGTGTGTAGGGCATAACAATAAATACAGGCAAGTAGGCAGCAAGCAGTCAGGCAGGCAGGCAGGCAGTTCAAAGTTTATTCTTTAACTCTTGACGGCATTGCCTACCTGCCTGCTTGCCTGCCAACCAACGAACGAAGTTTTTAACCTTCGCTGCAATAAATATTTGGCAAAGTACCAACCCTAAGGTGCCAGGCTAAAATAAAAATTTGATTATTGATTGCAGTAATTTCATTTCGTGTATTTAATTTTACTACCTACTTTAGTATAACAAGCCATTGTAAAGCGAATTTCATAAGCGAGTTCCCCTAAGTTTTTCAAAACTTTACAAAACAAATCGCTGCGGCAATGAAATTTCCCTTTCCCATCACTCATCTTCGGTGAAATGATAAGAAATTTATGCTTTACAGTTTCTAATAAACATAAAACTCAGCGCAATGATGTAATTATCAACACTTGATGCGGCAATAAATTTTCAGCCAGCGCTGTGGGTAGAAATAGTACTCCGTATGCGCTCGTATAGAGAGATCAAGCAACAAATTGCGCTTCCTGTGCCGTCTGTGCCGTCGACAAGTTATTCTACCGCATAATAGTTTTTCTTTTTTATGTGACTTAAAGATAGATGGTTAAATAAATTGCAACTTTGTGTCATGTCGCAGCGAAAATCTATATGCATAATTTTCTTTGTCGCCTAAGACAAAAGCGTGAAAACTGGAAAAACGGTGATGACGAAAATAGCGAAAGCTGGAACAACAACAAAAAAATGTCAAGTGCAACCACACACATTCATATATGTCATATATATATATATTGTATGATATATTTTAAGAGCATTTCCCCTGTAACATTCACACTAACTCTGTCAATAATGTACCTCAATGTATGTAAATATAATAATCCTACATGCTGTTGCGAGGGTTGTTTTATATGTTGCAACAATCTGTAAAAATAAAACACGTGAAACTAATTTCCCTTTGCATTGAAAAAAAAACAATAAATCTGCGTAATTTTTAGTGAAAGGCTCGACAACAACTGTTCACACATACAAATATGCTGTCAAGCAGAAAGCATACTCGGACCAAAGTTCTTCATGTAGGAAATGAAAGAGAGACAGAAAAAGAAAATATGCATAAATGTATGTATTTTTCACACACAGACCACTCCAGCAATTTAGGATCTTTAACATCTTTTACGCCCAAAATACTAAACCGATTTTGATAAAATATTGTTTGTGCATTCCGCATCAGTGATTTTCAAATTTTTCATAAAGTTTAATGATAGCCCTCATATTTTGTAAAATCTGTCGCTTTTAGCGGCGTCATCGACATCGGTATTGTCAACGTCATCCAGATCATCATCATCATCATTTTCATAGTATGTAAATATGTTGCATGTCGGCTACATTTAATTATTTATGCAACTTTGTTTGTGTGCGAGGAAAATTGTTGATGTTATTAAAAATTTTAGTCATACTTTGTTGTAATTAAACTTGACACATTTATACGAGGCAAGTGACGTCACTAAATGTTGTTGACATTTAAGCCTGGACTATCATATCTCGTGTTTTTTACGATAAATATAAACGTTGTACGACTACCATATGCCTAATGAATGCCTTTGACTTTCTGTTGAGTAGCCTATTTGTGCGAAATGTCAACGAGCTTTTGTTTTTGATAGATCCTTTGATGTTGCTCGCGAATCATTTAGCATACAAAGCAAATAAAAGGACGAGGGTTCAATTGATAATTGCATGAATTGACTTTTTCTGTACATTATTAATAGCGAAAGTAAAAGTAGTGTGAAATTCTTACTAAACGCAGTTAAACTTATATAAAAAAAAGGAATGACAAGCCAACGTAAAATAAAGCGAAACTCATAGCTAGAATAATTTCTCTTTAAAGGCCAGAAGTTACTGAAATAACGCCGCTGCATTCCCCTACGGCAGGTATACCTTGCTAACAACCAAGAAATTCGCGTAAGCTTTTAAACGATCATTGTATCTTTTTTTGCGTCGGTTGCTCTCTAACCGTAGGCACATACAATTCTCGGTGGAATAAGTATAGGAATGTTGAGTAAGGTTCTGTTTTGTACCACACCTGGATCTTGTTTATGCTGGAGGGAGCGACAGCAGTGGTCATTGTGTTGGGTCCAACTGGAGCTAGTAAATCTATATTATACAATCCCTGAGGTACTTCCACTCCATCGCAGCGATTATCCGAACAAACATCTTGAACTTCGACCATAATATAACAACGAAGTAAGGGAGACTTAAGCACAAGGTACTGATTCGTTGGAGGTACAAACTTAAGCTTGTAGAGTAAACATTAATGCCAAACGCTGTCAATTACTTGCTGAGCATCTTTTCAAAGCCCGTTAGCGGCCCGTATGCTCAGAAACTCGATGGAATTCTTCTGGAGTTGTGCTTGAAGCCAAACTGATGGTCTTATGCTTAGCCAATATTCTATAAAGAAAAAATCGCCCAAATATTTTTAATTTCAGGTTTATAGGTCCTACAAGGCTCCACAGTTTACCAGGTTTTAAAACATTCTCAAGCACTGCGTTATTCTATTAATTAATTAATTGATTTTTGAAGCAGTACCTCATCTAGCGTACTGGGTGAGATAGATAGCAGCTTAGATAGATCAGTTTCCAAGAACTCAGAGTTTCGAACAGCATCTGAGTGTGCTATATTAAAAGGCGTAAATCGGTTTAGCAGTTCAGCATCAGAAACTTAAGCTATTTCGACATCTCAACGGTATCATGTGCTGTGCAGGCGCTTAATGAGTGTTCGCCTAAAAAGTTGCCTTTTAAAACGATGTGTGGCTTTAAATAAATTAATGATGCTTATTTGGATCAGTATTGTATAGAAGAAATTAGTCTTGATATCATGTAGTATTTTCTTTAAAGCATCCTTAGTACATCTATTTGCTCGCTGATCCAGTGCATTTGCGTGAACGCATTGCATTTTAACGCAGTGCCATCTGTTCTACCACAACCTGGAGGAAGGGATACTTTTAAGATAATGATGTTGGCTGCAACTTTCTATAATTCAACATCTTAATAAACAGAAGGCTACAATACTTACTCCCTGATCATATTGTATGTGACGGAAGGCATGTAATTACGTACGAAGTCCCAACATCCACTTGAACCACTATTTAGTCGCAGTCAAGGCGCATACCATTTCCCAACATTCAAAGAAATCTTTATTCTCGCTTCTGCTCCGGGAAACCCTTACGGATATTGTAAAGTATAGACATATCACCCAATATAAGAATACTTGATAGCCGTATTCTTAGAGCGGGTGATATGTCTTTACTTCTCTACAACATCTGTAGAAGCCGAAAAAATTTTTCGGAACAGTAGGATCATTCAGGATTCAGCGATCTGCTATGATTGCAACTTTTTGACGTAAAGATTTTATTGGATGTTGGAAAATGGGAAGCGCTTTGATTGCGAGAAGATGGTGATTATGGCCTTGTAACCATTAACTTTGTTCAACAAAGATAGCTTGTTCTTGCTGTTCAAGAGCCAACACAGTTTGCGAATCCTTTCACTGAAAGATATTACTAATCTTCTGAATGCATATTACTAATCCTCTAAATCCTCAGCGAATGCTTCCTACGTTCCTTTGAGGACTTAGGCCAGAAACCATCCGCCTTCCTGATCGGAAATTTTGAAGACACAACTCATATAAACGAATGGAGCCCTGATAGAACAATATCAGTGTAACTTCAGAAGAAAAAGGTAAATAGTAAATAGTACAGTTATCAGGGTAGGAAGGAACTTCTCTGAACCAGAGATGGTGGCATGGAATTTTTTTTAACTGTTGATGTCATCCCATACATAGAGAAAATGTAGGACTCAATCTTTCAGAATGAAGTTATGATGCTCACAATTCCGCTAGAATAACTAAATAAGCAGTCGAGATAACAAGTATACAATTGTGTTTAAAGAGGTAAAAAAACCCAACCTAAGCTCGGAAAATTCTCCCGTACTTACCATAGAGCCCATAATAACTTGACGAATTTTATGATGCATGCAAATTTCGAGCACGAATCGAAGCAAATCTCAAAGAGAGAGAAATAAATAAAACTTTGCCAGCGCAAGTGGTCAGAGATGTATTTAAAAGTGAGCTAGCGGTGAGTCTGTAACAAACTTCACGGCATAATTAAACTGTCGTTGCTTGACTAACACTCGAGTGCAGTTGAATGCAGTTTTGACTGTGAACAGTGTAGGCTATTAGAAATGTACATTAATTACGTAAATATTTACGTACATATAATACAATACCATATTGTTTTCGGTATACATAGGCAGTTGCAGCATAATACTGCGATGACTAATTCGAGTACTTCATGCGAAATGCATTCGTTGCCTCTTTTTAATTTTCTAGCAATTTGACTTGGAAAAATTTAACGATTTTCTACCATGTGAAAACCCGTCACTGTGCGAATTTTATAGTCGACTTTAAGCGAAAAACAAAAAAAAATTGACAGAGGTTAAAATCGGTTGAAGCGAAGTATTTGTACCCTTTACAATGTAATGAAATATAACTGTTTAGACGCAATGGCCTCTTTTTCAAAAGCAACCTATTTCAATATACTAAACGGAGCAGAAATACTTGCTTGAAGTGTTTGCTATTAATATTTTCTCCCATAGATTTGACTATCAAAAGCTATATAATACTTGGTTGTCATTCGATACATACCTCCATGTCGAATTTGGGTTTAGAAAAAGTTGTTAATTTAATTTAGTGTAATTTTAAGCGCACACATTTACCTACATTCACATGAGCTCCTTATTCAGTATCATAGAACTGAACACTAACCAGACCAGTGTCTTATCCTTAGTGCACCAAATTTTCTATGTTGATTTAAATCATGTTCAGCCATCCATAATTTCTCTGATGAATGAGAGTGATGAAAGGAATATTTGCTTATTATGGTTCCTCCAATTGTTTTGAACAAAAAAGAAAAACTAACAAAAAATAGAAAATGATTAGGGGGCAGGACTATACATTAGTTGATAAAAAAACAAATTTGCATTTGTGCTAGCATAATCCTTATAAAAGTTCAGTTTTCTAATAGCGAGTTCATCAGTTGGGTCATACGAATTGTGTCTTTTAATACTAAACCTTAAACTTCTTTATGATCTGTCAATGTCAAAACTTCGGTCAAGGTTCACGAATTTATCATGGTGAAGTTCTCTAACGAAGAATGTTTGAAAATGTTTTAAATTTAAAACCGAAGTCGGTGATTGTAACTGTAAAAGCCAGCCAGCCAGATACACTAAACTTGCTTTGTAGAAAATTTCGAGACAACATATTAATTATTGGAAAATACCGCATCTGTAAGTGCTGCAGTTCAAAATGGGAGAATTTCTAAAACAACGTTGTGGTGAATTTCGAATAAATATCTTAAAATATCAAATTAACTCAAGAACTGAAACCGCTTGATCATTTGAAGCGTCGAAATTTCTCCGATTCGGTGATGCAAAAGTGTGAAAATAATTTTTTAATTTTAACGAAAATTAATTTTGAGCGAAGAAACTCATTTTTGGCATAAGAGAGCCAATTGCATCCATAAAAAGTGACCGTGTAACGTGGAAACTAGCAAAGTTCCGGAAGATATGCAAAGATGAGTGATAGCAAATTGGCACCAAAGAATCAATGACTGTAAACTATTTGATCGAGATCGATTTCAATACCTAAATGATACTTCACCTTGAATAAAATTCAGCCCAATATCTCAATTATTCTTTGAGCAGAAATCATTTCATATCTTAAGGGTGATCAAATTCTTCTGATTAAAGCGATCTTCTTAAATTTTCGTTCTCGCACGGCGTCATTCATCTTGGTAAAAAGCTTTGACTACCTGGGTTCCGAAATCCCTCGATTATCTTGGTTCTGACTTATGGTCCAAACGTCATTTAATCCTGATTGAATATAAATTGAGAGATATATGCGTACTTGGAAAGCACAAAAACTGGCATCAGCGTGCACAAGATTCGGCCACCTGATGCGCCATGGCCGTATATAAATAAATTACACGCTCTTCGTAGCCAGTTAAGATGGTTATTTCTTGAAATAAGAGAGTCTCTATAATTGAGGCGCAAAAATCTTATTGTAACGTCAAGTTGTGATATCTTGCTAAAAATAGTTTTTATCCCCATTAATTTCAACAAATTCGTCGAGAAAATTAATGATGTGAGCAGAGGTAGTGAGGTTGGAGTATAAATATATTATATACTCCGTAAATTTTGGTCTCTATGAAGAATTCTTTGTAGTCTTTATATTTTAACTCCTGCCTTTCTTCTGCGTAGAAAATGTTTATTTGTCCTGTAGAAAGGACAAATAAACATCAAATTTATTTGTCCTGTAGAAAGGATTTTACCACTGCATTGATGTGTGTTCTGAATGTCAGACGCTTGTCTAGATACACTCCTAGATATCTCGCCTGAGTATGTATCTCACTGTTACACTATATTCCAAAATTCCACCATTTAGACCATTTGCCAAAATTGTAGAGGTTTAGCTGGAGCATGTTATGGGTATCAGATAAAGATGGACGTGACGTCAGCATATTTCACAGTAACAACAATGAGCATATCCCAAATGAAGAGAGTACTAGATAGAATACATCCCTGAGAAACACCTGTGTCTATTATTATAGCGCTGGACCACCGAAAAGTTCCCCACGGTCAGAAAACTGCACAATAACAAAAACAGCTGAGGTGGGAAGATTCATTTTATGACGGAAAAGCATATAAACTGTCACTGTACATTCTTTCACCTGTAACCTATCTAGGATAAATTTTACCAGCCAATTCACCTGATCAGGAGTTCCGTGTGCCTTCCTGAAGCCAAACTCAAAATATTGTAACAATATGCAGCATTGAAAAGAAATACCAGAATACCACTATATCACTTTGATGTGGAACTGGATCTCCTCGAGAGTGATGGTGTTGGCTGGGGGACCCAGCTGACCAAAGCTTTTCAGTACCCTTGGTAATAATCTTCTTCGCCCAACGGAAGTTAAAAAGTTGGAACCTAACGTCTAAAACTTCGATAAAAATTTCCGCACGCTCCTGTGGTGATCTTACACAGTTCCTATCTGTTTTGTGAACAATAAAATCTGGGGGTGTTTGCATCTTTCATCGCTTCGTAAAAGGCCAGAGGAAATACATAGTATGTACTTTTCCTAACAAGCAGCGTTTGGATACTCTTCGGTACACAATGGATGTGCGTGTGTGAGTGTATCCTCTTCTAAGCCTCCTCTTTATTAGGAGAAACACTTCAGTCGGCGAGTCTTTGCTTCTGTCTTGAAGCACTGGAGGAAATTTACTTGATCGCTCAGTTGCGGAAAGCCAGTTCGTTCCTAGCGACAATAATCGTCTTTCTGCCACCATAGCAAGCGTCCTAGTTCTGCCACGAGGGCAGTCAATATCCAACTGTCCCAATACTCAATCAGCAGTCTCCCGAAGCAAACGATGGTCATCATGGGTTTCAGTTCTTCTACCAACAGATACAGATCGAAGCCCTATTGCAAATATCGCCATGTTAACATGTAATTTTCGGTTGGGTTCAAAACTGGCTACAGCGTCCACATTTCATATACACTTAAATATACAATAAGCCTAGTTTAATATGGAACAACCATTTAATTTTAATACTACTTCAGTAACATGCATTGATTCAGACAGACAGATGTAAGGAAAGACATGGCAATATCATTTCATCTCATCAATTTGGTCTAGAAAATACATTTTGGAGTCTCTAAAGCCTGCATCAATGCAACACAAAGATACCCACATATTGCTAATACCATATTCACACTATGCGTGAAGCGTACAGAAAGTTTTTTTTTAAGTTTCGCGCCAGACCTGCTTTACTTAAATTCATTGAAGCAATACCTTTTTGCCCACACTAGCGACAAACATTTTCTTTTCTTTTGCGAATGTTTTTATTTCATGGTTCTTAAGTGCGACTCAACTTTTCACGCTTCATTTCAATTCAAAAGTTAACAGCTTAACAGCGCATTTAAAGCGAAATTTATTTTTAATTGTTGTAAATAGATCTCGCAAGTGAAAAACAGAAAGTGGAACTGCAATCAAATGGAAACGATTAAGTACATATTTCACTCCAATCCAAAACTTCAAATCAGCAGCCTTTCAAATTTCTTAGTTAAATTAATTTCAATTTCACAGCCGCAAATTCGCATGTTAAACATTTCGCACATTGATGAAGTCGATAAAAAAAAACTTTTGAGAGGAAAATGAGAAAATGGCGGTTGGTGACTGTTGCTGCTGCTGCTGCCGATGATGGCGTCGATGAAATTTTGCGCATAAATCGCGTGAAAAATGTGAAAGAAATAGCTTTTGTAACCTGAAAGTTTAAGTCAAACGACGACCACGACGACGAAATATGATTATGAATATGAAAAATTAATGATAGGCACAGCATAGCAACACTAGCACGCATACATCGAGATACATTTGCTCAGATACAGTTGATGGCACGCACACGCACAGATGCAAAAGCGCAGATTAAGTATACGCAATGTGAGACAGCGTTGTGACTCTTGGCTGCTGCCGTGGTTGCTTCTGCTTTTACTGCCGCTTACTGCTTGTCAGCATCAATTTTTTTTTTTTGTAATTTTTGGCTTTTCCGACTGGGCTACTTGCGCAACGACTTTACGAATTTAACGCTTTGCAATCTGTGCTGGCTTGCACACTTTATACACTTGCTGTTAGCATGGTATTTCCATTATACATTAGAGCTTGTAAAACTGCATTTCTGCAAATTGAGAATATTAGAACTGCACTATAAAATATAAGCTCGGGTTATCAATAGACGCGGATCACGAGATAGACTTTGCCGTACAAATTCTTACGAGCAATAACCATCACGCAGCATTTTTGTATACGCCTGTAACATTTGATAACCAGTTGCAGAGCAAGAGCGTATTAGAGATTACAAAATAATGCACTGCAGTATTTTTCGACATCCAACAAGCATTTGATAGGATATGACAACAAGGAAAATTATAGAAAATAAAAATCGGATCCCTACATCTTATAAAGTCATATCTACGCTACGAATTCCTGCATATGTCATCACTGTAATCCAGGAAATACGATGGATAGTACAGGGCTGCACTTAAAAGCGTTCTGTGACTTTTACTATAGATACCATGAGAGTAAGGTCGAATATGGATTCGGTGGCGAGGTAAGTAGGAAACTATTAAGCCTCGTGTCACTTAGCTTTCTCAGACACACTCTCCCAATTGCTCACGAATCCTCTCCGTCTCAAGATATATGTGAGCAGAGGAGACACATCACCCGGTCTATGGATAGGTCTGCGAATGAGGCCGTGGTTATACAAAAACTGGGACTAAATTCTAGTATCACGAGGAGTGTAGCAATGCTATTGTATTCGCATTTTCAGACGAAAGAAAGAAGTTTGAGAATGTTGAGAGGTTATGTGACAGAAATGAAGTTCGAACATTTAAGCAATGAAAATCCAGAATAACTATCTGTAAGGACGAAAGTGGAAATCTGGTTACAGATGCACAGGAAAAACTGAGATTATGGAGGAGTAACTTGTCTAAACTACTTGGAACCGATGAAGAGCACAATACCGCCGATAGAGAAATGACACCGGAACCACCAGTTAATGGCACCATTGTAGAGCTACCAAACTAGGTCGTTCGTCTTTGCTTGATGATGCTATCAGACACACAAAGCGTTGGCGGGGTAGAAAGAACCTCCCCGAAACATTTGATATCAAGATAGGTTTTATGGCCGGGTAATGCGCTTTGTCAATCTTCTTGTGCCACACATATTACGCTAGTGCAGGCTCCAGAACATGTCAGGATTTAATCTTCCAAAAGGTCGCGATGCTCCTCGCGTACGCGGATAATATTGATATCAAACAAACGTACAAAAGAACAGTAGATTCAGAAAGGGATTCTCGGAAATGGAAAAATAGTCTCGGCTCATTGATCAAGCTATAGATTAGGACAAGAGGAAGTACCTGGTATCTTCTCGCACCGTCATCGCGTCATGGGCGGTCAGTGACTGATGGAGGATTTTGAACTTCAAGTTTGTAAATAACTTAATCTACTTTGGATCTAAAATGACCAGCAACGACAACGTCAGCACAGAGATCTGGTGAATATACACGCAAATTTGAAGTAAAACCGTCTCTTGAAAGACGACAATGTAGAACTACATGACGCTAATACTCCCGATCCTACTGTATGGCGCAGATGCATAGATCGTGATTCAGACGAAACTTCGTACATGGAGAGAAAGATTATCCGCAAGATTTTTGGCAACGAGTGTGTATAAGCTATTCGATGAGGTATATATATTTCATCGCAAAAAATTCCAGCGGCTGCACTGGGCTGGTCACCTCATTCAAATGGAAGAAAGAGCTCCAACATGCATGGTTTGCATGGGGGCTTAAACTTGATTGGTAGATGACGTAATAGAAGGTGACGGAATACGCATTGAAATAGCCTTCAAGTTTTGATTATTTGATGATCCAATTACTGAAAAAAATCTGTCCCTCCTCTCTGAGTTTTTGTATGAAAAAAAAAGTTTTAACTGTTGTTCTTTTAACTAGAATCGAAACCTAACCACTAAAAGGACCCATACAAAATATCGAGTCTGTCTGGCTGTTCATATAATCATTGAGTTTTTGAATGAAACCTTTTTATTAATTTAGCTAAAAACTGTAATTCTTATAAAATATTCAAATCTGTCCCTCTTTCTGGGTTTTTATAAGCAAAACATTTTGTTGTCGAATAGTTTATCTTGTGTACGACAAATCTGGTGTATCATATGATAATACCAATAAATTATCTTACACGGACCAAAATATGAACATATGCCCCATAATATTTTCATTCTTATAGATCGAAACTCCCAAATTTGGAGGGCTATATCCTAATATATAATATGATGGTAGAATAGTTCCTATGCACTGATATAGTTTTCAGCCGGGTTGCCGGTGCTAGGGCCCAGGTTTTGATGCAACATCGAAAGTGACAAAGATGGCTTTCATTAATCCCAGACGGATCGGGACACGAATAAATCGCTCATATTAATTTGAAATTCAATAGGTATCCAGGTTATATCGTGTGTTATTGTTCGTAATTAGTCTTTATTAATGAAAACTTAATGTACTACTGGGCTTGGGAAAAATTTCAACGGTTTTTTGATGAAGTTTTGCAAATTACAGTTGCTTATTTGAGGAGAAACGCTAGGGCTGAAGCATAAAAAGAATAGAGACTTGCACATTCTAAGCTATTTGTCATGAGGTTCTTTTTCTATGAACAAAGTATGGCCGTGCACCTACAATCAATTTTATATCTAGATAGCATCATACACTGCATTGCCCCCATTCCCCAGTTTTTCGTTCAATCTCATTTGAATGCGTGGTGCCTCTCGATCATCGGCATTATATATTTGTAGAGCACCATTTTTTTAACATTTCTTATCCTGTATTCTTTCTATTTGAATGTGCTTATTCGCTTTATTCGCACCTACAATTCTCTTCTCATCCTATTACCCCCATCATTGTGAGCAGGGGACTACCTAATACGAGTATAACCTACCATTCACTCTTATCTAAAAATCATAAAAATTTAAATCAAAATCGGAAAGATTTCGATACTATAAGTTATATGGAGATGTACACATATACTCTTTACACAGAGTGTGTATGGATTTATAATTTAGAAACAATGTTTGAAACTTCATAATTAATCATCGGAGGGTCTCCGACGAAGACACCCATTATCCTACTAATATTATAAATGCGAAAGTTTGTATGTATGGATGTATGTTCCTCTCTTACGGCTAAACCGCTCAACCAATTCGTCTAAATTTTGGAATAGAGATAGTTGGGATGATGGAAAAGAACAAAGGCTATGTTTTGACAAAATCGGTGGGAGCGTTGCCCCACCCCCCATATAAGCGATACTCAAATTTTTTCATATATTTGCATCCATTTAAGGTACAGAGATGAAATTTGGTATACATGTTAAGAGGATGAGGAGAAGTCAACCTGTTAAGTTTGGACAAAATCAGAGGGGTCGTTGACAAAACGGGTAAAAGCTAGCTATATATATATTTCTGATTAGCTCGACAGGGCGAGTCGTTCTGTGCGTGTCATCTGCTTGTCTTTTATGTTAAGATTATATTAATAAAAAAAACTCTGTAGTTTCATATACCATTTAAATATTTAAACGTACTCTAAACAGTACGTAACTTTACTCTTCAAAATCCAAACCCACCATAAAGCGTATACGAATTGCTCTTCATGCCAACGTAACAGATTTAGTATGGCATTTTTCCTCTTTTAATTTTTATTGCCATGGCCAAGTACTATTTTACGAAGTAAACTTAACGCGTTGCGTCTGCATTAATCCGCAGCATTGCATTTTTCATCTTTTAGATGCCATTTTATTGTTAAATACTCGCTGGCCGGTCTTTCACTGCCACATTGAAGACGTTGAGTTGTGCACCAATGTCTGCAGCAGCAGCAGCAGCCAGTAGCCAGGTCATTTGCAACTTTCTTTGCCAAGCCAGCATTCGACTTGGTCTTGGCTTGACTTGGACTTGACTACTGCCATTTGAATGGTATGGGATGGTGTGCATGGATTCGCGCTCGCATGTTAATCAAAAGTATTTTGCACTTTGCATTGCGTTGAAGATGCGTTGCAAACGTTTTGTCTCTTTCCATCTAGCTATGTCTATTGATTGTCTTACATCTCACTTTAGCGTGCAGATTAGCGTGTCATTTACAATAGTATCTCTAACTATCTCTTTCTAAAATGCATTTTATCCTGTTTAGTGTTTTTAATGTTCAATTTTCTGCTTGTTTGCGTACATTTCGTTGCCATTTAAGATTATGCAACTTCCTTGCATTTCTATTTTCATGTTTGCTAATTAAAAGCTACAAAAACCGAAACCAGAAATTTGCGGTAATTAATGGATGCATAGCTCCTAAAATTGCCTTTTAGATTTGATTTCGTCGTTGTCTCTGTCGACATGGAGGCAGACTATGTACCAACTACATGTAGTGAAGGCCAGATACAGCATTAAATGTGCATAAGTCCATTTAAGAAGCAATTTAAGATTAGTATAAAGATGTACTTAAGTTGTTAACGGTGCGTGACACACGTGAAGCCATTGAAAGAAAGAAAGAAAGAACTTGAGTTTGGATAAACAGGCTGTAAGTAGCTTAGCACTTCTAATACAAGCATTCTTACAGACTTTTGAAAGTTTTGTGTTAAATTTTATTGCAATTATAAGACAGTTGAAATTCAAGATTTATTAGATGTCCAAAAGAGCTGTGGTGTCGGTGTCAAAGCTGTTTGACATGAGCATTAGAAATTTTTCAGGACAATCGATGTATTGTATGTTAGATGGTTCCCTCGAAAGCTTTACCGCCATTCATAACGATCAACATGCAGACACACAGACACGAGCTTAAAATCAGTAAAATGGCCACAACAACAACATAAAAAGTGTAAAAAGAGCACATGTATACGCATCAACGAAAGACCGAAGCCAATCGCTTACTTCTTCGATCACTTGGGCTACCAACTTCTTCGCTTTAGTAGACACTTTTTTGAATACGCACATGTATGTATATACAACTTTCTTATAATTCATCGTGATGAACATATATATTTCCTCCATTCTTACCAAATCTACTATTAATTATAACCAGCTGTGGTTGGATTCGTTCTATTCGTTGGCATGTGGCTCCTCAAAAATTTTACTGGCACCAGTAAATGTTTTCAATTAGTAAATCATTCAAATCATAACATTTAATAAACCAATTTTTAGTGGTCCGATCTGCACCTAAATTAAATATTTTACCAGGATTATCGTAATATTACCGCACATTGGCAGACAGGCAGGCACGGCAAGTACGAGTCGCCTCCTTGCACTGAATACGAATATATAAACTTGCTGGAGTGTCTGATAATTCCTTTAAGGCATTGCAAACATTGTGAGTAATTATATTAAATAGTTTTTAATAGGTTTGTCCAAAGTTTCATTATTCATAGCTTCTTCGCTCAGTGGGGTCTTTTGACTTTTTTGGTTGCAAATATTAAAACTATTAAAACTAAACTAATGAAAATATTTTCAAAATGTAAAAAGTTTTTAAAGATAATTCTTTAATCTTTAAATCAAGTACAGTGCAAAACATGTTGATAAATATTTGACTTCAACTCCATTCGTGATCTCACATGTCTTACAAATAAAATTATTGGATCTGAATAGGCTGCTAACATTTTGTAAAAACCACATTTTATCTGGTTTCTGAAATCTGGCATGTATTGGTATATCAATACTTCTTGTAATCTTTGTTTATGCTTTATTGGGCTCCTTTTACAATTCGGCTATAGAAGTATTCAAGTGAATTTTTACCATGAGCCAAATTGTATGTACTGTTGGAGTAAGTTTCTCCTCAGGATACATTTGAATCAATAGTTCGGCAGTTTTTGAGGCGCACAAATCATTGACCATTCCCTTTAAATTTAAAACATTAAAGATAACACCCAAAGATCTCCATCATTGATATTTAAGTAGCCATACTAAACAGTCTATTAGTTGCAACTCCTTAAAAATTAATCTTGCACAATTTTTTATCCTAATTTGGTTTTTCTTCTTGGATGGAGTGTCATCATCAAAAGTTCCTCCGCTAGCTTCAAGATGAATTCTGGCATGCAGTGCAGAAATTTCATATAAGAAATTCTGCTCTTTATTCGTCCAAATTTGGAAAGTCTTTCTGTTTTGCACATGTCATGATTGACGATGTATTTTTAGTTTTATTTAACCCTCCCATAAGTGAAAAGGTTCCTGGGGACCTTTTTCATTTTCAAACTGAAATTACTCCTTGATGGTCCATGGAAAGTATACCCGACCACCACATGTATTCCAAGAAAATTTTACCAATAGTTTAGTTTAGTTTTT
Source organism: Leucophenga maculata (assembly GCA_035044805.1). NCBI lineage: Eukaryota > Metazoa > Arthropoda > Insecta > Diptera > Drosophilidae > Leucophenga > Leucophenga maculata. The sequence continues at coordinate 1,080,309 of JAWNNP010002078.1, read as the reverse complement.
ATAAAAATTTAAAGGTGATTAGCACTTGAACGGGATTTTCAGAACAAGGTCCATTTCTATGCTTTATATTTCCAATTTAATTTTTTTTTATTTCGCTTACTGTGGCTTTGATGCGTTCCGAAGAGTCGTTTGCATATTCAAACAAAATCGTTCAACAAAAATGGATGCATTTTTTTAATGTTCAGAGAGTTCACTTTTTATTCGTAAGGCATCAAGGGATGTCATAAACATATTCGTATCTAATATTATTTCGTTCTTCGAAACTAATTTCATTACATCACTCAAACAATTGGTAAGATCCAGCCTGAGATATGAAACACAGACATACAAAACAAGTAAGAAAATTACAGTCGGACATAACCGACTGTAAGAGGCCCTGTACCAGTACAGGTCGCCTAACAGACAGACATGTTTCCCTAGCTTATGACCAAGCCTTATTAAACATTAAAATCGTCATTTATTATCCGATTTGATGAAGTTTTAGGATTTTGGCTTAGAGAGACGTTATCTCTATACTGGCATACTAAATGTTTACCATTGATGGGCATTTTATGGGGAAGGGGGGAGGAGCAATAATGAAATAAACTTGTAAAATTTCGGCAAAGTTCTATTCGAATGCAAAACGAACGAAGTCTATATCTATTACCGTTTCCCAGATCCTCCATAGAGACGGAAAGACGGACATGGATATATTGACTCCTCTATCACTCCTGACCATAATATGGGTAACTTTGGAGGGTCTAAGACCATTTTTTCTACCTGCTACGTACATTTGCACAAAACCAATAGGCTCTTGTACCTTCGGTACATGGCCTAATTAGAGCTTTCGGATCGAGTTCTATTAACGAAGATGCGGTGTACTTAGTTCCTTCAAATTTCACACCCAACCTTCCACAATAAATTTTAAAGTTTAGACATGGTTTATGGTAAGCCTCATATTGCTCAAACTCTACGTGGAAGAGTACCTATAAAAAGTTATACAAAAAGAAATAAACTTTCAATTAAATATAGATTTTGGTCAAATTTGTCCTCTAATAACTAATTTTAAAAGCGCAATACAAAAATATTTGAGAATGATTTAAAGACATAAAAAGAATATAAATCCAGCATACTGTGAAGCATGGACAAAGCGAATTAATCAACTTCTCGTAGCAAAGACCTTGAAATCTTGAGAAAAAAAGCAAAAGTTAATTAATCAAATTAAAGTCGACCAAATTGCTTTCTTACAATGTATCTGACTGTTTAAAATAGCTGAATACATATAAATATAAATTTTGTCAGCGCATTTGCAAAACCTCATTAACAATTGCACTATGTCCGCTTGCTATACGTTTCTCTTGCAATAACTTCAAAATATTATTACAAACGCTGAAAGTGCGAGTAAGTGAGGTAGTAAGACAGCTCTATTCGTTGACTATTTTAAGTTCTTCTGTTCCATAAAATTTTTGTACAAAAATACTAAAAAAAATAATGTAAATAACTTGACTCGACACTAAAAACATTTAAAACGCTTATACTACATATTTTATAGTTTCCAGTAAATTTGAAAAAATAAATTAACAAAAGCCACTAAAGCAATTAACTATTCATGAGCACACTTACATATACAAACAATATTTAAGCTTACCAACTCGCTATGCAAATAAAAACCAAATTACGCAAAATAACTATTATTAACAAAACTCTGAAATATGCCTACAACAGTACTTGCCAACCTATAAATAAATTGCATAAAATCTCACCAGCTTTCATATAAAGAAATTAAAAAATTCCAAAACCTAAACACTGCTAATTAGATACGCAGCTACAGCATCGCAGAATGTTGCTTGAGTTGAAACATCGTCAAATCTCTCGCTGGTATAGAATCCGGGTAACAAATTAATTTGTCATAATAAGCAACGCCACATAAAGTCACACGCTGCATAGAGAGATACACTCCACTCGAGGCAAATCTTCTTGCTGGCAAAAGCCTCTGGGCGGAAAAGGGCAGCACAGCCGAGAGCTAAGTACACAAACGAGTCTCGAGTTAAACGACTAACTTGGCTAGTTAGTTAAGCTTATTGCAGTTAACTGAATGATGACACAGAATATATATTTATATGTAAGTATGTATATATGCATACGAGTACATTATAAATCTGTACTCAGTTGGGTACCACAATGCTTAAACTGCATTTCGACTGAGAAGATACACAGCATATACAGCATCAGATGTTGCGACGAATGCATTTCGTAGAGGTTTTTTAATTGAAAAAACATGTTTTACGAGCATTGCTAACGACAACTACAAAGAAAAAAGGAAAACTATTTATTTATTTGCAAAGTGCATTGAAACTTATATAAATGATGTGTTTCGAGATGAGATCGTTACTATAGACCGATTGGTATGTATGATATATATTATATTATGGTTACAAATTAGCTAAAGTATTTTAAATTTTAAATAGAATCTTACTAATTATAAGGTATCTGTCTAAAAAAAATTATAAAACCGAAATTCAAGGAAATATGTGAACAATAAATGTGTTCAATTCTATATATTATTCTTCTTGACAACTCATAAGTCGAATTGTAGCTTGTCACTTGTCATTAAGTTAATCTATACAGTCCAGAAAATAATTATCGAAACCTTAAATTAAAAGATTTTTGAAAGTGACATAATTCGGCCTTTAATGCTTAATGCTCCAGGGTCAACACAAACAATTTAAGAAAATTAAAAGACAATTTAAATTAATTGAATTATTGAAATAAATTATTTTGGAAAGGCCAAACTATAACAAAAAGTACGCTGCTGTGATGAACGTCGAGATAGCTATATTCCAATTGGATCATAATGGAGGATATATACAAATCAGGATTCGTACGGCATATTTTCGTGGGATTAGTATCTGATACAACAAATTTTTCGTTTTAAGCTAAACTGGATAACAACAAAATATTATATTCTTGTTACTCACACCCAGGAAGGGAGACAAATTTTGACAAATATTAAATTAAATTATTTTATAAGAATTAATATAAGATACACCAAATTTTGCTGTTTAGTTAAAATACCAAAAAATAAACATAATTTTTAACCTTAGAGAGAAATTGCCACTTTCATTAGGTACCATTCATTTGAAGAAGGAATATTAAAGACTAAGTACCCAAACTTCAAGGTTTTTTTTTTACAGTCTCCAATATCTTAAAGTTCATATGGAGAGACATTGAGTAAATTTTTGTTAAAGACTTTTTAGTGAAGTCTTTTTAGTTGTTGCGACTTGGACCTTTATAAAATATTTTGTTGGGATTAACATAAAGATTGGGTTGGGGGTGGTGTTTTCCAAATACAAATTTCTTGAAGAAGAAATTGAAGTATCTAAGTATCCAAACATGAAGGCTCTTTCCCTTACAGTCTACAACGTTTTGCTCATAAGACAGACGGACATGTATACATCGTTTTGACTTTTGATGCTGATCGAGAGCATATATACTTTACTAGCTTTTACCCGCGACTTCGTCCGCGGATCTTCCGATAAAAAGTAGCATATCTAATAACTTTTCTTATTTTGTCTCATTTGTGAAACTATAAGGGGGTGGGGCAACGCCCCCTTCCGATTTTGTCCAAACTTAACAGATTGACTTCTCCTCATCCTCTTAATATGATCACCAAATTTCATCTCTGTACCTTAAATGGATGAAAAGATATGACAAATTTTAAATATTGCTTATATGGGGGGTGGGGCAACGCCCCCTCTGATTTTGTCAAATCGTAACCTATGTTCTTTTCCATCATTACATCTATCTCTATACCAAAATCATCCATACATCCAACATTCATACATATATCCATACATACAAACTTTCGCATTTATAATATTAGTAGGATAGGATTACATTATCGGTTTCGCCAGGATACCACTAATGGAAGAAAGATTCTAAGATGGGGCACGCACATGATATCAGATTACTGCTGGAATCTATGCCGGGATCTGAAGCAAGTTCAAGACGGATTCACATTAACCTTTCAAAATAAAGCAAGTAAAGAAATATAATTTTGTGAGAATTTAAAAACAAAATAAGTAAGAAAATTACAGTCGGGCGTAACCGACTGTAAGGGGCCCTGTACCAGTTCAGGTCGCCTAACAAACACATTAAATGTTTCCCGAGCTTATGACCAAACACATGACCACTTCTCACTGCGTGAATATGAATGAAAAGAAAAGGGTCGTTCAAATTCAATTAATTATAAAATCGTCATTTATTATCCGATTTTGATGAACTTTTTAGATTTTTACTTAGAGGGACGATATCTTTATACTGGTATACTCATTTTTTTTTTTGTATCGAAGAAATATTTTTTCTTGGGGGTGATTTTATGGGGAAGGGGGGGAGGGGCAAAATTTTAAAATAAACTTGTGAAATTCCGGAGCAGTCCTAGTCGAATGCAAAAAACACGAGGTCTCTATCTATTACCGTTTCCGAGATCCTTTCGTTCATACAGACGGACGGACAGACGAACAGACGGACATGGCTATATCGACTCCTCTATCACTCCTGACCATAATGCGGGTAACTTTGGGGGGTCTCCGACCATTATTTCTATCTGTTACATACATTTGCACAAAACCTATAGGCTCTTGTACCTTCGGTACAGGGCCTAACAAGTAAGAACCGACTGCAAGAGGCTCTGTACAAGTACAGGTCGCCCAACAATCACATTAAATGTTTCCCTAGCTTATGACCAAGCTTATGGCCACTACTCACTGCACGAATAAGTGCCTTATAAAACATTTATTTATGAAAGAAAAGGGAGGACGGAAGTATCATAGGTAGTTCAAATTCAATTGCTTATAAAATCGTCATATATTATCCGATTTTGTTAAACTTTAGGGACTCCTCTTTCACTCCTGACCATAATGGGGGTAACTTTGGGGGGTCTCCGACCATTATTTCTACCTGTTATATAAATTTGCACAAAACCAGTAGGCTCTTGTACCTTCGGCACTTGTACTTGTTCTAAATCAGCAAGCTTATTTTACCCAAAATCGATTAACAAATGCCTTGCAACTAAAAAAAAAAATCTGGTGATTTGTAAAACCTTTCCATTTTTTAAATAGGATATAAAAAAATATTTTTATAAAAATGCGATTTTTAAAAAATAAAATGTTTAATCGTAGGAAAAAACAAACACGATCAAAAAATGTTTTTATGAAAGTAAAGAGATTTTAGAAAATCAAAACCTGCAATCGGCAATTAAATGCTAAAGACGCTTTCCGGGACATAGTTACTTCACGATATATACGATCAGTTTTTTATTATAATAACTAACTAGCTCAGTGGTCCGAATAGTGCTCTAAGAACTGTTAATAGTCCACTCAAATTAGTCTAGCAGGCCATCTGCATGAGGTAGCGCTAACATAATGAATTGTTGTCACAGTAATTTTTTTATAAATAGAACCAGTTGCAGTTGAAAAGCCAATAAAAAAGTATGCATCATAGTACTAGGCCTAAATTAGGACAATTAAGGTGCATAAAGTTCAATATTATTGATCGTAAATATAATTTCAAACAGTGCCAGTTATCTGGCAGTAATAACAATTTTCGTTGAGTATGCTGTCACATTTAGTTCAAATTTTTACATATTGAAACTATTTCCAATGCATTGTAATGAGTGTCGAGTATATTCTACCGTCTGAACAATGCTTTACAGCAGTGTTTTTCAATCTGTTGGTCGTGAGCCCCAGGGTGTCGTCAGCAAAAAGAAAAAGGTAAGGTTCTACACTACAAAAATAAAACAATTTTAGTGAGAAGGATGGTCTTGCTTATTTTTTAAAAGTTTCTCAAATCTTACTACAAGCGTTGGGTCTGTTACATTATCTTAAACAATCTTTTGAACACATGGAAAAGACTCAAATATATTGTTTTGTAAAGAAGTTGACCAAGTTTTGCATAAAATACTTTGACTTTATCTTTAGCTGTTAAAATATTTTCTTCTCTACTTTGGAGGTTCTCATTTAAGTTATTAAGGTGGCTAATAAGATCAGCCAAAAATGCTAATTTTAAGAGCCAAACAGGGTCAATACCACATTACCTCTTACTTATTTTCAAAACTCTTGCGGTTTCTTACAGAATGAATAAATGTACCAAAATAGAAAAAACATTGACGTAGTTTTTTTAAGTATTTATTTCACTGTCTATGGCACAAGGGGGTCGCCAGAATTTTTCAACCTCTAAAGGGATCGCGAAATCAAAAATATTGAAAAACACAGCTTTACAGAGAATAAATCAGGATTAACACCAATGTTATCAATTTATTAATGTGATCAATCATTGCTCAACAACCATCCCATCGCAAGTGTATTACTTTACCATTGGTTTAAAATGTATCTTAGAATGTCCCTACCCCCATAGGGGATTTATTTCCCACAGATTTTAGTGGTCTACTTGACACGCATGTTTATTTTCCCGGTTTTGCTTTCTCTTACATGGCTACTTTGTTTTATATTTTAAGAAAGGAGGTTTAACATCAAATTGTGATTATGTAAAATGTGATGATGTTAAATGGATCCATCACGACAACCCCTAGTACAAAAAGTCATTTGTGAAGTCCGTCGTCAAAAGTGGACCGAACAATTCTTTTTATTTAAAGGGATCACATATTGTATATTATTAGATCCACAGAAAAAAGGTCACATTTTAAGCCGAGACACGATAAAGTATTTTTTCAAATAATTCTCGACACTATGTTCCTCTTAGTTAAAATTAACTTGGTCCTACCCTACCCGAAGTATATTTCATTCGATTACCACTCGTTCTGATCGAATAAATGATCGATATTTGGACTGTACTTACAGATTTTTTAAATTTCTTATTCATAAGTATAATTCTTATACTTATTGATATTAAAAGTACCTTACTGAGGGTACAGATTGACCTCAGTAAGGTACTTTTAATAAGTAAAGAATTAACCAAAAGAGTTGACTAAACTTTTGCGACTCCTGTATTCAGTAAGGTTCGCCATTTTAAAATAAAATTATTCAAGTTGTCACAACATTTGGAAGCTATTTAAATTTATAATAATAATTTGAGTACGAATGTCTACACTCTAAAAACTTTTTGCGCAAGACAGTCTGGTCACCCTGCACTTTATGTTTATACTATTTGACGTTTAGCGAAAGAATTTGAATTTATTTAATTTACTCTACTCGACTGAAAGCCTAAAACGCGAAGTAAAGAAAATGTTACAATATATCCGTATATCACCATTCGGAAGAACTCGGCCTAACTCCTATGACAAGTTGGCGAATATTGCGAATAAGTTTTTACTTTCAACTTTATTTTTACATTTTTAGATAAATATACAATAACAAAATTTAGTCACAACGAGAGTGCAACCAAAAATAGTTAGAGCACCAATACATAAATGGACTCTGTAAAAGTCTTATATAGACTAGCGAAGAACGACCACTCACATTGCATAGTTGATCAAACACGTTAACTGCCTATTTTTATTGGAATATGATACGATAAGATTGTAACAGTGCGCAACATTGAGATATTCTATGAGTTTAGTTTCTCTCTACCCTTAAATACTTTGCCTCAGACAGACATGCAGGCAGTAGAACGGAAATTGCTAATGTGACTTGCCTTCCCATGCTGATCTAGGATCTACGATGCTTTCTATGTATTTAAAATGTCTTCATTTTAACAGAACTCCACATTATCACCGATAGGCTGCATATCATTTGAAAAAAGTTGGTGGTGTAATGCACCCAAATATTGGGTCTATGCATTAGTTAGTGCAGTTTTCTAAGAGAGGGCGTTACTAATTTTATTAGGGTCATGACAATCCGTGACTATATTCATTTGGAAGCTACTGTCATTGCGGGAATTTTTTAGTATATGTCATTGGGTTCAAGCGTAAATAACAATTTTTTCTATTCATTTGAAAATGTCTAACTTTGTGCCAGATAAAGTATTTTTGCAGGTAGTTCTTCTTCATTACTGTAACATGAAGAAAAGCTCCACCGAAAATCGTCTTATTTTAGTGGAAGTTTATGGTGACCATGCTCTAGCTGAACGAACGTGGCAGAAGTGGTTTGCACAATTTAAAAGTGGGAATTTCGACTTAGAAGTCGAAGAACGACCCGGACAGCCAAAAAGGTTTGAAGATGAAGAATTAGAGGCATTGCTCGATGAAGATGCATGATAAATGCAAAAAGAACTTGCAAAAGCTTTGGGAGTTGATCAAGCAACCATTTCCAGACGTTTAAGAGCATGGGGATTCATCAAAAATCTTGGACGTTGGGTGGCGTATAAATTGAAACCTAGAGATGTCGAACGTCGTTTTTGCATGTCGGAAATGTTGCTTGAACGCCACAAAAAGTCATTTTGGTGATGATAAATGGATTCATTACGATAACCCCAAGTACAAATAATTGTATGTGAAGTCCGGCCAACCATAAACATCTACGGCAAAGCCGAATATCCATGGCGCCAAAGTGATTCCATACATTTGGTGGGATCACAAGGGTATGTTGTATTATGAGCTCTTAAAATTGGATCAGATGATCACTTGATTCATTTGAAGAGAGCAATCGCGGAAAAATGACCAGAATATGCGACCCAACACAAATCCATAATTTTCCATCATGACTACACTCGGCCACATGTTGCAGGTTCGATTAAAAACTATTTCGAAAACAGTAGGTGAGAAGTTCTACCTCACCCGCCTTATAGCCCAAACATGGCCCCTTCTGGTTGTTCAGATCAATGCAAAATGTCCTCACCGGAAAACGCTTCACTTCGGAACAGGGTATCAAAAATTGGCTCGAATTGTTCTTGCTCGCCAAGCCGGAGATGTTCTTTTAGGATGGAATCCACAAACTGCCAGAAAGATGGGCAAGCGCCATAGCTTCCGATGGACAATTGAATGTATAATAAATAAAGCCTTTATTTTCGAAAAAAAACAGCACGAAATAATCCATACTCCCACTAATTCGTCGGATCTTAACAGCTATTCGATGGATCCTTTTGAAATTTGTAGAATGTCTTACAATCGATCAAAAGATTACTTGATATAGAATAAGATGTTACAAAGTTAGCTCAAGCATGAGTTGTTTAAAAAAATAACTTTCACAGAAAAGGGTGCCTCTGTATACTCTGTATATCATTTGGAAAAAATTAATGGTGACACTATTACACCATGTTTGCTTTCACTAATAGCAATCAATTTAAATTATAAAATCCTTTACTCATTAAAATAGTTTTTAAATCACTTTTAGCATAATTCAACTAATTGTAAATAAAAAGATATGATCAGATGCATTATAGGATGGCATATTTAAATATTTTATGAATTTCCTTATGCCTCATTATTTATATACCAAAATTTTGGGGACAAAATGCACATTCGAGTAGCTTCACTTTATCAGTTCAATTTTATTTTATAAGAGTTTCTTCCAAATGTTGCATACCAACTGTCAATCATCAATTAATACAAACTAAGCCAAAATACGCTTTCAACATGAGGACCACCTGACGTTTAAAGGCCAATAAAAATCAACACAAAATACATACACTCACTCGCAGAGCAGGCAATCTGACAGCCAGACAAGATGCCAAGACAAACCAAGTTAATAAATTAATTGAAAGGCAAGCAAATATGCACAAGAGGAAGAAAAATATAGCAAATGCGCCAGCATTAACTACTTCATTAGAAGTTGCAAAGGCCACAGAGTGCAACATGAGCCAGCTAAATGCCACAAAAACAAATCCAAAGCATTCTCTGCTCCCCATACTCGCCACAGGTGACCAATGAAGACAAGTGATCGCTTTATTAAGCTGCAGCAGCAACAAACAAAAAAAAAGTATATAAATAAAATTAAACAGCGCCACCAACAACAACAACAGCAACAAAAGGAGTAAAGCGTCTACATCTCCAGCAATCGATCGATCGCTTGTTAAAGCGATCTGCAGCTAAGAGAAGGAAGTGTACTGAAATACTTTTAATCAATAACTTTACGAGATACATAAATGTAATTAATGCTCATTTGGTGGTCCCAACGAGGCTAACAAGACTGTTAACAAAAAAAAAATGAAAAAAAAAAAACCAACAAAACAAAAATCAAAAAACCAAAAGCGTATATATTCAATAGATCTCAATGAACCAACTGGAAGTAAATTCAACATTTGTATAATGTCTTGTCAAAAATGTATTGGCATTTTTTCAATTGATAAACTATTTTAAATACCCTACATAGTTTCAAGTGTTGAAGCATAATATTAAATTAAAAATGCGAGATAATTGAGCTACCATCTAATATCCAACTCTTTAAACATTATGAATTAAAAAAAAAGTATATGGATCATCTACGACATATTAAAAATGGTCCGATATTAAGCTAGGGAATGGTTATGACATGTTGAGGCTGTGCAAAATATGGGGTCAAATTTTAAAAACGTTCCGTTTCATGATAGACTTAGTCTTAAGTAATAGCACTATATACGCAATGGACTAGTTTCCAGTAAAGAATCATTAAAGGAAAACAATTTAAGAGAATAGAGGAAAAACTATTAGGGCTTCGGTTTAACCAAATCATTCATACTCTTTAAAGTTCAAACCTCGTAAAAATATTTAACTGTAAAAGTGAGTATGCATGGGATTTGGCAAATAAATAAATATCCGCTGTTAACAAAACATGACAACACCAGTCAAATATGGTTAAAATTTGCTGTTGTAAAACCTCATTAACGTCAGGTTGGACAACTATCGACAACATAGCCTAGAAATATTTGCGAATTTTAACAGTGTTTTAGCAGATCATATGTATATATTTTTTGTTTTAAAAAATATAAAACTTTGTGCACAAACTTTTAATTTAATTCTTCAATTTGAAGAACTAGGCATCTGAGGCTTATGGGAAGACTGCCTTAAGGGAGAAAAGTTGTCGTAAGAGTCTTCAAAAGCTCAAAAACAATTAATTTGACGCCGAAAACATGGTATGTAACAGAAAGAAAAATAATAATAAGATAAGAAATTGGAAGCATTATTGGAGCATAACAAAGCAGTCAGTTCATTCGAAACGTTGAACGTTCATATTCTACATGGGAAATGCCTCTTGCAAGGTTAAACAAAAGATATTTCTTTTGATGAAAAATATGTACACTGTGATAACTTAAATGGAAAGAAATATTGGTGACCACCGGCCCTGCTTCATCATCTATATCCATGGAAAAAGTTGTGTAGTTTATGTGATTAGTTTGGTGACGTGTTTTATCCCGAACACAAAATACGTGTCTTTTCCTAAGAAATCAGCCAAATTATTCTCCTGCATGAAAATGTTAATCAACAAGTTGCGACTCATGTCAAAGACTATTTGGAAATTGAATAGTTGGGGAGTAGTATACACCAGACATTCCTCTTTCTGAATTCCACTATGAATATACCAAAATCTTGCCTGAAAGATGGCAAACAAATATTTCAATATTTCAAATAAAACATAAGGCTCCGTTCTTTCACAATCAACGCCCAATTTTTTATTAAAACGTCGGAGTCTCCTTATAACCTAATATATATGTTTGAAGATTCCATACATTAGAAACTACCATATCGAATTGAGTTTATATTCCTACAGAGATGTGACAGACAGTCAGTCATGACCTTTGGAAAATACTTACATTTGTGAAAGATAAAGAGAGGAAAAAATACAGCTATACCCATCTTAGACTAAGAAATATATCATCTGGGCGCTGTAGTACTTTTGGAGACTCGAGGATACTCCAAATTGAAGAGCATGGAGCTCTGTATCCCCATTACGATCTTCGATCTTCGAAGAAAAATTTGATATCTCAATCCGAACTAGGTGACAATAAGACACCATACCACAATACAAATACCATCAGAATCTAACTGATGGCTCAAAACTCTATGGGAGAGTCTTTCAACATCATTTCCCCGGACCTGAGGAATAAAAATTCTTTCAGAGTATTGACCATTGTATATTCAATAAAAAGAGGTGTGAACGTTAGTGTGTGTTCAAATAAACATTTTCTTGAATAGTCAAGCAGTTCTCTTTAACACTTCGAGTATAATTTCTATCGTCATCCGAATGCCTGTGCACCGGAATATGAAAATAAACTGGTCAGAGAAGGAAGAAAGTCATGATTGTTTTGGCCATCAACCTTTCACCTTGGCTTAGAGATCGGAGACTATATTATGCTCTTGCTGTTTGTGGCAATTGCAATGATAAGAAACAGTATTTGTTGTAATGTAACTCTACATCGGATATCTGGACTGAGTACTTTTCCACAAGTTTAAGCAGATTTAACAAGAAAACTCCCCACGCTTGAGTCCAAAAGGTTGCGAATTTTGATGAACATTGCACCAATCATGAAACAAGAATGAATCATCGTTATGTCGTCTCCGGCAAATGACACGCCAAGATAACAGATCCACAAGAGAACTAAAAACTCATTCAAACCATCATGAACGACAAAGCCAACACTTTGTGAACATCGTTGCCCAAAATACTTCATCTTCGCCAGCTTCGAAACACACCAATGAATAACTTGGTGTTCCACTGCTCAACTGTGGCACTTCGCTTTCAACAAATACTTTCATCGGACTATTAAGGGCAAACTCATAACATTCTGTTACCATCTAGTACCTCGAGTAGGTTGTTGTCTTTGCTAGCTGCTAGGTACGCGCTATCGATCAGTTGTGTTGATTAATCTGTGCCTACTTATCTGGTGTCACTGGACATGATTAGCAGACAATAGAAGGAAGAACATATACACTTATAAAATGTTCAAGCACACTTGTCCGAACTACAATTTTAAACGTACCATTGCGCTGATACGCCAGAAAGGTCATACATTTCTATTCTGGTAGACGCAATTACGGGTTATTACTTCATAGAACGATACGCCATTAAGTAGTTGCTAAGCCACTGCTATGTTCACAGCACTTCTACTCGATTTTCTTTGATAATGGAAGGAGTTAGGATAGATGATATAAATAGTATTAATAATTTGGGCTCATTGTAATATAGATGACCATTGCCACATGCATTTTGGAAGTTTGATTGTGTTTAATTTTTTATTTCTGATTTCAGATCACTAACCTTCAAAATCATGTAGTGATGTCAAATCATAATCAATGAAGAAGAACACAATAAAATTTGGATTCTCAGTTTCGGTTCACGTGACTAGTATTAGATGTATGAAATCGAAGATATAAATTGGAGAAAAAAAGATTATTAACTGGCATTTGATGTTTCTAGAACACTTCCTCGCCTCTCTTGAGATCGTATCGGTAGACCCTCGTCGATTTGATGTATCTGCTAGGCATTGTTTCCCCTTTTATTATAGTTTGCTTTTTCGTTAGACCCTCAAAATAATATATTTTTTTTTTTAATACTAATTTTGTCAAGAGGTAACACTGTCTTTATGGCAAATTGAGAGAGCGTATAGTGCTGATGACTCCAATACAAATTTTGACAGACTGTGCCCTTGTGATTTACCGTTAAATTTTAATGGATTCAAATAAAAACAAGTAAGAAAATTTCAGTCGGGCGTAACCGACTGTAAGAGGCCCTGTACCAGTGCAGGTCACCTAACAAACAGATTAAATGTTTCCCGAGCTTATGACCAAACACATGACCACTTCTCACTGCACGAATAAGTGCCTTATAAAACATTTTTTTATGTATGAAAAGAAAAGGGGGGTCGTTCAAATTCAATTGCTTATTAAATCGTTAATTATTAATCGATTTTGATGAACTTTTTGGATTTTGGCTAAGAAGTACGGTTTCTCTTTACTAGCATACATTTGTGCCGAAGAAATTTTTAGACTTGGGGTTGATTTTAGGGGGAAGGGGGGAGGGGCAAAAATTTAAAATAAACTTGTAAAATTCCGGAGAAGTCCTAGTCGAATGCAAAAAACACGAAGTCTATCTATTACCGTTTCTGGGATCCTTTCGTTCATACGAACGGACAGACGGTCAGACAGACGGACGACATGGCTATATCGACTCCTCTATCACTCCTGACCATAATGGGGGTAACTTTGGGGGGTCTCCGACCATTATTTCTACCTGTTACATACACTTCCACAAAACCAATAGGCTCTTGTACCTTCGGTACAAGGCCTAAAAAAATAAAGCGAATATGTCATGTTTAAAAGGATAAAACAGGGTGGTAAAGTTTTCCAGATGCCTCTATTAATATATAAATAATCTTTATATACAAGCTCGCTCTCCTTACAGTAAATTAAAAATTATAAGGCTTTGGAATCATAATAATATAACAGTATAAAGCTTGAGATGATAGATTTAATCATAGGAACTGATTTCTGGCCAGTAGCATATTAAATATGCTTACTAAGATGGCTTTGGAAAAATTATCACACTAAGGGCGATAATGTGGGATGAAAGTTTGTATTGTGGAATTTTTTTTTCCGTCCAATTGTCTTGAAACCCGTTTTGTATAATGTACACAAGAAATAGTTAAGCACGAGTTACGTCAATGTTTTAAATTTTACCCTCAAGGAAAGAAAAGGGCTTCAAAGATTATATAGATTAAAATTTTTTGTTTCATTCGTTCGTCTTGAGACTCTGTTTGCATTTTCTGTACATCACATTAATACAAATGAGATTCACAAACCGCTCCATGCTTGAAAATCATATGGCAGAAATACATCAGACGGACGGCTGGACCGATGGATATGGCAAGATCGGTTTTACTATATGTGTGTGGTCTCCTGGGTTTTTCTTTCGCTGTTACATACATTATGACATTTCAACAACCCAAATATTTTTTTTTTTTGCAGGTGTATAAAAATAGCGTATCGACTATTCGTCGTTCCGGTATTTAAAATCATTTGTGGTATTCCAACGCTGCGATTATCGATTGTGATTACAATCTCATTGGCATGCGACTTTTTATATTCGAAATTTAACTACAATATTGTAGGGGCAGGTCGCAATTAAAGACATGAAAGAAGAAAAAAAACAACCCACCATGAATGAGACTCGCGTTTCGTAAATTGATGTTAAACAGACATTTTCGTATATTAACAATTTTTTACTAGCCGTTTATTGTTGCAAATGTTGTGCTTTGATTGCTGACAACTTTACATTGTTGAATGGCGACGACGACGACGACGACGTTGTGGATGATAGCGATCTGATCAACCTCCCAACGCCAGCTAAGCCTGGCTTGCCAGCAATCTTGATTAGTATCGAAAACATTGCGGATGACTCGGTGCAACTCGATGCAGTTGAAGAAGTTTCACCTTTTGCATTGCGAGTAAGCAAGAAGGACGAAGCAGAAGAATGAAGCAGAAGAAATCATTACGAATTGATTAAATTATGCAAATGTGTAAATTTTCATTATATCTGCTGTGATTCATTTCTTTCTATTGAGGGGGGGAGTGGGACTTAATATCTATCTTCATATTTAGGTATCTGTGTATCTACAGCAACTTGTAACTGTGACAAAAGGCGTTGCCCTGCACGCTTTGCCATCATCTGCCATCGAAAATTTCCTGAAGTTGAAGTTTTCATTTCAAAATTTTCTCGGTACAACGGCGCTTTACTTCGTCTTTTAGTGCTTTTACCGCTAGATTATAACGCTTTGCCTTTATGGCAGACAAGCGACATGAAAAAATCGTTCAAATTGAAAGATTCTCATGTCGCTTGGGTTTTAGCGTTGCATTCGGTCTTTGTTGTTGCTGTTGTTGTTGTCGTCGGCGGCGTCGGTGGATTTTCAATTTCTAATGTAGTGCACGTTACGCCCTAAAGGGATTTTTGCTTTTCGGTTTTTAGTTGTATTTATTTATGTTTTAAGTTGCTTTTATTTATTTATTTTTGTTCGTCATTTATTTCTAGGCTTTCTTGCTTTTACCGTGGGTAAAAATGTTTGAAAGTATGTTCAAATTTATATGAACTTGAGATGAGTACAGCAGTAAATGTTGGATTTTAAGACTAGAGGAATTTTATATTTAACTTAAAATAAAAGTGGGTAAGCTCAAAACATTTTCTAATTATGAAAAAAGAATACTTCAAAAGTTTTAATTGGAACCGGAACCTAACAGTAGTTAAACTAACTGCATTCATATATCCTGATTCATATACTATAAGCATAGTATCTGTAGTACCAACCTGAAATATTGCTGTGGTAATACAAATGAAGTGGCTACGAAGGAAATGATGAAGAAAATCCACAGAAAGGTTTTAGACGAATGTCAATTAAAAATGTGCGAACCGGCAGGTATGGAGAGACGGATTCGAAGATTACACACCTTGGAAACAGTTGCAATAGTTCTCTTATTCAATATATATTGGGTGAAGAACTTCTTGAATTTATATTTCTTCTTTATATTTTCTTATAATGTTTCTTGATAAGAAAACAGAATATAATAAATCGTTAAACCAGAATTCAATAGAATCAATAAATTGCTACCTCATGCACGCTACTGGCAACATTTAGCCGCTCCGTATTTTTTTATTTTTATTTTCTCAATTTAAAATATTTCTCGGTAGTAATAAATTTTACAACAACAAAGAGGTAAAGTCGGCGGATAGTTGTTATTTTGAGGAGCTGGACACTTCTCAGAATATCATACCTATGTACTATCAATTTGAAAATTATGTTGACAAATGAAAATATTTATTCCCATTTATGTTATATTTTTATACTCTGAACTGAAAGACTAAGAGTATACTCAGTTTGAGCAAATTTTTTTGTAACAATTCGAAGCAGTAGGGTCTCCACTCCGAAAGTCTCCACAAAAAAGTCTTTTGATCAGCATCAAAAGTTAAATCGATATAGATATGTCCATGCCTCTGTCCGTCCTTTGTATATGTGAACAATGATTTCTCAGAAACTACATCCTCTTGTCCGTCAATTATTAAAATTTCTTGTTTAATTTTTTTCAAAGCTGGTTTGCTGTTCTGTTCTATTCTGAATTGGAGTGTGATCATTCTGCTTCATAAAAAATTCCGATTTTTTAATAGTCTTTATTAGATTGGGTACTTCTAGTACAATCTTCGTATTTTTTACCCCCTTTGGTGACCACCCATTGTATAAGCCAACATCCCAATGTAACCAATATTGGTATTTTAAAGACGTATACAAAGACCCCATTTATTTCATATATATATTTTTTTGCTATCCATAATATCGGTTGTATATATTTTCTGAAATTTCTCATGAAGCGGAGTCATCTAGCCATTTCCGTAGGTCATCTATTAGGTAGTATGTGCTTGTATGCATTTTTAATGAGCGCCCTGGGATAGAGAGTGTGAGTTGGTAGAATGTTGCAAAGAAAGGGGAAGTGTGCTGGGAAGGTAAATGAAATGGGCAAGGGCGTATCCAGCTATCGTCGAAGGGGGGGACACTGTCTCCGAAGTGGGGGGCCAACTTTGTTTTTTGTTTTTAGTAGGAAAAAGTGCGAAATATGTAAAATACATATTTTTCCGAAATTTTCGAAAATTAGGGGGGGGCATGGACCCCCCCGCCCCCCCCCCCCCCCTGGATACGCCCTTGGAAATGGGGCAAGAGTAATGCATACTATCTGAGGAGAAAACTCCCAAGGAAGGGGCTAGGAGAGATATAGTGATGGGGTGAAGAATGTAGCGTTATTGGCGAAGAGTTTTGTCGGGAGGAGCGTGTTGATAAAATAGTATACTGGGAATTGATTTTTTTCAAAATTCAAACCATTGTCGGCTAAAGTTTACGTATTACAATTAATAAAGTTTGTAGGCTATCTTAGGCGATAGAAGCTTAAAGCAGGTATCAGGACATCTTATAGCATATTATATGGTAATCTTGGTTTATCAGTTCACGCCCAGCTTTAATGTTTTTAAGTAAAATATCGAATTTGGATGACCTTCACGGAGTACTTCTTGGAATTAGTTTAAGCCGTTCATTGACGTATAACGAATAAGGTTCATCTTTAGACTCTAATCTTGATTATCAAGTCGTCGAAAGTTATGAAAATTTATAAAGTTAGTCTAATATACACAATTTGCGCTGAAATAACGAACGGAATTTTCTAAGGATATGTTCAAACTATGTAAAGTTTCTACTGGAAATGCCCGAATTAATATTACCAAGGTCAGAAATATAAACAGTTACCCACGTACTTATGTAGAGGACACCGGAAAAATATAGAACAACCAGCAAATTGGGACTCATAAGAGAAAAATAAAAATGGGAACGCACGGTAACCTAGTAACCTATTGGCCCTCTATGTGCTCAACTTTTTGTGACAGTGGACGTAGCTACTTCTTATGAATGATTTTATATTAATATTGATGTTCCATCTACAGATTCAAATATAACATCATCCCACTGTACAACCAAAAAAAAAAAATATTTTTGCGCTTCAAACGTCATTTGACAACAAACTGCATGTAGCATGCAACATTTTGTTGTTGTTGTTGTTGTTGTTGCTCACGATATATTAGTTTATCCATTGATGTTGTAGATGTTAGCCCTCTGTGTCTAGTGTACGAATATGTTTATTGTTGTTGTTGCACACTTTTAGTCATCCATGTCAGTCAGCAGGGCAAACAACAATCAAAATTATATGCAAATATATGTAAGAGTACCGCTACAAAAAAGGCGTGGGTTAATTGTGACTTTATCTTTGGAAGGCCAAGAAGAAGAAAAAATAAATGTTCAAACGCCAAATTGCAATCGAAAGGAAAAAATCAAAATTTATTACAAATTTTAAATCGCTACAAACGAAACGACGACGAATTTGCCACAAGAAACTGCTGCGCGACACTGCTGCAAGTTATAAATTTCGACACACACCACACAAAGTCTTCAAACAACACAAAAGGGAGAGAACGAATGAAAATTTTGAAATAAACCTGTCAACACGAACAAACACACAGAAAGACACCGATGCGGAGGGGCATTAACGGTAACGGATCTCAGCGAACTTCGAACTTAAACGCTGTGGAACCAAAACCACACGACGACAGATGGTCTCTATATCAGCAACAGCGACAGCACCACCACCACACTGGGTGGGCGGCGCCAAATCTAAGTCACCAAAACGGCGAAATATATAAAACACATTAACAGCCCAACCGGTGGGAACGGAAATCATGAGTGATGACGATTTCCCAACACAATTTCGGTCGGTTTCACACACAATCAGTAATGCACCCCCGAGTACCAGATCAAATGTACGAAAAGCGTAACAGATTTCATAACATTATTTCTTTTTCGGCTTATAGGTTTCTTAACTAAACTTAACTTAAGTCAAAGCAACAAAAACAAACAACAACAAAATATTTCTAGTACAAACATTCACTTTAAACATTGGAGTAACTTCCTCTCAGGCACATGATTCCTGCTTGTAGAGCAAACGAAAACCGCGACCTACATACTCAGCATCGGTGCGAAATGGAAATATTATAGGACCTGCAGCGTTGTTTCGAATCGGTACATTCACGGTGAAGTCTTCATTGTCGGTGCCATCATTTAGGCGTTCGCCACATAAACGCACCGAATTAATTGCTATGAAGTCATCGGGACAGTTGAAAATGCCAGCACCTGCTTGACCATCGGGCACCAGATCGTTCTCAGCTGAAATTATGAAACAAATGTATAGTTCAATAAACGATTTATATCTATTCATGGTACGCTACCCTCATCTTTGTTAATTATTTGAAAATCCGGTAGCTCACCGCCCAATTGTTCGGTTGAGTAGGTAATGCTGCAAGTATCCTTGGCACGTAATATGCAGATTACATAATTGAGATTGTTCTAGAAATATAGTCACAATACTTAAACAATAATTTGACTCAAAATAGTTGATAATGCTTACGAAATATGTTGCCTCACGATTGTCTACTATGGAACCATCCGTGTCGTAATTGAAAGACTTTAACATGCCTTCAGTTTCGGCGTAATATTGTAGACAGCCATCGGGCGCAAGATCGGATTCTAGCTGTAAAAGTGGAGCGTTTATAATAAAATTATGAACTTTTGTAGTCTACAACTAAGAATTGTTGTGCTTTACTTGTGTAACTTTGATATTGAACGAACGTCCACCTGTAGGCACTTTAACGAACACGGATAGATAGATTTTTTTCTCCAAAGCATTATCAATGTGTATATAAACTAAAATTGTAAAAATTATGGCATCGTTAGTATATAAATGAATTATATATTTTGAACTAGTTTCAGATCAGATAAAATTCATACTTTTGGAATCCTTTCATAAGCAATTACTTAAGACCTATTTAGACTATAAAACGTCTTTTAATGTAATAAACAGGATAATCTAACAGGTTTTTTTTTGCACACTTCACTAATAACCTGCGTTAGTAAGAAGAAGATTGGTGAAAACAAAATTTTCCACCATATAATCTTTCACCACCTTTGCCGCCTTGGGTTAGAAATTTTCCCAAAATCGACGTAACCATATTTAATTATTATTTATTTAGGGTATACAAGCTGAGTTTGACTAGAATCGAATGGAAACAAAAAATTTCCCATACAGCTTTTCATTGCGTTGAGAGCCCTAAGCATTCGAAATAGCAGTTCCCCAAAGATATAGTAGGAATAGAAACTTCCTCAATAGCTGCTATTAGTGGGCTCCGCAAAACAAGGATTTACTCGAGCCTCGTAGCGATCTATTGGATTTGATGTATACCCTTTCACCGGTGGAGGTGCGTCTAAAGGTTTTCTAAAATGTGTCTCTGATTTGTGGTATGTTAATATGGCAGCGCATGATGGGAGTGGCTGTAAGGAACGGTTGAAAAAGGGGAAAAAATCGCGTCAGAGGGTATGTTAAGTGAACTCGAAAGAAACTCCCATTCAAATGTCATGGTCCTGATGTCCTGGTCGTTCTTTTGGGTCAGCACGACTAGCACATAAATCTGAGTATTATTTGAAATGTTTTTCGTAATCTGACAAATTGAAAAAATCATTGTTAAATAATTTTTTTTTCCACAATATAGCGTCTGGTTGTCGCCACATTGAATTTTGATTACTGTCGAATGAAGTATAAATCATTTAAATCGGCACACGCGTTTGGTCTCCAGAATGTCAGGCAATTTAAATAATACTATATATTAGCTACGGGGTAAAATCATCGAAGGAGTATACGTCCCAGAAATAGAAATCCTACATGACCACTGCAGCATCTATCAAGCGTAAGTCAGAAAGTAATTATGTATGTAAGATTCTATACAATTAGATGCAATCCGGACTTCCTAAAATAGTAGTCATGCAGCGCTTGAGAGACTTGACTCTTTTTCAATCAAGTCCAAAACCATTACTGAATACTGCATTCATATATCTTTAAAAGCTGACTAAAACAGTATGAACCTCGTCTGAATGCAGATTAACTTTCAATATGGTACAACTTAATTCAATACTTCAAAGAAGGTGTTGCCAAAGTATGACCTTAAAAGAAAGTTGGAAAAGAAAAGGAATCCGACTCACTAAACAAACGATAGACAATACTTATCTTACCTTCGTTTCAATTTAAGGATTAAGGATCCACTTGAGATACAGAGATGAAAATTGCTATACATCTCTGTATCTCAAATAGATGCAAAGATATAACGAATTTTGTTAATCGCCTATACGCTGGTGGGTCATTGTTCCGATTTTGACACAAACTTATTAATGTGATATTACTCCTCACGATCCCATTAGCATGTAAACCAAATTTCACCCCTATTCCTCAAATGGATACGTATATAATAGTGAAAAGCATTCAACATCTATCAAGAACTAGGTTCGAAATGCTGAGGGCTTAATACCTAATATCAATACCATAGCGAAGTATGCTAAAATATTTTCATTTAAAAATTTGTAAAGAAGTAAACGCTTTAGGTCGACTAAGGCCTAGATGTTGGGTGAGTTTTGTATTCACCCAAACACCATAATCTAAACTAACCGTGAGAATATTTCACTCAGATGAGTAACAAAGTACCTACCCACATATTTCAGCCGCCCTGGTCACGGTGTTTTTAGGATTCAGTGTAAACACCGCCCTTACTGTCACTTAGTATTTGCAAGCCTATTTGTGTCTGATTAGAGGCAAAGCAGGGCAATGCAATAGAATATGTTTCAGGATTTCGTCAACTTCTAAAGATTATCTTCAGGTGTTATTACTTTTGATCCCAATTTTATAAAGTCTGCAGTGGCAAGTCTGAAACTTAATATCATTATTAAAACGTTATTCTTGAGGCCATTGCATATTTCAGGAAATTTGTTATTTTATATATAAGCTGTTTTCTCTTCTAATGCCCTCATTATTCTCCCAAAAAATGTTCCTAGCTTTGTTTCTTGCTCGTTAGTAGGATCATGTGTCCAAGTCCGCAAAACAGTTTTCCTGTGCAATAGATTAGTTTATATAACCTAACCTCTAATTTATATTAAGTTGTTTTCTGGCTACTTTTAGTTACAATGTTGCCGTATGTCATCTCAGCTCGATCTACTATGAGATACATCCACTTTAGTATGCTTCCAAATGCTTCATACCGAAGTTATTCGAAAGAATTGAAGCGTCATTTTACAGTGCAAAGTAAACCACTTATTAAGCTTAAAATTAGTCAAGCTTCCATAATTTACATATTAAAAGAACTCACTATGTTGACCTGTATTGATGCCACATATAAGAGGCACTTGTAAATTTGCATTGTAGCCTGAGATAATAAATTGATCATCGACACAGTCACCATTCGTTGGACGAGTGAGCTGCGATAAAGCAAAAAAAAATGTAAACCAATTTAATTTTAATTTTATTACATTTTATCGAGTAACTCACCTCAAACATCAGAAAATCTAAACGCAACTGTTGCACATTCTCGCGTACATTCACAATCAGCACACAGATCATCATCTCACGCACTGCATTCGGATAATTGGGACTCTCAAAGTAGACAACTGGCTGAGTTGTTGTATCGCCACAACCGGTTAAGACTGCAAAAAGATTGTGCATCGACATGTTGAAAGTGAAAACCAATCGATAGAAGATCGAAGCGACTCAACTCACAGATGCAACAGACGCCCACACCCTCGGCACAACGTTCCGTGGGTATGCCACCAAGTGACTTGCATTCGAACTCATGATAGCAAACGCCTTCCATGCTGCGTATCTCACCCATGGCAACGGTGCACTTGCTATTCGAAAATTTGATGACTTCGAAGAGACTGAGGAAGCCTTTCCCCTTCGATTTGGGTGCGTTACTCTGTTTCTGTATTAGATTAGCTACGTTGGGTGAGCCATAGAGCCACATTAATTGTTTAATGCGACTACCGAGCAAAGCTGTATATGATGAGGTAGCATTCGGCAAAGGTGGCTGCATGATGGAGGTACGCGTGGTAGAAGGTTTCTTTGTAGCAGTTGGAGTTGGTTTCATAGTTATTGGTTGCATAGAAGCGGGTACAGTTGGCTCGGGTTCCATTGCTGGTGGTAGTGCAGTCTCTACAGGTGGTGGCATTGCAGTTGGTACTGGCGTTTCCGTCATCATCATTTCCATTGTTGGCTCAGCTGAGGGTGGCTCCGTTTGTGGTTCTTCTATTTGTGGCAATTTCTTCCAGAAAAGACGCGCTGGTCTAAAGCGTAGCTTAAAGTAGGTATGCTGAAAACTTTGATTTGCAGTTTCGTCGTCGCCAGTTGTATATTCCAAATGTGTCCAATTTTGTATCGTCACAAATGTGCACTCGACTCTAGTTAACGTGACGCCCATTAGCGTTATTGCTATCAAAACGAAGCCATTTACGCGTCTTATCGTTGGCAACATTATTAACGGCACTGCTATAACCGACTAACTGACTGACTTACAATACGCGTTGCATGTACTCGTTTAAATTATCTGCAGATCTTTCTCCAACTCTCCCATCTCATGCCATCGGTATCTCTGTGCTAGGTGGTCTCGGCTGCTACATGTTTTCTTTAGCTTTATTAGAGCATTAATTGTCATCAACATGTTTTAACATTCCGCCGACGCTTCTCCTTTTTGTGCAACTTGTTCAAAGCTGTAACCTTCACTTTTAAGCTGCAGTTGCCTTCGGTGAAACAAGCCGAGTCACGCTATTTTGATTGCACATGTACAAAACTACAATTTGCCTCATGTTGCAGCTGATTTTAGTTGCCGCCATCGCTGCCAACGATGACAATGTAACCAGCGGTGTTTAGCTGGTACTAGGTGCACTAACGGCAAAGTCTACTTGAAATATTTTGATTATGGTATTCATGATCAAGATCAAATGAGATGTAGAATAGATTTGAACTAATCGCTTCTTTTAGGAAAATTGGTCGTAAGAAATATGTTGCGAAATTCTTTAGTCTTGGAATTGACTTAACTCAGGCATGACAAACTGATTTTATAGGCTTTCAATTTTATAGTTTTTTTTAGAAATTCGTCTATTGAAAAATGTGCAGCGATTTGAAGGAATGGTCGCCCAAAATCAGTTTTTGTGCTACGGAACATCTAAGCTGTGAGTGAACTAATAATAAGAGATCGTCATGCAACATACCGTGATATTTAGGCATCCCTAAACATTAGTTCCACCAGCCTATATAAGGTTTTGCATGAACACCTTGCCGTAAAAAAGGATTGTTCGCGTTGGATTCCACATTTGATAGTCCGTTCCATGGATAGGACTGAGATTATGGATCTAACCTACTAGGCTGAAATGAAGCGCACAATACCGTCGATAGAGTAATGACAACTGAACCACCAGTTAATAATGGCAGTATTGTAGATCCACCGGACTATTATTAAAAAGCGCAAAAATATCCTGTATGCGCTATGTATTCTGGCAAAGATCGTTCATCTTTGCGTTATGACGCTATCACATACAGAAAGCGTTGTCAGGGTAGGAAAGAACCTCTCCAAACCCTTTGATACCAAGAGGTTTCAGTCAGGGTGATGCGTTGTCATGCTGTTTTCGGAGATTGAAGAACAGTCTCGCCGACGAAGTACTTGGTGTCTTCTCGCACTCCGTCATCGCGTCTTGGACGGTCAGAGACGATGGAGAATTTCAACTTCAGTGTTGTAGAAAACTTCGTCTATCTTGGAACACAAATAACCAGCAACAGCAACGTTAGCCTGGAGATCAGGCGAAGAATCACAGATGCAAACAGATGCTTTTTTGGGCTGAGCAAGCAAATCTGAAGTAAAGCGCTCACTCGAGAGTCAAAAATAAAGATCTATAAGACGCTGATACTCCCGGTTCTAATGTATGGCGCAGAGGCATCGACCGTAATTTAGTCAAATGAAACGAAACAGCGTTGGAAGTCTTTGAGAGAAAGATTCTCCGCAGAATTTTTGTTTGAGTCGGTGACGAGTTTAGGGCCCGCATGAAAACCCAAAATTTTGAAAATTTTCAAAACATTTTTATTTGCTCTTTATTTTCCTCTAGAAAACTACATTTACACCAAGTTTTATAAAGAGTACTAGGCTTTTGGTGAAGTTTATAGACTACAGAACATTTCATACTTTTACGGTTCTGTTTCTGCATTGCACTCCTAAAAGTATACACTGCTTTGCACCTTTATGTAAAGCAACACTAAAAATGTGAACAGTTCTACATCCTTATGCAACGTCGTCCCCGTTTTCGTAATGATTTGTTTTATTCATTGATCCTACCTTAACGTAATACTCTCTAATAAACCATATATAATTTAAGAGGCTTTGAACGGTTTCGTTTTGATAGATAGTTTTTAAAGGATATAACGTGAAACATAAGGATTTGATATTTATAATGCATAAACTTGAGATGCATGTCAAATTTTTGTTCTTCAAACTCTTAGCAATATTAATATGCTCCATTACTTCTCTCACCGCTTTAAAGCCAATCACAAATATAAAGCAAACAACTACGCCGCGGCGATAAAAACTAAATCCATGCAAACACGTAGATCCAATTGAAAACCATTAAACAAATCGACACGCATGCGCAACTTCAATTGGCGGCAACGAACGAGCAAATATTAACTTGAAACTTGCAAGTTGCAACACCAACGCGCCGCAAGCCAAAATACAAATGCCGCCCGGCACATACATATCGGCGAAGGCGGCATATGAGTTGAGTGTGAGCTGGACTATGTCGTTGATGATTATTATTATGATGATGTTGACTACAAGAACATTCCGATACAAAGTCAAAAAACGCTGCAGAAAGCACTCGCCAAACGGCGGCAACTGTTGCTGCAGTCAGCCACTTGAAATGTGCTTCCTGACCTGGCCTAGCGATGTGCAGATGCACGTCGCCGCGGAAGCGAGGGCGTACCAAGTGCACCATTATTGCTAAACAAATGCGCTATCAACTTGGTTGCTAGCATTGGAAACACTTCTTCATACAGCATACAAGTACCAACTATATGATATGTGTGCCATATGAAAGACTATTTGTAGACGCACTGGCTGCTGTTGCTGCTCAATCCTACCACGCTATAGGCTTCTACTGCGGCCGCTGTTGGTTCCATCAAAAGAAGAAGTCTGGTTTTTATTTCGCTACGTTTCGTTTCGGTTTGGTCATTTCTGGTAAAACCCACTTAATTGACATTTAGTGGACACTCGAATGGTAAAAAGCAAAACTCTTTCTTGTTCTGCTTCTTAGCCTTATTGCTGCTTGATTGTATGTCTGGTTGTCTGTCTGCTGATCGGCAGCATAGATGCAACAGCGGCAGCAGCAGCAGCAGCTATCGATCGACGGGTGCTCAGCTCAGTCGGCATCATTATAATGTTCCAAACAGACGACTTGAGTTGAAGTTTGCTGCTTGTCCGACTGCAATGCCTACTTTGTTCTTTTTCTATAAGTTCTCTTTATACGCTGCACATATAGTGTAAAAATGTGTATTAGTGGTTTATTGGAAATTTTGTAACACTTTGAAGGAGGTTTGGACGTGTATAAATTAATATATATTCTAAAAGCTCTTCCAGACTCAGCGATGTAGCAGTAGCAACTCCAACGTACAGTTTTTAGAAAAACTCCGATACGATTCCTTGCGTGGAAAACTACCTTCATATCAATCCCTAAAAATTTTCTGAACCAGATGGTATGGAGAACTTCTTTAAATTCCATAAACTTCCTAAAATTGATTCAAAACAGACTGCTATAAATCACAAAGGTAAAAAAAAAATTCCCTATCTGGTGAGGATGCAAATAATATCCAATCTAACAACTATGCTTGTTTGCAGGGTATACAAGTTTCGGTTCAACTGAAGTTAATATTTCCCTTTATTATTTTTATTTTTTGAAGATGCGCCTTCTTTTTGCGTCTGCCGAAATAATCGTTACAATATAATTGATAGGTTATAACCCAATAACGGTAAACATCGCTTGGGTCTTTTGCGGCAATGTTGCACTGTGAACATTGCTACGCAGCATTTGTATGCCATAGTTCTGGAGTGCTTAATGCAGCGTCTTATTGCATCTCATTGCATCCATATTCAAATGCAGTTAGTGCAGTTATTGTTTATTTTGACAGTTGGAAAGATGTGCAAATGTGGAAATACATTTGAAGTTGTCCAAAGAAATGAGTTTCTGACATAGAAAACTACTTACAGCAGCTGCATGGCGATGTGCGAGTCAGTTAAAATGCTGTCCCAGTCATTGCTAATATGTGGTTTATTCGTTAAATGTGTCTTTTTATGGTTAATAATTTGTTTAGTTTGGGTGCGGTGTAATAAATAGAAAGTCGTTTAATGAGGTTCTTAGTTGAAAGGCTAGGAGTATTAAAGTAGCTTTCAACAGATTTATGGTAAATAAATTAATGTGACGGAAAGGAACATGCATTTTCGACTTGGTTTGTTTAAGGAAATTTATGCCGAATGGAAAATGTGTATATTGAATATGAACTTTACATTCATTTTAAATGAAACCCCACCCCAGCGCATTTGTACCAAATTGCATGACAATCCTAACTATATCGCATATATTGATAGTTAGCCCTGAATTTTGCGAAGATAGATTCCAATTTCTCAAAACAACAATATATGAAATCACATCATCTAACTTAATAATCAAACAATCGCATTTCTCAAATCTATAAATACCATCGCGGATATTAATAGATTTGATATTAAATTACCTACAATTGGCAATTTCGAGTTAATTCGTTTATAATAATATAAGTTGAGAGTACATCCCAGATTAACTTCCATTTAGTTCGTTTAATCATCATAGTTGCAGCATTTAGCGATTTTTCCAACGAGTAATTAAGGGTTCTCAAGGAAGTTATGCTTTTCCCTAAATTTCAAGCCTTTAAAATGCTATGCTTTTTATTTTATAGCACACAAATGGGCAGATTTAGCCATTTAGTCATTTGGTTGGAATTGAGCCGAATCCATGCTCCCGATAGTGTTTGATAAACTGATGAAGTTAGTTTAGCACACCAAATCGTTTTTATAATCACCACAAAAAATATTTATAGCATGGTATATTAATTTCTTCTGCATTTTAAAAATCTGTGTTATATAGAAGGCATCAGAGATCGCATGTTCATCCATCCCTCTGTCTGAAAGTCGGTGGGTCAAATATTTCTGTTAGAGAAGACAAAGCTCATGTCATGCATTGAAATTTGTTTTAGATATTTGACTAGAATATTAGGCACCGTCTCTGGGGCTCATGACTCAATCGTCTTCCATTTACATTAGACTTTGAAATACTGGGTGGTATTCTCTGCAGTCGTACGTGCTGCCAACTCATGCGAACTTTGCAATCTTCAAAAAGCTAATTAATTTAGCTGATCGAAAGTGAAAGGTGCCTATGAGTTGCACGGAACACTTTGTACCGCATGGATATGTTAAAAGCTGAGGCCTTTGTTTCTGAGCTTGAAGAAAATTTCAAATCTTTGAAAATAGCTGACGTAGACAATGTGGAAAACTTTGCTAGCTAAATTTTCAGCAACAGATTGAACTCCTGACAGAAAAGTAGTGCCCCGGGATACGGCCTGATTGATGGCTGAGTGACAAAGATTCTTTCTAAAATTCAATCAAATTCTTGTTCTGGCTTTTAATACCACAGTTCGTATCCACTACTTCGTTGGTTCTAATGTTACCAAAACCTAGTAAATTGGAAGACTTTCTTGCGTCATACTTATTAACTCACTAATCAAGTTTGCTTCCGATTTTCTTAAAAATATTTAAAATAAATTTTTTTTTGTAAAACGGGCTTTAAGACCGGTCCTCCCGATCGTCAATTTGGTTTTCAGAAAAGGTTGATCACTTTAGCATATACTAAAAATAATTCTAAATAAACAGGTAAGTTGCCCTTTTTTTTATTTTTTTAAGCTCAATAGGCTCTTTATGATTAAGATTAGTCGAAACTACAAGTATTGCAATACCTTCTGAGCCGTGCCTCTAAAGCCTTAGAGCTGGTGTAGCCTAAATAGGTTATCATCGACAGGAGAGTTCTCCGTTGAATGTGATGCTAATATCATGGTCGTTTTCGAACAAGTACGGACCGATGATGTTTTATAATGATAAAGATTTGTCATTTGTAAATGTTATTCGCTGCTTGGGGTCTGTATAATAATCAACCGTAACCATGTGATTGATTGTCAAGGTCTATCCTTACTTTTCGGAATATTCGGTATATGTATATATATATACATAGACTGTTCTGCTAACTTATTCTTCAGCTGCTAGACTAAGTTGTTTATGTTATTTCATGTAAGTTGATTAGTAAGGCCTAGCAGAGTAACAGACCCTGACTGGCCCTTCTACAAAACTAAACTATTCGAATATAATATGCCCAGGACCCGACGGTATACAATTTCTCAGTTAAAAAATCATTGAGAAACGAAAACTCTGCAGAAGAAATTTAAAAGCTATCATGGTGCTGTTCACGAGTACTGATTATCGCATTATTTTACAAAAATTTTCTTGTACATTTTTTTAAAAATATTAAGGAGAATATAGTGAACCGAAGAAAAAATTTGTTTTTTAAATAAAAAAAGGAAACCATGCAAACATAATATTAAAAATAAATTTATATAATTTAAAACTAACTAAGAACCCAATCCATTTTCAATCAAATTCAATTCAATTCATTTCCAATCATAACTTCATCAAGTGTAGTTCGTCGTCAAAATTTTTTGTCACGAAAAAATTAAATTGTATAGTTTTTTTTTGTTAGACGATTTTTTGAATTGAAAAATTAACAAATAATCATCAGCATGGATCCTAACGCCGACATTAAAGAGAAAGCACAGGAGGCCACCACTCTGATACCGAAGACGGAGGCAACAGACGCTGTGATGTCGGAGCTGCCGGAGTTGCCGGAGTTGCCTGAGATGCCGGAGCTACCGAAAATATTACAAGAGCCGATTGTACACGTGAAGGAGACGCCGGATGCTCCAATTGATGTTCGTGCCATGTTGCCGCTTGCGCCAGAAGGTCGTTACGAGAAAAATGTGTTTCGAAACTGGAGTCACTTGTTTGAGCGTAGATCATCGACTTCCGTCGTTCCGACGGACTCTATTGCTTCGGTTACATCAGTTACCCAGAATATTACTAGCGGCATAATGAAATACAAGCTATACGGTTACGTGACCAAGTTGTTCAAGAAGTAAATGCTGTGCCGCCAATGGAATAGCATTGAAACGAAGAAGAAGACGATGCATGTCAAGTTGGGAGCAAGTAGGACTAATGCTGTATATTTGTGTGAATATAGCAGTTTAGCGGAACTATTTACAAATGATTTTGGTATTCAAATTATTAATAAACCCATGAGCATGCTTGAATAATCAAGCAGAAATTGTATACAGACTAATTTTGATTTTTTTTTTCAGTAAATCATAGGAATCAAAGGTTATATAGTTTTGAATGAATACATTTCATTGGGGACCTACATTGTTTCATGAACTGACATGCTTTGGGTAAAAGTTCTAAGACGGTTAGGATAGCCGTATTTGTAGACATCCAATGAATGCTACGAGTTGGCAGAAGATCTTACTAGGAATCGGTCACTGCCTTGCTTTGTAGTGGCAGAACCATTCTGGCCCTATTCTGACCTAATAGAGCACAAAATTCTTAACAAGGAATGCCCGAAAAATCCTCCGGCGCTTATTGAGTCAAATGTGAAATAAATATGCTATAATGGGCTACCTTGCTACACTCGCTAGGCATCTTTCTTGTCGCCATAATACATATTCAGTTTACTCGTCACTTTCAAACTTTCAACGACTTCCGACAGTAATCGGTTCGAATTGTGTTTTAAAAGCGACATTGACGATGAGAGAAAATGTAATTCAACCAAAGGCATTAAAAATCAAAATCAGTTAATCTCTCAGTGGATGTTCATTGGACTGACCTCTGTTCGATTCCTTATATATAATTAATTATTTAATATGAAAATTACAAATTGAATCGAATTTAGTTCGATGGAGACTCATGCTACAGCACCAATTCAGGATCTGCTCCTTCGGCTCCGATTCGTGCACCTCTTTTCCAATGACTACAAAGACAATACATCGGAGAGACACGGCTCCTTACCATATCTGCAGTAAGTTGTGCTAGTGGTCCGCGGAGGTCCTTTGTTGGCTTGAAGTGCCACAAGAGAACTGGTCTTCTGTTTGCCGCTGCTAGGCGCTGGAAGCTGAAATGTTAATGGACAAATTTTACCAACACTCTGTATCAGAGCCTGCCGCTTTATTATTTTTTTTTATCTGTACTATTATATAAAGAGGAAAGGTTTGTATGTTTGTAATCAGTAAACTCAAAAACTACTGTGCCGATTTCAAAAATTCGTTCACCATTGGAAAACTACATTCACCCTGAGCATAGCCTAGGTTTAGTGGGGGGAGGGCTATGCTCCAACCCCCCCCCCCCCCCCCCATACAAGCGATAAACAAAATTCAACACATCTTTGCATCCATTTGAGGTACGGGGACGAAATTTGGTATAAATGTTAATAGGATCGGGAGAAGTAATCGTGTCAAGTTTGGTAGAAATCGTAGGGAGCTGTGCCCCACCCTTCATACAAGCGATAAACAAAATTCAACATATCTTTGCATCCATCTGAGGTACGGGGACGAAATTTATTACACATGTAATGGGATCGGGAAAAGTAATCGTGTTAAATTTGGTCAAAATCGGAGGGGGCTATACCCACCCCCATACAAGCTATACAAAACATTCACCATATCTTTGCATCCATTTGAAGTACATGGATGAAATTTTGTATACATGTTAATGGGATCGGATGAAGTAATCAAGTTAAGACAAGAGAATAAAGTTTCATAGTTCATAAATTGTGTGATGAAAATAATTTTTACTGGGCACAGCAAAGCGTGCCGGGTACAGCTAGTATAATAATAACATAATAACATTTTTGATAACATAATCGACCTCGTTATAGTACGGTGGCTCTAGAACAAGTCTGTCCTATCCATGGTTTTTCCTGCTTTGCAGTGACGCCTTGTATCTTTCGAGGACATCAACCAGCTGGATTTTGCATCATCCCTATTAAGGTTGCGGACATTCCAGGTCCACATTCGTAAATCGTTTTCTTAAGAGTTTAACTGAGGCTTCCTTTTGGTTTACATTGGCATGAGCACCCCTAATTTAGGAAGTGTTTGTCGCCTTCTCACACTTAACACTCTTCCGAACTGCTGTTCAGAGGTACGTGTCCAAGCGATACGTGTCCTAGCGGATTTTCAACAACTTTTCAAGCCTTTTTTTTTTTCCTGTATAGAAATCTGGATAAAGTCTGGTGGGGAAGCCTATTTTGATCTCAACCCCGTAGATTATTCACAGCAATATTATACCCTTGAGTGGAGGCATCACCACCACATTTCAGGTTCTTTATGAAATTTTTAATTATTACAAAAAAATTTTACACAGACCAAGGCTATACCAAGTTTATGTATAACAGGCTGAAGGTGGCATGGTAAACCCTATTAAGTTTAAAAATTCTTGATCATTATCTGAGGTCGAGTTTATATAGCTATGTCTGTATAGCACTTTGTCGGTTGAGATCTCTCAAATCACAGAATTCACGATTTGAATTTGTCGCCATTTGTGCTGTAATATGTTGGCAACCAATGAAAGAAAACCGTTTCATAGCTGACAGTTTAGGGTTAGTCATAATGGAGTACTAAATGAAAGACCAAAACTTATTCCTCATTGAACAATATTTCAATTCCAAAGTTAAATCAATATTCGGCAAACAAACTTTCATTATTTTTGTATAAAAACAGAATAATAAATTGTATTATTCTCCACAGTGCCTTTATTTCGTCATCCGTCACTGTACACCATTATCAGCAAGTTTTTGGCCAGTTTCGAGTCGTTCTATACTTATTTGTGTCAACCATTTTTTTTTTAATAATGCAAATCAAACTCGGTAAAGCGTCAACTTAGCGCGCATCGGTACACATTTATGTTAATGGGTCATGAGTGATGACCACTACAAGGCGCCATCCCATTCAAACCAATATGCCCGTAATTTTATCGTTTGTTTATATATTAAGTTTTATAATGAACATAAGTCAATCACACTTTTTTCTGTAAAAGCTGTTTTCAGACACATTAACTGAAAATTTATAGATGCATTTTAACGATTCGATGCGGTTTTAATTAGAATCCCATAGAGACTTTTAAATTAATAATGCAGGCAGAATTTGCGACAGCACTTTCAATGCAAATTATGATCGATAGATCGTTCGAACAGGCTAACAAGTGAATGTGTCACAGTTCAAATCAATAGTTCTGCAATAATATTTACGATGCCATAAAAACCGAGCGAGTGCTGATGATTAAACGAAAAATAATATGCACTATGACTAATGGCAAATAAGCGTCTGGTGTCAGCGACATTGCAGCATCAATACTCGCATCTCGTTTTTAATTGCTGCAAAATGCGCTAAAGAGCTAAAAAGTGGATAAAATATCTATGCGATGCAATATACTGCACACCGCATGCAAAATAAGACTGAGATGAAAAAAAACTTAATTAGCATAAACACTTTTTATGCAAATGCAAAAGTCGCTTTTAAATTGAAAGCGACAGCAACAGCATTTGTTTATATGTATTCACAATTTTTTTTCATGTTTGGGATGAGCGCATCTCGCTGACGAAGTATCTCAGAGTTTTATACATACATATGTACAGAAGGTATACTCGTACATATATGCATGCATCATGTACAACAAGGTTAAAATTGTTAATTATTAGTAATGCGGCGCATGAGTTGCAGCTTAACTGACAGAGGAGTTGCTGTGCTGTCTGCTGTTTAAGTATCTAACATACTGCTAGTACGATTCATAGACGAGGTGTATCTCATACATGAACAGCTTATGAATAATTGCGCACTTGACAAATGATACCGAAAATACAATAATGCAAAACTGTAAGCTAAAAATACACAAAAACGTGTATATTTAAATATAATACAAACGATTTTTTATAAGCCGTATATAGCAGTTACTATTACAAAATATCAAGCGTGAGTTCGGGGGCGTTTGAAGTGTTTAAAAGTCGCTGATGATTATTTAATGATTATTATTATTATTATCTACATATTGTACGAGTATATTTAAGTTGCATTTTAAACACTGTATTTGTTGTTGCCACTGCGAAAACTTTTGTTCTTTATTTGTTAGAATTGAGTTGGGAATTTTTAATGTCAAGCAATTAGATTGCTGGAAATAACGAAAGTCCAAACATTCAGACTCTAAAACTTGATAAGTTGATTCAGCGTTTGAAAATGTGTTTTTCTTGAGGAACCTTAAAAGAGTTCACCAGGTTCATCTTCAACACATTGATGTTCCTGATTGTACCCAGCACACTTTTCTCCGCCCAGTAAAGAAGAATGTCTTAATGGATTATATTTCTTTATATCTGTGTACTATCCTTTTAAACAGGCAAAGCATCCCCAACTTTCCAAGTGATCTTACTTTTCCAGACCCCATTAACATGTATACCAAATTTCATTTCTGTACCTCAAATGGATGGAAAGGTATGTTGATTTTTGTTCATCGGTTATATGTGCGGCGGCGTATCACCCCGTTGCCTGATATTATGCAGTGTCCTGTGATCCATTGAAATATCAGTTTGATTTTTTTCTTGATACTAACAAAACATACTTCACCATCCATAAATCTTTCGTTTTTTTTCGTAAAAACGAAACGCAGTACTGCAGCGTACCCATATTAATTATAAGGCCCTGTACCGAAGGTACAAGAACCTATTGGTTTTGTGCATATGTATGTAACAAGTAGAAATAATGGTCGGAGACCCCCCAAAGTTACCCACATTATGGTCAGGAGTGATAGAGGAGTCGATATAGCCATGTCCGTCTGTCCGTCTGTATGAACGAAAGGATCTCAGAAACGGTAATAGATAGAGACTTCGAGTTTTTTGCATTCGACTAGGACTGCTCCGGAATTTTACAAGTTTATTTTAAAATTTTGCCCCTCCCCCCTTCCCCAAAAAATCACCCCCAAGGTTCATCAAAAAGTTCATCAATATCGGATAATAAATGACGATTTTATAAGCAATTAAATTTGAACGACCCCTTTTCTTTTCATACAAAATTCAATAAGATTACTCTGTACTGGATACCCGGACATGCGGGCATACCAGGAAACGAGCAAGCAGACGACTTGGCCAGGAGAGGGGCAGCGTCCCCCTTCATGGGTCCAGTGCTATTCTGCGGGCTCGGACCAGGAACAAATAATCCTGGTAACAGAGAAAGAAAAGAAAGCAAGGGACTTTTTCTGGGAAAAGTGTGAAGAATTAAAACATAGCAAAAAGCTGTTAGGCCCTTCCAACAAGAGAAAATCGGAAATTTGCAACGGTCTTCAAAGAAACGATCTAAGAATGATTTCCGGCTTCCTGACTGGATACTGTAAACTAGGAAGACACTTATGTAAAATTGGAATCGATAGTGATAGCACTTGTAGATTATGTCTAGAGGATGACGAAACTCCGGAATATATCCTGCGAGACTGCCCAGCTTTGACCCAAACCAGGCACATATATCTTGGCAATTACCAAGTCTGTCCGTCTGTATGAACGAAAGGATCTCAGAAACGGTAATAGATAGAGACTTCGTGTTTTTTGCCTTCGACTAGGACTGCTCCGGAATTTTACAAGATTATTTTAAAATTTTGCCCTTCCCCCCTTCCTTATAAAATCAACCCCAAAGCTAAACATTTCTTTTTGAATGCATGAACCAGCATAGAGATAACGTCCTTCTAAGCTAAAATCCAAAAAGTTCATCAAAATCGGATAATAAATGACGATTTTATAGGCAATTGAATTTGAACGACCCCCCTTTTCTTTTCTTACATAAAAAAATGTTTTACGAGGCACTTATTCGTGCAGTAGGAAGTGGTCATAAGCTCGGGAAACATTTAATGTGTTTGTTAGGAGACCTGACCGGTACAGGGCCTCTTACAATCGGTTACGCCCGACTGTAATTTCCTTACTTGTTTAGCTTAGCTCTTTTCATCGAAGTGACTCGTTTTTATGTTGGACTCTCTTATCTTTTTTCAGATTACTTTAAATTGTCAACCCGCTTCTAACCCTCCTTTCCGTGTTTTAGTATAAAAAAATGTTTATTGTTAATAATTATTTTCTGCATTGTTTTAGCCCCAATTAGATGACATGGACCTGAACATCATTTCGTTCCAATAAGATGGTGTAAAGTAGCATACATCGCTTGTTACATTGAAGTTGTTGATTGAAATATTCCCAGAATATGTTATTTTTAATAAACTCGATAGAGAACCCATTATCTAAAAGTACTTCTACCGGCCTATAGTTGGGTTAGCTGATTCATGGATCCAAATTCTGAAAAGGATTAAGGTTTTTTGAAGCTAGCATATTTTTTATTTTGAGAAATAATTATGCCATCTTTTGCAAAGTGACTCTATCTTCGAAATTCTGGAAGATTCGACGTTAATCTATTTAAAGCACTTTAAGAATGTATGGGACTCTGGAATTTTTTTTTATATAGACTCATTAAAGTATGATAATTAGCTTATATTGAATTAGGTCAGTTATTTGCGATGAGCAGGGTTTAATTTGAAACAACCTCCAGCGGCGAATAGTACCATATATAGTGATATAAGACCATTTTAGCTATTTTGGAGATTTATTGAGTCGAGCAAAGTTGTCCAATGTTGCTGTGGATAAAAAACACAATTACTTTCAGAAAGTGAAAATTTGCTGGTTTCTTGGCCATTCGTGTAAGTGATAAACTTCAACTAATTTTAATTACAACACGTGCATTTAAATACTTTACAGTTAAGCAATGCAATTTACAGTTATCAGCATGGAGTAAAGTTCATCGTTTTATAAACGCATATTTCATGCATCAAAAGCACATTAATTAGTTTTTAACATTTTGTACATACTTACAGGTAGGTTCATTACATTTTTTTTTGTATCTAGAATCGCAAAGTGCATAGCTTAGCAATAACAAAAACAAACAAAAAAAAATCTCTAACAACTTTATTTTAAGGTTTTGCAGCAAAAGTCAAAGGAGCATGCTTCCAAACAGTAGTAATACACAAGATTGGGCAACTACTTCAACAAAATCGCATACAAGAAAATTTCTAATTTATTAATATGTACGAAATGCGATCAATGCGAGCCAACAAGCGACTGGACGGTAAAAAATCTATTAAACAAACAAGCACCATTGACAGCTAACATAAAATGGGGATACAAAAAAAAAAAGACTAAATAAATAAAGACGGCGGGAATCTATGAGATCGACCGCCCGAGCCGCCGTAGCAAGCAAGGCAGCTAAAGAGCGGCGGCTATTAGAAAGCGATTAGATAGCGATGCAGATACAAGATACTACATATGTAAGTAAACTGTTGCAGGAACAAACAACAATACACTGTATACCGAGGACAGACAGCCAGACAGACGGACGGACTTAAGCCGAATAAAATGCGAAGAAAAAAAAATCGCATAACAATGGCAACTATTGACCGCAGAGAGTTAACAGTTTAATTTCCTATAGAGTAGACCACAAAAAACGCGAATACAATAAGCAAACCACTGCAATAAACGGGAGCAGAAACGAAAAAAAACACCGAAAAATAAGACCGCTATACACATTGATATTCAGATACACAAGATATCCAACTAATGCCGAACTCTCGAAATCTCAGGATAAAAACTGCAGTTATCGCTCATTATGGATCTTGATAAATGTGCTTCAGTGTATGCGAGTTATATACGGGTGCATGTATGTGTATTGCAATGCATTATTAAGTGGATGCTTGTGGTCTGCGATGAAGATGAACGGTTGGCAAAATAAGCCAGAAACCGCAAGAAACGCACATAAGCGCTCCGGAGCTTTCGAGCGTTGCATAAAATGTGGCTCCTAAGACAAGTGTAGCCGTGGCTACATAATTGGTTGCTTTATTCGTTGAACGATCTACATATCTTTTAAATAAAAAAAAAAAACAACACACATTGTTCCGCAGTTTCCGCTTTGCCAGCGAAACAATAATGATCCTCCTCTGGGTGCGCATCTTGGCATGCAAACAGTTTAAGGTTTAAGAAAAGTTATTTGTGTATATAGACATCTTTCTGTGGTTTTGGTGCGTGCAGCTGCGGTGATTAGATAAAAGTGCATATAAGGCGAGGAACACCAGGTTTCATGTAATTTATATATTAAGGCGGCAATAATATATAAATATGCATATATATAGCCCTCTATCTATTATAAATAGATAATTTGTCAATAGAAAAAAAAAATGAAAATTTAGAGTTGGCCTAATGATTCGTCAAACCATTATCGGAGCGTTACTAAAAATGACTCGATTGAAAATGATTTTTCCAAACACGCCTAATTAGGCCCTGTACCGAAGGTACAAGAGCCTATTGGGTTTGTGCAAATGTATGTAACAGGTAGAAATAATGGTCGGAGACCCCCCAAAGTTACCCCCATTATGGTCAGGAGTGATAGAGGAGTCGATATAGCCATGTCCGTCTGTCCGTCTGTCCGTCTGGCCGTCCGTATGAACGAAAGGATCTCGGAAACGGTAATAGATAGAGACTTCGTGTTTTTTGCATTCGACTAGGACTGCTCCGGAATTTTACAAGTTTATTTTGAAATCTTGCCCCTCCCCCCCCCTTCCCCATAAAATCACCCCCAAGGCTAAAAATTTCCTCGGCACAAAAAAAAGTAAGTATGCCAGTATAAAGATATCGTCTTTCTAAGCCAAAATCCAAAAAGTTCATCAAAATCGGATAATAAATGACGATTTTATAAGCAATTGAATTTGAGCGACCCCCCTTTTCGTTTCATACATAAAAAAATGTTTTATAAGGCACTTAGTCGTGCAGTGAGAAGTGGTCATGTGTTTGGTCATAAGCTGGGGGAACATTTAGTGTGTTTGTTAGGCGACCTGTGCTGGTACAGGGCCTCTTACAGTCGGTTACGCCCGACTGTGATTTTCTTACTTGTTTTCAGCTGAATTCTATGTTTTCGGTGGAATAATGCTCTTAAAACACTTTTAAGTGGGGTAGTTTCCGGGACATGTTGAATTTAGCCAACAAAACTTCTAATTCTAAGATCATGCAAATATTTTTGTTTTGAGTCCGAATTTTAAAAGACTCAGTAAATACATATATGGTTTGCTTGGTTAAAGTTGAAATACCATGGCGAACTAATTATTGACTAATTGTGCAATAATTATTGCAAAGTCTGCCAAAGTTCAATGTAGTGTTCATCCCCTTATTATAACCTCCATAAAGTCTTTTTTTTAATTATTCACCAACGCTGGTTATGTTTGGCACGAAAAGAATATAAACAAAGATTTATGAGTTTACACGCCAAGAAGCTATATTTTTGAACATGTTCCAACAACCGTCTCATGTTTTTCAAAAAAATATCTCTAGTGATATTAATTTTTCGTGGTTCATTTATTGTTTTTAGGAATAGGGAAGTTGCATTAAGATTAGAAATAATTATTTATTAATTGTAATACATTCATATGTTAAAGACTGCAAGCTGAGGTAAGTCCTTGTTCACTTGTCCACTTCATCATTTGCAGTAAAACTGTTATTTTCAGTTTGTAGCGCTGCCTCTATCTAATTTAGTAAGGGCAGGGCATCAATAATCGAGCACATCAAACAATCTTTGTGATTTGAAAATCGATGAAACGAAATTCGTCACGATGAAGACGGAAGCAAATAAATGTATAGGATTAAGTCGGCGAGAGAATGAGATAGAATACATAACACATTATTTTACATTCTCAGTCTCCTCTTTGTAAGATGCTTTGCAAAATCAAATGTGTATCCATGGTATTTCATGGGAAAAATCTTGAAGCCATCTTGACGCACAAGCAGTCGTAAGCACAGGAGTTTAAAGTTTATTGTCTGCTTTGTTGTTGCTTTTTATACCATTTACACATAGTGTGGAATGGTAAATTGAGTTTGTCTGAAAGTTTGTAACGAATTAAGAAGCATCGCAGACACTATATGCAAATATAATCATATTATACAGATGATTTATATCACGTGCATATTTTGGGTTGCTCTCCATACAAACAAACCACCCCAAGCATCACCATCACCTAAGCAATGCACTCCACTAGCAACAAACAATTTTATGCATACCGTTTCCGTTATCCTTTCGTTCATACGGACGGACAGGCGGATATGTCTATATCGACTCCTCTATCATTCCTGACCATAATGGGGGTAACTTTGGGGGGTCTCCGACCATTATTTCTACCTGTTACATACATTTGCACAAAAGCAATAGGCTCTTGTACCTTCGGTACAGGGCCTAAAAATATATGAACCGAAATATGCATATTTTTGAATTATTTGTATATTGTGAATTGTTAACGGAGCGATAGAGACAATTGTGAATATGAATATTATAATGTTGAATATACCCTAGTATAAGTCTAACACTTTTTGTTGTTGCATTTTTTAAACACTTTAATTGTTTATGTTCGCTTAGGCGGTTCGGCATCAAGCCTGCCAAAACCTTCCAGTAGAAATACATTGAATGTTATCCCATACTCTTATAATGGTTTCTTTAAGCTGCTTTAATGGCTTTCGAATGGCTTTGGACCAGCAACCGCTTTTAAAGAGAGATGCCCCATAAAGGCAGGTAGTGTAGCAAGGAAATACTGTGCTCCTCGAAAAAAAAACATTTGTTTGCTTTCCAACATGTTTTGGTTAATAACTCTGTTGGAATACTCAATATTCTCCATAAAGTTCTTCGGTGAATGGAATCAGTTCGCTGCCCAGCAGTTCAAAATACATTTGAGCATTCATACGTGAAGTCACAAAACAGGGATCATCCGCCATGGTTGCGCATGTAGCAAGTCTGCCGGATTTGGTGGGTATCCTTCCAATAGTTTTTGGAACCATCTAAATTTTAATTACGAGGCAAAACGAATTTCAACTGATTGCTTCAATTTGTTGTCTGTGTATGGTCTACTTTAAACAGGCTGTTGTTGTTTTTGCTAATTTAGCGAGAAACTCCAAATTTGGAGTAGTTTACGTCAACATCATAAAAATATTCATAAAGGTCCAAGTCGGACCACTAAAAGGGGTAGCTCCCATTTAAGTCGATATAGACATGTCCGTCTGTCTAGTTGTGTCTAAAGGGTAGCATCCAAAAGAACCGTCACCTCCTTTGTGAGTTTTTGTATGAACAAATTGTTGTTTTCCTTGTCGTAATTGGCTGAAAACGCCCATTTTTGTGTAGCTTACTTTAATTCTAATAAAATCTTTTGTACAATTCCAAATCGCATAACTAGAAAGGGTAGCTCTATATAAAGCTGTTTCTGTGGAATTTTTTATGAACAAATTATCGTTGTGGTTTAGTTTAGCTTGATCCCAAAAAAAAAATCTCACATGGATCCAGATAGGAATATTTCTCCGATATAAATTTAAGCAATGGACACAGGATGATCTCGAAGGTCATATTGATATTGTCTTTAATAACAAAACAGTTTCTCATATAAAAACCCAAAAGTTGGATTTGCATGGGGCTACCCCTAAAAGTGTTAGAATCAAACTTAATATACTCGTATATATGTGAAGCATTCATTCATAAAAACCATCAGCAATATAAAAATTTTGCATACAAAAATGCAAAAGTGGTCCTATGAATAGGGGTTACCCCAAGAAATGAACTCAGCAACTCAACTCCTATACTTTACTGGACTTCAACAAAAATATGTGCTTATTTTGCTTGATATTCTCAAATTAAGTAAACTAAAAGTGCGCTACAAGTACCAGATAGCAGATAAACTCGCACTGGTGTGGAGGAAGTGGAAGATGAACAACGCTCCGGAAGACCTGTCGTCGAAGAAGTCGATAAAATCAAAGAAGTGATCGAGATAGACCGCCATAGTAGAAGCCGTACCATCGCCCGGGAGCTGAATATCAGTCATATGACCGTTCAAAGGCATTTGAAGAAGCTAGGCTACACAAAAAAACTCAATATTTGGGTGCCACACGAATTGACACCATAAAACCTCATGGATCGAATTTCCACCTGCGAATCGCTGCTGAATCCCAACAAAATCGACCCGTTTGTGAAGCGCATGGTGATTGGTCGTAGGTGAAGGGTGGCGAAGCGGTTCAAACGGTTATTAAGCCCAGATTGACGATCAGGAAAGTTTTGTTGTGTGTTTGGTGGGATTAGTAGGAAATCATCTACTATGAGCTGCGCCCCTTTGGGAAAACGCTCAATTCGGTCCTCTACTGTGAACAACTGGACCGCTTGAAGGCAGCAATCGCGCAGAAACGGCCATCTTTGGGCAATAGGAGAGGAATTGTGTTCAATCAGGACGTCGCCGTTCATGTCAATGTCGAACGATTTAGCTGGCGAAAAATTGAACTCAAAAGAGTCTTGCGTCACTTTTTTGGCAAAAGGGGAAGCAAGCTTCTATGAGCGGGGCATAATGAAGTTGGAACCTCGTTGACAACAAGTTATTGATCAAAACGGCGCTTATTTGAACAAAATCCGATGATTGTACACAATTTTATAAAGATTTGAAATAAAGGCAAAAATACGAAAGACTTTTTGTTCCAATCTATTACTTTACGAAGCCTCCTTTAATGCAGTACAAACTTTCAGGTATACTGATCATACCATTTCTCACTATGTGTGTTTGGTATAATAGTACGCAGTTGTCAGTCGGACGGATGGACAGGGGTAAATATATACATACTTATATAAGATGTGGCATATAAACCTTATAAATAGTTTCGACTTGATCTTTTGAAATATGCCTTCTGGGCAAACTCTATTAAATGAGTGCTGAAAATTTAATAAAACATCACAATGGGACAAAGAAAATTGTTAAGTTTATATCTCTAAAATCAAAAAACTTATAAGAATCCTCCCTATGACACAGTTTGGCTTAAACTTTGTTCGGAGAGAAACATTAGATCGTTCTTTCTCCCAGATGTCACTGATGTGAGAATTGCCGTTAAAAATTCCTGTGAAGTTTTTCAAATTCGAAGGTCTACTATACATCAACAAGTCTTGGGCTCTCTCAGAGCTCAAAGTTAACATATGAAATGTAATAGTCAGCTAGCAGTCCGAAACGCTTGAAGAATGCCGCAAAACAAGCTGGATTCACAATTCTTGAACATACGACGCACTATTGGCGAACATATGAAATATTAAACTTTGATATTAACGCTTTATATATGGAGCTGCGATGGCAGTAGTGGTCATTCCACATATCGCCAAAATTTCAATGATGTTGAAACAGAACCGATTGATCAATATTTATTCATGGTATATATTTTTGCATTACAAGTCCAGCTATGATCGACAAAGATCTAGAAAATAAGCAACCCTTTTTCAACTCGTTAATGAAATAATAATACTTTTTTAAAAAAAACAGCACACTTGGTTCGGGTAAAAGTTAAAAACATAAAAAAATAAGCAAATAATTAAGCCAACAATTATAAAATCATTTAAAGAATATATAAATAATTTCATGTAACAATTATTGATGGAACCAATTTTGGAGTTATTGTGGAATTAACATTGGAAGTTGTGCCACATAAACCAAAGTCATGAATGACTTAATATATCTATATAAAAATTTTCCTCTAAAACAAAATTTGTATGAGTATGGATCAAATGTTTTTAGTGTGTCCCGTTTATAGCATATAGCTTTCCCATTAAAAATTGACAAATTAGAAACACGGACAAAGATAATGTAAAAAAAAAAAGAACTTCAAAAGAAGCTTAGGAAGGAATTGTTGCTATTTGATATTTCTCAAAAAAAATCTGATATTACAATGTATAAAAAATCGTGTCACTTCGATTTTCTTCAATTTATTTTTTGACCATATTTACAATCTACTTGACAAACTGATAATAGATTTCACACTATCTATTAATGGTATAAAGAGCGTAGCAACCCACAGGGAGATAGACGGACAGAGAAATGAACATATATAGATCGACGCGTTTCGTCAAGCTGATTAATAATACTAAAGCATACGACTTTTCTTTATGGGTTCTACATTTTACACTATTTTTGCTTGTAGAATAAACTTCTAAATTAATGCCCAATATTAATCACGTCACAAGAAAGGAACAGAAATAATGTTATATGTGATAAGAGTAATGTTTCATTAATAATATGCGAAATAGTCTAGGAAAGATTTCGTTATGCTTCTTGTACACGGCATGTTAACTTCGTCGTGTAAAAATTTTGTGAACCGCCTTCCCTTAATGTAAAACATCCTTCAATCTTTGAAATCGCTGGAAGCAGATCTATC
This sequence comes from Leucophenga maculata, assembly GCA_035044805.1. NCBI lineage: Eukaryota > Metazoa > Arthropoda > Insecta > Diptera > Drosophilidae > Leucophenga > Leucophenga maculata. The sequence continues at coordinate 1,035,582 of JAWNNP010002078.1, read as the reverse complement.
GAACATAACACGTAAGATTTCGAATATAAATGTGTAGTTTCGCTGTGAAATGTATTTATGAAATGAGTTCCAAACATACCATATATAAATAATTTACAGCACATTGAAAATTTACGGATCTCTACAACTTCCGCGTTTTGCATCTTTCGCCTCCTAGTACGAAGCATATTAATATCTATGCATTCCCAATAGATCGTACAACAGGCACAAGTATTTAGCAACTTTCCAAAAAAAAAAAAAAATTACCGCATAATAAATTGAATATATCAAAAGCAGCAAAAGAAGAGATTTATAAATAATTGCCAACAACTGGCGAAACCGGCAACAAGTTCAACGGCAAATGAAGAAATTTTGTTAGAAATAGACACGGAAAGTCTAATGAATGGCTCAGAAGCAGCAGCGGCAGTGAAACATTGTATAGCGTTGAGGTTCACTGACAAATAAGCAGACAAACAGATGAGGCAACCTGCTGCTGCTGTTGTCTGCCTGCCTGCCTGCGTGCAACTGGCACCCTGTATATGAACATAAAACAAGTCAACAATTTTGCGAATAAATGCAAAGACTGTGACATCAATCTTTAGCAACGAAATGCAATGAAAAAAAATCAAAAATAGCCAAAATAAATAAATAAATTTATCAAAGCTAAATTCAGTGTTGCCGAAGCTTTAATAGCCTTCATACAAACTATGATTAAAATGTGTAGAAATGAACCAAAAATAATTTTATTGTAATTTCGGAACATTCAATGCAAATATGATCAGATGAATCTATATCTCTGCAACATTGAAGGTACTATAAACCGTCATCTAATAAGAATCCGTGGAGTCTTTGAAGCTTGTTCAGAAAGTAGGAGTACTATTGTGCAATCGTGCTGTCAGAAAAACAATTATGGGTAGTTAAAACTGGGTGGTAATGGGGTTATCCCAAACTCAACGAACCTTGGCGGTCCTTCTTAAAACGAAATCTAGGCATTCAGTATCCGTTTTTGGGAAATATGTCGATAAAAAAGTGACACCAAATGCAAGATGAGCGCTGTCATCAGGCTCAATCGGGTTGCTATCACTCGAGAGTTCCATTAGTGATTTGAATTGGAAGACCAATATTTTCTGAACTCGATTGTATCTGGAATTAAAACCTTTGATTCCTAAGAAACAAAGGAAATCTTCAGAGTGACATCACTGCAGTTCTTCAACCCTATTCCGGAAGAAAGACGCCTTGCACACAATCGGATGCTAAAATTGAAGTTTTCGTATAGTTGTGCTTAGGAGAACCCGCACTTCCAACAGGTGTTGCCAAGTGGAGAACAATTATTCTCATAGCTGTAGAATACGTCAATTTCATGGGCTCTACGTGCTACCTTTCATGTATTTGAAGCTAACTGTAAAACGCTTAATACCCTCTGACACTTTATGTGAAGGGTATGAAAATATCAGCCTGAAGGAGCCAGTCTAACGTGCGCGCTGTACAACATGACATACTGCGGCATGTGGCAAATACACGCGACACAGGCGAGATACTCGTGCGCTACGCACTTGAGGAGACAGCCGGAGGAGAGACACCACTGTCTGACAGCTAGCTACAGACAGGCAGACAGCAGCAACGCACAAGTGTATGGCCAATGACCACCAAATTGGCAGTAAAGCATACAAAAATAACTACAAACGGTCAAAAGGTTAACAGCAAATCAAGCAAACAAAGAAGCAAACCAGCGAACCAACGAACCCACCGAAGACCATCCAACAGAACGCAGCTGGACAAGAGTGCATAAAAACCAACCCGGCAAGCGAAACATGTTGGCAACATTCCGTCAGTTGCTGCAACATAATTCTTTGCCCCGTCCCCTCGTATACAACCGAACTGCAGTACGGCCCCAAAGTTAAGTCAAGTTTAGTCGCTAGATTCAGCTGTGTGCAACGCATCACAGCGAAAATGATTAATGAGTTTCCTCATTACTTGGCGAAAATCAATGTCGCGCGCATTCTCAGCGAGTAGAGTTGCCAGTGTCTCCATCGCCAACGTCGCCAATTGAAAGTCGTCGCTGGTTGAAGTTGTCGTCGTCATCATCGTCATCGTCATCATCGTCGTCGCCATCATCGCATAATAAATCGATCATAATTCTGCAACAGTGCAACTCTGACTTTGTCTTCGACATCAACGACATGCTTGCCGATATCAAAATGTTCGCATTTGCGATATGATCTATATCGGAAGATCGTTGTGGTTCTACCAGTCTTTTGCTCTCAGCCGCAGGTTGCTTTGCGTCTGTGTGGCTTTGTTGTTTGTTATTCCCATTCATTTTATTGCCACAATTATGCGCATGCTCGCGCACATGTGTTGCCGCTGTTGCCTGTCAAATGATCGCGCCACATCCACCACAGCCGCCGCAAACTCAACGAGCTAGAGGAGATTGACTGATCTCTTGCTGATCTTTGTGGCTTTTAATTGCGATCGCGCGCGCGAGCATACACTATACTTGCCTCCGCGCAATCGGCAATTGCCATCGGTGTTGAGTGATTTTATTTATTAAACTGTTGACATTTTGTTTGTTTTTACCAGAAACTCGATCAAGTATAGCATGAACAACGTGCAGCAGTTGTTGCAGTGATATCGTTTGCAATTGTATCACTAATGCAAACAGCTGCAGTGTATCATTTGACTCTGGATGATTGGAGACCTTGAATTAAGTCGAACTGACATCGTTCATTCAACAAGGGCTCGAAGCTACTGGGTGTTGTATATTTTAATTTTGATAGACAGACTTGAAATATTTAGAAATATATATCTAAATCTTCATATACTCGTAGCAGAAAGAAGATTTGAATTATTTTTGTATGTGGAAACTAGTAAATCTAGTTAAGAAGGGCTCAGATTGGATTGCCAATGCATCATCATCAAAACTATCTAACATTTATTCAGGATCTCCCGCGCATCTCACACAAAAAATATTTATCTGTTGGATTTTTGTACTTAAAAAATGTATTAAAGTTTGTTCTTGGGTCTTGAGTGAGGACCGGCAGATCCCATGAAGTATGTACATTATCGATCAGCATCAAGAGTCGTGTCGATATCATCATGTCCTTCTGTCTGGTTCTCAGTATGAACAACGATAACTTGGAGACTATAACAGATAGAACCTTGCAGCTTGTATATTTAGAATCCCCCATTCGTTTTTCAGATAACTTGTAGTTAATGTACGTGCCTACCTCTCTCCCTAAGTGAAGATGACAGTTGCCACACAAACTTACCCCTCTTTCTCGGTTTTTTTTTTTTTTTATCTTATACAAATCTGTGTTTTACATAAAAAATTTGGTTTTTGTTGTTAGTTCAGCTAGAAACGCATAAATTAATTTAAGCCTAACAAAATAATCCTACTTAATGGCCTTTAGCCTTCGTTTGGTCATGGCCGCATTCAGGAAGGTGTGCCAGTTTCTGTAATCATGTGCGCGTTGGCACCAGTGGATATGAATGCCAAGTACGGAGAGATCTCCACATACCTGATCATTCCAACGCGTGCCCGGTCGTCCATGGTCGGCGTGGTCTACCAATGAAGTTTGGACCCCCATGTAAACCATGCGTGCTGGAGCTCTTTCATCTATTCGAATGAGGTGACCAGCTCAGTGCAGCCGCTGCAATTTTATGCGTTGGACTATGTCAACCTCATCGAATAACTCATACAGCTCGCAGTTCATACGGGATCTAAACTCATCGCAGACTCTAATTAGTCCGAAAATTCTGCAAAGAATCTTCCTCTCAAAGACTTTCAACGCCTTTTCATCTGACTCAATCACGGTCCATGTATATGCGCCATAAATTTTGACCTGGAGTATCAGCGTTTTATAGATCTTGATTTTCGTCTTCCGAGAGAGGGCTTTACTTCCAGTTGGCTCGCTCAGCCCAAAATAGCATCTATTTGCAGGCGCGATTCTTCGATTGATCTCCAGGCTGAAAGACGAGTTCTCTACAATATTGAAGTTGAAATTCTCAACCGTCACTGACTTTTCAAGCTGCGATGACGGCTTGCGAGAAGATCTTAGTATCTTACTATTCTTCGTTTTGTCTTCATTCACCACTAGATCCATAAGCAGAAACGGTTTTTCTCTGAAAACGCCTTGCTGACTCGCCGTTTTCACGTGCCAATGATATCCTTTTGGAAGAGCGAGCCCAACATATACTACGGAACACTGGCGTAGGATATATTCCATCAGCAGATTAAAAAATTTGCACTTCAGGTCATCGCCCTGCCTGAAACCTCTCTTGATATCAAAGGGTGCGATGAGGTTCTTTCCTACCCTGACAACGCTTTGTGTGTGTGATAGCGTCTTAATGCAAAGACGAACGAGTAATTTCCAAGATTCGGCGTAATGTGAATATTTGGTCACTGGTCGACCATTTTGGTCTGAAGCAACACTGATATAGTCCTATCAGTGAATCCGTAAAAGTTGGTGCATACTCCTAACCAACTCTTTGCCTGCCGCTTTCCATTTTAAAGTTTTTTAGTAGATGTCACCGGACTCTTTTTTAGAGGAGCCATGTCCTATCCATCGTATTTTCTGTATTGCAGTGATGTCAGCCTTGTATCTTTCGGAAAAATCAACCAGTTGGATACTGGCACCATCCCAATTAAGGGTGCGGACATTCCAGGTATGGGAGATTGGGATTCGTTTGCTCAAGTGCACATTGTGTGGAAAGTTGTTGACTGCCATACACCTGGGAATGGCCAACAATGATTCTTGTGTCAAACGGTCCAAGCAACTCACACGTCCGTCAGGACACGTATCTCCTGGGTAGCCTCTGAACATCCGTTCAGAGGTGAGCTAACGTGAGAAGGCGAAGGGGCCCCCTCTCCTTTAAAAAGGGGTTGGTGCGCTGGGCTTGGGACCCGCCACTTTAAAAAAAACCTCCCAATGAAAACGAAAAGAAAGCCTCGGAATGGACCCTTTGATGACGACCCCCGCAAACGCTATAAGGATCACGATATACGGATATGCACCTGGAATGTCCGCACCCTTAATTGGGATGGTGCAAGTATCCAGCTGGCTGATGTCCTCAAAAAATGCAAGGCTGACATCACCGCAATCCAAGAAATCCGATGGATAGGGCAGGGTTGCTCTAAAAAAGCATCCTGTGACATCTACTACAGCTGCCATGCGAGTAAGCACGAATTTGGATGTGGTTTCGTGGTGAGTAGGAAACTACGTGGCCTCGTCTCTAGGTTCACACCTGTTGACGAGCGTCTAGCCGCGATACGCATCAAGGCTAAATATTTCTATATTAGCCTGATTTGTGCGCACGCCCCGACGGAAGAGAAAGACGACGATGCTAAAGATGAATTCTATGAGCGCTTGGAACGCCTGTACGAGCGCTGTCCCAAACACGATGTCAAAATCGTGCTTGGCGATTTCAACGCCAAGATTGGGAAGGAAGGAATCTTTGGCCCAACCGTCGGAAAATTTTGCCTTCACGACACTACCTCCAATAATGGAGAGAGGCTAATCGATTTCGCCGCAGGTCGGAACATGGTAGTTAGTAGTACCAGATTTCAACATCTTAACATCCACAAAGCTACATGGCTGAGTCCTGATCAAAAAACACGCAACCAAATTGATCATGTTCTGATTGACGGAAGGCACGCATCGAGCGTGTTGGACGTGCGAACGTTACGTGGTCCCAACATTGACTCGGACCACTATCTTGTCGCAGCCAAGGTACGCACTAGGCTCAGCGTAGTGCACGCCGCACGTTCCAACATGCAACGAAAGCTAGACGTCGGCAAGCTGCAATCAGAGCAGACCGCCGCAGCCTTCTCAAACACACTCTCCCGACTGCTCCGGGAAACCTCTCCGATTTCTCGAGATATATGTGAGCAGTGGACACATATTACCCGCTCCATAGATAGGGCTGCCAAGGATGTCATTGGTTATATAAAACCTGTGAAGAATTCTTGGTACGACGAGGAGTGTTGCAATGCTACTGCAGAGAAGAACGCTTCCTATCAGCGAACTCTGCAGTCGGGAGCAACGCGAGCTGTTAGAGAGCGATATCGAGAGAAACGGAGAGAGGAGAAACGCCTTTTCAGACGCAAGAAAAAGGAGCAAGAAAGGCGGGAGTTTGAGGATGTTGAGATGTTCCGTAACAGAAATGAAGCTCGAAAATTCTACCAAAAGGTCAAGCGTCTGACTGAAGGTTTTAAGCCCGGAGTAACTTTCTGTAAGGATGAGAATGGAAGTCTGGTAACGGATGAACAGGAATCACTGAGATTATGGAGGAGTCATTTCTCCAACCTACTCGGCGATGAAGCGCACAATACCGCCGAAAGAGAAATGACACCGGAACCACCAGTTAATGATGGCACTATTGTAGAGCCACCGGACTATTACGAGGTCGATTCAGTTATTAAAAAGCTGAAAAATAACAAAGCGGCAGGCTATGATGGGCTGCCAGCTGAGTTATTTAAGACCGGCGGCGAAGAGTTGGTTAGGAGTATGCACCAACTTTTATGCAAGATATGGTCCGATGAATGCATACCCAATGACTGGAATCTCAGTGTTCTCTGTCCTATCTTTAAGAAAGGAGACCCCGCTGTTTGCGCCAACTACCGCGGAATAAGTCTCCTTTCCATTGGATATAAGACTTTGTCGGGCGTATTGTGTAATAGGCTGAAGCCATATACCGACTCACTGATAGGACGATATCAGTGTGGCTTCAGACCAAAAAGGTCGACCAGTGACCAAATATTCACATTACGCCAAATCTTGGAAAAGACCCGTGAGTTCAACAAAGACACTCACCACCTATTTGTCGATTACAAAGCCGCTTTCGACACGCCGATAAGAGCGAAGTTCTTCGACGCCCTGTCTGCACTAGGTATCCCGGCAAAGATTGTCCGTCTTTGCATGGCGACGCTATCTAACACACAAAGCGTTGTCAGGGTGGGGAAAAACCTCTCCGACCCCTTTGATACCAAGAGAGGTTTCAGGCAGGGCGATGCTCTATCGTGCGATTTTTTCAATCTCCTGATGGAATACATCCTACGCCAATGCCCGTACATACAGAGTATGTCGGGCTCGATCTTCCAAAAGGAAGTGATGCTGCTCGCTTACGCCGATGACATCGATATCATCAGTACGCAGGAAAGGCGAGTCAGCAAGGCGTTCTCGGAGATTGAAAAACAGTCTCGGCTCATGGGTCTAGCGGTGAACGAGGACAAGACGAAGTACTTGGTGTCTTCTCGCACTCCGTCAATGCGTCTTGGACGGTCAGTGACGATGGAGAATTTCAACTTCAGTGTTGTAGAAAACTTCGTCTATCTCGGAACAGAGATCACCAGCAACAACAACGTCAGCCTGGAGATCAGGCGAAGAATCACGCTTGCAAACAGATGTTTTTTTGGGCTGAGCAAGCAAATGAGAAGTAAAGCCCTCTCTCGACGGACAAAAATAAAGGTATATAAGACCCTGATACTCCCGGTCCTACTGTATGGCGCAGAGGCATGGACCGTGATTGAGTCGGATGAGACAGCGTTGGAAGTCTTCGAGAGGAAGATTCTTCGCAGGATCTTTGGTCCTATTAGAGTCGGCGACGAGTTTAGGTCCCGCATGAACCGCGAGCTGTACGAGCTATTCAATGAGGTTGACATAGTCCAGCGCATAAAATTCCAGCGGCTGCACTGGGCTGAGCACCTCATTCGAATGGACGAAGGAGCTCCAGCACGCATGGTTTACATAGGGGGCCCAAACTTGATTGGTCGACGCCGACATAGAGGACGACCGGGCACTCGATGGAATGACCAGGTATGGAGAGATCTCTCCGTACTTGGAATTCAGAACGACTGGCGCCAGCGCGCACAGGATTATGGAGGCTGGCGCGATTTCCTGGACGCGGCCATGACCGGTAGACGGTTGACGGCCATTTAAACAAACAAACAAACATTCCAGGTTCATATCTGTAAATAGTGGTCCTTATATCGTTTGCGGGGGTGGTCATCATAGGGTTCCATCCGAAGCTGCCTTGATGTTTTATTGGAGTGATTTTTTTTACGGTGGCGGGTCCCAAGCCCAGCCCACCATAAAATTTGTTATTTTAAACTTACGGATTAAAGTTTAATGAAACAGAAAGAGGCGAAAACCCCAATTGAAGAATAACAAAATAGCTAAGAATCCAAAAAATATAACAAACAATTTTATAAAAACCTTTCTTTTAAATTTTTTAGAAACAGACAAATTTCAAATACATAACAACCAACACCTCTAAACAATTTAACTTCTCGAATTCCAAACTATAATTTCTAGTCAGCCTACTATGTCGTGCTTCAATTCAACATGGCCCTCCTCTCATCATCAAGAGTAATATATTGTCAATAGTAATATCAAGAGTAATATATTGGAATAGAATACCTCCAGTGAGAGTGCTGATTGCCTATGCAATATAAAAGGGTTTTATGATTTATGTCACGACTACGATTGCATCAGCAACAGATCAACGCAAGCGACAGACAACAACACCCCCCCCCAAAAAAAAAAGACCTGCAACATTCAAATTCGAAATGAAAAGCGCCCATCAACAAACCACCCACACACACACATATCTGACTACAAACTCGTAAAACACATAAAACATGAGAATTAATAACTTCAAATCGGACAAAAGAATTACAAATAAATCACAGCGAAACAAAAAACAAATAAAACAATGCCTTTTTGCTGTATTTGCATATTTCAAGTCGTAGCAAAGAGCATTGGATGACATTGATTAAAAAAAAAAACATGTGAGAATGCATCGGTCGTGAGTTCACGACTTCGAAATGCCCTGCTTATGTAAACTTATGCAGGTTCTGCAGACTTTAAAAGTAACTAAGTGTATAAATGAAATACAAATTTATATAATGAAATGTAATTTTTTAATAGATAATCTGATAAAAGGGAATAAATTATTAGGTAGGTCCTAGGCACCAGTTATCACACCACTCTGCCCATCAATCTAGAATATTGATTAGATGTTTTAATATATAAACTATGTTAACTCTGATCCGCTATGCACTATGTTTTAATTTTAAATCCTCTCTCTTACTTAATCTTTCCTGTTCCTTTACCTTCTCCATCTTGTCATTCACCCTAATAATGTGAATGGATGACAACTGAATTTATTCAAATCTTCAAAATTCTCGAATGAATAAATATTTCGAATATCTTCACATTCAAATCGCTTTGAATACCCATTTACTTTATTCATTCAAAGTGAATGCTGGAGAAATGGGTCGTTTAGCTTGAATGGCCTGCATGTGCGTCCACCTTTTTTTCCCTCCCGGAACTTTTCCAGTATCATACGTATCTGGAGAACTGAACCAATTCTGTACCAAACACAAACTCTTTCGTTCGGTATAATGTACCTTATTTATTTTAATATTAATATTTATGGATGTCAGCACAATACAAACACGGAATAATACAATAAATTCGCTTACAAAACGACTATTATCTCCAGACTGTTGCTTTTTTTATTGGATATTGATAGCATTTCAGTAGAACTGCAATCTTGCAATACGATCTTTGTAGGCTGCCTTAAACTTAGCCCGATCCCATTCATAAAGAAGTTAAGATCGATACACTTTTGCATTCGCCCGAACCATTTTATGAAGCAGTTTTGTCACTCGAAAAAAGAAACCTCCAAAAAATAAGTTTTGAACGCATCAACAGCTTCTTCGGGAGTTGAAAACCGCAGTACGCGCAGTTTATTTTTGATGTGAGGGAACAGGAAGAAGTCATTTGGGCCTAATCAGGGCTGTACGGCGAATGACCCATAAATTTGATGTTTTGAGCGTCCAAAAACTTATTTGTGAGAGCTAGCATTATCGTGATGAAGTATGATTCCTCTTCGTCGGTTGGTTTTCCTCAGTTTATCGAACACTTCGGGCAAACAAATTTTTGTATACCATTCAGAATTGACCGTCCTTCTTTCCACAAACGGCACGGTCGCACCATGTGCGAATTTCGAGAAGAAAAATGCGATAATTTGCTTCGATGTGGTTTTGTTGAATTTTGCTCGTCTTGAAAAACTATTACGGTCGACTTCTGTTTTGTTTCGGACTCATATGCATATATCCACGTTTCGTCACCTGTCACGATTGAGTAGACGGCTTTTGACGCACCTCGCATGAATTTCTTCAGCATTTGCTTGCACCAATCGACACGAGCCTTCTTTTTAGCGATTGTTAAATTATGCGGTAAACAACGTGAACAAACCTTTCTGACGACCAAATGTCCATGTAATATTGTATTCATGCTAGTCATATGCCCAGGGTGACATGATCTTTATCAATTCACACACAGCATCGATGTTCTCTGGCACTACGACCGATTTTGGACGACCTTCACGAAATTCGTCGGTCTTGTCTTGATAATCCACGTCGAAAATCGTAATAAATCACCGCACGAAAATCACGGTTTAATTCCATTATTTGACCCAGATGAATTTTTCAGGTACCTGTAAAGAAAACCAATTGCGCTCGTACGTCAAAGTGTTCACAGTAAGTTAGGCCTAAAAATGTCAGACCTGACGATGGAGACGTAAGATTGCATTTGCTTTGTTGCTCAGGCTAGAAATATATGTGCAACCGTCGTATAGCAAGTGCAAGTCTATAGAAATAAAGGAGTTAGAAGCCAAGAAAACACCTCAGTGGGATTTCTCGATATTAAATGTATCTTTATTATCGTTTTCTCGAAGCTATTACCAATCATTCTCGCAATCGACAAAAATATATAGTCGCAATCATTATATGCACCGTAGATTCAAAGCTCTACGAAAGAGCCGGATGAACTATATTCTCTGCGGACCTGAGCATCAGAGAAACATTCTGACTCCCTTTCGTATGTAGCGTCTACCAAGCAGTACCAATGCTAACCAAGAATAGGTATAATACTCAAGGCAAACTGCTCGATTACGGCACAAAAACTACTATCGAGTGTCGGATATCTTTTGTAGAAGTTTTATATGGCAATATGTGGCACTATGGAGGTTAAGTCCATATCAAAGTTTCTTATACAAGCTGACAGGTTAAGACCCAATAAAGGGAAATCAGAGATTATATTGTAACACAATGGCTCGCTTAACCCAGATTGTGCGCATCTGACTACATATGAGTCAGAGCGCAACAGACAGTTTGCCAAAATTAGTATACTACAGTCACTAAGTGAAGTGAAGTGTATATAAAAACATGTAATAGAAAGAATGAGACAAATACCATATTGCTACTCATCATTCAGCGATGCAACGATGACGCCTCGAACAAAAGTGTGAAAATGTCAACAACATGCAACGCCAGCAGCAACAATAAGAGATGCAGCGACAATGAAAGCGAAGCATTAATAACCGGAAATGCGACTGCAGACACTGAAATTCATTGCCAACATGAAAGTAGACGCTGCAGCAGCAGCAGCAGCAGAGCATTTTAAATCCTGAGGGTGCAACAGCACTTCGAGTAGGGGTTAAAGCAACAACAATGCCAGCAGTAGCTGCCACAAACATTCGTTCGGAAGCTGTTGCTGCTGCTGCTGTGAGATGAGATGAGTTGCAATGAGATGAGATGAACTGTGCGATGAGTCGTTAGGTCGCTAGGTGCAGCAAATAGCAATGCAAGCCGCATAAGTTGCCTTTTGGCTAAGTTTGACTTGCAAAATGTTATCGATAGCGACAGCAATATTCGTTGAGTTGAGTTCAGTTGAGTGTTGGTGTATATTGCTGTTTGTCTGTCTCTTTGTCTGACCGTTTGTCCATGTGGCAACAACAAGTGCCTGTACATATTTATTGGCAACAACAAACAATCAAACTGCTGTTGGCAATTGTACTTTGGTTGTACTTTGCAGCACTCTCTCTCTTTTACTCAGTCTGTCTCAGTTGGCAATGCGGTTTTTGCGTTTTTGCATTCTTGCTGCTGCCACAAGCCTTTATAAGCAGCAACATTTTATGCAATGTTTTATTGTTGTTGACTTTAATATTGTCGATAATTTGTTTGAAGCGCTTTAGGGTGTTATTTTCAGTGAAATTTGTTTGTACTTTATGAATAGTAAAATGGTTTGAAGTTTTCCACGTGTTGTGGCTTAGAATCAAGAAAAATGCTAAATTTATTTCGAAGTCCTGCAATTCTTAGTGTTGCCATGACAAATAAGAAAGCTGAAAAGAATGGTTTGACATTTATTATAACAGACGGTCTTACAAGTGTGTTTGCTACAGAAGCTTAAAATGTTCGCAATTTAATTTTTCACTTCTTTTGAGGTGGTTTATTCCAAGAAGAATGCATTGATGAATCGTTGTTCTGGCCTTCCCTGTTTCTAGGTGGTGCAGTGAGCTTTATTTATTAAGTTTTAAGTAACATTGCTTTCACAGTACTCAGTGAAAATATTACAAACATATCCTTTTTCTAATATAAGTATAGATAATAGTATTTTATAGGACAGATGTTAATGACTAAGACATGTTTGAGCTAAAGCAACATATAATTGGCCATCGGAAGAACAATCAGATTGTTAATTCAATTGACCGTGTCGTTCCTAGGCGATAGTATTGTCCTAGAACACAACCAGTGAATATCTCTTTCAAATAAAATTTCTAGTCCCGGATATACTGCTTCTATAAGATGCTCCCGACTGTGAACTAAATGACTTAGTATCTCAATTAAAATGATTTCCGCAGAATTTGTCCCCAAGTTTAGATAAAGAAAAAATCCTTCACCAAGAGCAATTGATACGGGAAATCTTCACGCGTTGTATTCGTTCGCAAATTTAATTATTAAATTGAACTCCATAAGGCAGATGATTTAACGATATCGGAACGCGACCCTTATGTAACTACAGGCAGTGTCTGCAAAAATCCCCGGCAAAGGCGAAAGTAAATCCTCACATAATGACGTTCGATCCACAACTGGGTAGTTTACGAAGAAGACTCTTCTGCCCGTCGTATGGATATAAATTGTCTTTCTGCGGCTATGCGCTACAAGCGTTCAGCGCTAGATTCCCTGGTACAGGACTGTGAAGTTCTTACATTTTGGCAAGCGAGCTGCTGCGAGCGTTCTGTACTGAACTCCCTTGTGAGATGAGTAGTTTCAGAGGAAAACCCTTCCGCCTTCCGCCCTTGCGTTGCTTTTGTCTGAGAATATTGATGTGAAAAAAAAATTGACGAAGTACCTCTTGCTTAATCAATTAATTTACAGATCGAACTCATCAAGCGTCCCAAAACTCAGCGTAAGCTAGACTTCGCAAAGCCGCAATCACAATAGACTTCCAAACCCTTTTCAGCCAGACTCTCCCAACTGCTCCGGGAAACCATCCCGGTTTCTAAATATGTATCACCCACATCATGAGTATGGGTGTCATTATCGAGTTATGTGATAGAAATGAAGCTCGAAAATTCCATGAATTAGTCAAGGATCTAACCAAAAGTTTAAGCCTAGACTTCTTTTCTGCAAAGACGAAAACGAAAAACAGATGCACTGGAATTGCTGAGAATATGAAGAGGTCACTTCTCTAACCAACTTAGAGGTGATAAAGGACACGGTGCCACAGATAGAGAAGCGATGAGAGAACGACCAGTTAATGGTGGCTATATTGTAAAGCCATTGGATTATAGAAAAGTTAACTCTGTTAGAACAATCTGAGAGCCTAGAGTTCCTTAATTCGCACACCACACGTTGATACTAACGTTTTTTTGACGCCCTATCTGCACATCGTATTTCATCAAAGTTTGTTCGTCATTTTATGATGATGCTATCCCACATACAAAGCGTTGTCAGAATAGGAAAGAACCTCTCTTTTGGTAACAAGAAATGAAGTAGATCCTAAGCTAATGATGAAACATTCAGAATATGTCGTGCTCGATCTTCCAGATTTATAGAAGAACGATAACGAAGCGATCTTTGAAATTGAAAAACCCTTCACAACCCAGCACAAAAGTCACTGAACTTGGTATATTCTCGCACATAGAGAACTTTGTCTACCTACGAACAGAAATAATAACCAGCAACAACAATGACAGATTAGACAAAGTGTCACGCTTACTTACATTCGAGGTCTGTTGAAAAAGTATATCGAATTTTGAATTTCTGCGGGTTATGTATAATCGATTTTCAATTTGTAGTGTTAAGTTGGTACTCATGTCTCGAACTTATACTTGCTTGCTCGTGATTTAACTCGTCTTCGAATTTCGACTATTTCAAAAAATGGATCAGAGGACACATTTCTTTCAATGTTGACTGTGGCATATGGTGAAGCTACCTTGGACCGAAGCAACGTTTATCGGTGGTACAAAATGTTCTCAGAGGACCGAGAAAATGTAAACGACAAAGAGCACGTCAACAACATTGATGAAGTGAAGAAAATAGTTTTGACCAATCGTCGAATCATCGTTAGAGAAGTTGCTGAGGATCTAATATCGATTGGGTCCTGCCTTTCGTTTTTTACCAATGATTTGGGAATGAGACGAGTTGCCGCGAAATTCGTAACAAAATTGCTCAATTTCGACCAAAAACAGCATCGCATTAACATTGCTAACGAGCTGTTGGACTCTGTCCGCGACGACCTAAATTTGCTCCAGAGGTTCAGAACTGGTGACGAATCATAGATTTATGGTTATGACGTGGAAACCAAAGCCCAGTACGCTCCTGCTCACACATCGTTGCTTGTGCGCAAATTTTTGGCCAAAAAGAACACAATAATAATGCCGCAATCACCGTCATTTTCTCCAGATCTGGCCCACTGTGACTTTTACTTGTTCTCAAAACTGAAGAGGATAATAAAAAGACGACGCTGTGATTGAGCAGATAAAGACAGCATCGAAAACATGATTTTTTGAAGTGCTTGGAAGATTGAAAAAAACGTTGGCATCAGTGTATAATATCTGGTGGGGATTACTTTGAAGTGGACAAAAAAAATATACATGAATAAGTAAATAATTTTTGATAAACTACAAAATTAGTGAAACTTTTTTAACAGACCTTGCATGCTACTTTGGATTTAGCAAGCTAATTAGTAAAAGAGCCCTCGCTCAAATGACGAATATTGAAATCTATAAGAAGTTTAAAGCCCTGAAACTATTGTATAACGCATGGTCCCTGATAAAATAAGATGGAGAGATTTTGGGAACTTTTAAGGAAATGATTCTTCGCAAGATTTTTGCTACTATTTCAGTAGAGGACCAGTTTTAGTAACTTATGAACAGCGAACTGTGTAAGCTTTTCGATGAGGATTTCGATGGGGGTTCAAACTAAATTAGTGGAAGACGTAATAGGGCACAATGTGGCATGTGTTGGCATGATCAGGTATGAACTGGTCCAAGCTTACGCACGCACAAGATTATAGCGGCTGGTGCACTATTCTTTAAAGAAAAGAAATATTTCGTATATGTGACAGAAGAAAGTCAGATGGTCGATCAATAAAAATATATTAATAATGTTTCATTATTTTTTGAAACTAGCTACTTTCTATGGAAAATTAGTAGCAATATTGGTTCCAATTTTATTATAAGTAAAGCACTTTTTTCAGTTTCCAGAACTCAAATTGATTTAGTTTATATTCTACTACTTTCAGCTTAACTGATAATTATTATTTTCGTTGTGACATTGCAAAGTATTTCAATCAATAAACCAAAAATTGTGAGAAAAGTAAACTCAATAAATAATTTTATTACTTAATATCTAATACGATGTCATAAATAAAATTACTCAATGATATTTTTGTTTCCAAAATTTCTAACATAACCGTGTAAATATGTCTACAAATATTGAACATGTTTATAAATCGGTACACTTACCCTTTCGTGTGCACCAGCAAACCGGTCTACAAGTATATGGATTTACTTACACTATTTAAACAGCGATAAAGAGTTCAATCGCGCTTTACGGAGTTGACTGTCTTTTGCTTTGCTCGTACTATCACAGTCTACATGCACCAATTAAACTAAAGACCGCGCTATGCAAATAGATCGTAAATTACTTGATAGCCGTTCAAAGTAAAATGACATTTATCCAGCTCGACGTTAAACTGATAAATGCGTTTTTTTTTTTTATGATTTCACACTTTCACCTTATCGATGAATGACTGAAGTAGATAATAAACTTCATAGATGCAATGAACTAAATATGTGAGTTAAAAGTCAGATACGAAATTATTTCATAATATTTCATAATCAATTATTTTAATTTAACTGCCTAAGCCGTTCACACTTTTCAAGCATGCAATTTATATAAGAAATCAATAAAAACCCCATTGACTAACAAATATCAACACCCAATTGTGCATTGTTCTTCAAGTTCGTCCATAATAAAAGCACTACCAGTGTCGACAGCAGGAATTGCCACTTTTCACTTGATTCTTTTATTTCGTTTTAAGCAAAGAAGTCTGAATACAAAGCGAACGAACTTTGTTGGTGGCCGTTTGGTCAAAAAGCCTGATGGTTGCAGTAGTGAAGTGAAGCAATTGTATTGTCGGTCGGGGAACAATGCATAAAAACCACTACCATGGTGACCGGAACAACATCAATTGAATTGAATGGAACAGCAAATGAATTGATATTCGATGTGGTTGTTGTTCATGTTGTTCTCGTTTGTATCCTGGTAAAATTACAAAAGCAAAATACGAAGAAAAAAACAGAAATATTCGCATTGAATTGAAACCTGTTTGTGTAGGTAAGTCGCAGTCGTTGTTAACACATGTTTTAGAGTATTGCGTATATATAATCATGATTTATAAGTTAGTGGAATTGATTTGAGAGACTAAAATTGGTTTCAGATACCCTATAAAGTTTTTATTAAATCAACACTAGAAGCAAAGGAAACGTTCCTAGTCATGCACATGAACTATTCTTAATGTATCTATGGCTCGTGTACAGAAGTATTTGCAAGGAGCAAGCATGAACATTGCGAACTGAGCATATACTTCCTTTATTTCGTCTCATCTAAAGCTTCTCCTTAATGTAGCTAGTAATGTCTTTTGATGTAAAATTGTTCTCATACTTCTGACCAACGCTTCAAATTCAAATAATTATATACTAAACTCCCTAAGACATTTGTGATACAACTAAACCTATGTACACATATGTTAGTTACAGATTCCTTCAGTATTAAAGGTGAGTACTTGGACTCTCCTAACAACACGCTATATTTCAAATCGAAAACATTCTGAACTACAATAGTTTAAGCCAATTAAAACAAGTTATAAAATTTCCCGAACTTTTGCATAAAATTCCAGAAAGGCTCTTCCATGTTGGATAGAAATAACAGACGCCCTTCTAGTATAAAAGTATAAAAGTATAAAAAATAAATGTTTTATTGCCTACCAGGGCACCACGAGTTCTTCAAACGCTGATAACGCTGTAGGTTTGTAACAGGTGCGCGTTGGAGATAATTCTAAAAGCTCTCTTTTGAAATTTTTAATAATAAAGCAGTTGCTTCTGCTGGCAGTGCCCCAGATCGCGATTCCGTAAGTCCATATACGTTTTGTTATCGCTTTGTATACTAGACGCTTCCTCCGCATCCTGAGTTGACTCTCGATCGATCAGCAATAAATGCTTTTTTAGCCTTTCATTGAGTTGAGTCTTTTTGGTGACCGGATGAGGACAACATCTTCCTCGATGATTGGCATGTGTAGAGCGTATAAAGGACGGGTCAAAGAACGCTTTCCTGTGGAACTCCGGCTCTGAGTTCTTTTATTTCAAAACATTTTTCCCCAAATCTTACAAAAAAGTTCCTGCTGCCAGAGTTGTCTTTAGCTCGTGGAACACACCATGTCATGACATACCCTCTGGAAAGCTTGCTTTACCCTGGGATGACGGCCGAAAAATAATTTTGTTGTCCTCAAATATCACCAGTATCCTCTCGGGTAGTCTAGGGTATTTTTAAGGCGTGCCATGACATTCTCTGAAGCCTCTTCCAGTACTTTGGAGAGTACCGCCAATAAACTTATCGGACTATGTAAGGCGAGCTTGGCTGCAGTCTTCCCAGGTTCACGAATGAGTATTATTTCGGCACATTTTCCCTGCGTGGTTTTTCTTGAGTGTTAGATACGTTTGGGTTATGCAACTTATAGAACACGACTCTAAGCTGATCCCACCAAATGCACAACAATAATTTTTTTTCCATGATTATTTGGCTTAGATATGGAAGTATAACCACGGCCAGGTGCTACCCATGATTTCTTTCTTTTTGAGTTTAGTAGTGGATCTATTTCATCACCTTTATCTCTTTCTGGGTTATTGTATGCAAAAAATGTTATTCGTTTTAGTTTTGTACACTTACAGCAGTTTTGTTCATCGCTCATATAAGGCATCGCCTACTGCACTTTTGACCAAACTTAAAAGGGGTACTTCCCCCGATTTATGTATACCAAATTCATGTCTGTACCTCGAACTACATTTTGTAGGCAGAGTCCTTCCGTTTCGGACCTAAATTAATAGGATTAAATCTCCCGATCCCATTAAAATTTATACCAAGTGTCATCTCTGTAACTCAAATGGATGCAATGAAATGATAAATTATTTATATCGCTTAGATGGGGACGGGGCATTACATCAGCCTATGCGGAACCAAATCAATCGATTTTCTTCCCCCCATCCTATTAGCATGTATACCGAATTCCATCTCTATAACTCAAATGGTTGCGATGATATGACAAATTTTGTTATCGCTTATAAGGGGTATGACCCTCCTCCGATTTTAACAAAATTAGCCTATGTTATTTTCCAACATCCTGTCTATTTTTATCAAAAATTCATACAAAGTGATTTAGCGGTTAAAGCGTGATGCTCGCTTAAACATATTTACAAAATTTTTCTATAATTTTAATATACAAATTCCAAATCGGTCTTCTAAAATGGATAGCCCCCATACAAAATTGTCCCACCTTTTTGGGATTTTAGATAAGCAATTTATATTATTGTCTCAGAAGAAGCTGCAAAATGCTGCTTCCTGCTTTATAAAATGAAGTCATCTTTTGGAAACTAAAGCTAGAAGCACGAAACATAAACCATGCACTTCTATGAATTATCCCAACAGACCAACGTAATTTTGATTAGGTCGTGTGAAAAAAACTGTGGAAGACTTTACCAATATATAATGTCAATAGTCCGCTTAAGCATATAAAGGCGACACACAACATCAATTTACGACTCAAACACTTTCCTATCCAATAGTTGTACGTCGAGATCATCATGGTTGCCAATGGTGAATAACCTGAACGCAAGTCATTTGCCTATCGCTCGAAGAGCTTGCTGACAATTCTGTTAAAATTATTCAACATAAATTTTCTTGATAGAGTTTTACCACTGCTGGACAAAGGTCACAAGAAACCAAATCATCAGTTCATGTTCAGAACTCTCCATGCGACCAATGTACTCTTTGAAGCAGATTCTCCCAAGAACGTCGACAGCTCTGTTCGTGTCCCTTCTTGATGTTTGCCAATCATTTGACTGAATGTGGCATTCTGCTTTCACAGCCATATTTGTATGGGTATTAAGGTTCTTCCTTACACCAGGACTATTTACGTCAGCTGCGAAGGTAAAGAGTCGGACATAAAATGCGTTACACCTTGCCACTAGTGTGGGAACGCTAGTCGCTTGTGACGCTCTCCTGGTAACGAAGGGCAATAGCGTCAAATTCTGGTAGACCAGATCAACTCTTCTTGTTGAGCTGATCAAGTTTATACTTATAATACTTCTGTAATGCCTCATTTTGAGTGTTACAAAGTTCATAGCAAAATAAATAACCTATTAACACTATATGGCTTGCACAACACTGCTTTGCGTAAATAGTTTCATTTAAAAATATTTTTCAAAACAAAGCAATCCGTGACTCAAACTTAATTAAACTTCAAAACCGAGCATATTCGAAGCATTGATTTTCTAGCAGATTGTACCTATTTTCATAAATAAATATATTTTCATTAGAGTTGCCGGCATTAGAGAAAATTGATAAGATCTTAGTCTTGAATTGTACGAAATGGAGGACGTACCACTCGGTGAAAAGGAACTAGTTGCATCGCCCAGCGCTACCGATGGGACCAAGCCCAAGCCCAATACGCTGAAACGACTTTTGAAGCTGGGCAGGAAGTCGGGTGGCTCTCAGAGTGAGTGCACTTTTCAAATGCAAGGTATGCAGTCTGATGTCGAGGGTGCCAGCGACAGTGACAGAGTTGGTGCCGGAGGGATTGGAGCAGCGATGAACGAAAAGGATGGTGCTGGTAAAGTTGATGCAACAGAACCTGGATGTACTGGTTCTATGCGTCGTCGCTTCCATTTGCGTTTACGCGGCTCAAACAAGTCAACGGGTAGGTAGACCAAACAGTTTGCCAAAGATTTATAATGTTTATCGTGTATTATTACACGTTCTCAGCTAACATTACCACAACTGCATCAGATGCATCGACTGAAGAAGGTACTGCCACTTCGCCACAATCACTGACCACCAAACCTGTCTACCCAGAGATGCCTGTGCCGAATTCAAAGCCGGCAGTAAGATCTACTTTTTCCTCGTACTGGCACAACATTTTCAAGCGTCATCAGACTTCAACGCAGGATGGCAAGAAATCTGTTTCGGAGGTCGTTGGTATGGCGCTTAATTCTACTGACTTGGTTGAAACGGTTGTTTCCCCAACTGACGAAGGTGCTTGTGCTCTTCCCCTTCCGGGCGATGCTGCTGACATACTGAATAAGCGAAGCGCCGGTCGTGGAATCGGTGCCGCCGACATTATGGATGAGGTACAAACTCTTGATATTTCCGAAGACATGGAGGAAGATCAACAGCAGCAACACCCACTAGCTCTGAATAAGACTCAACCACTGGATGAGGCGCAGCAACAGCAGCTGGATGAGGCGCTGCAACAGCTTGACCAAACTCTCGTCAACTAATTTTGAAGAGTTTATTATGCTTAAGCTCTTCAACTATCCCACACTAACTATCCAACATATTAACTACACAAAATGTTTAAGTTTTCTTTTTTTACCAACTGCATCCTGAGATAATGCATCCAGTTTTTATTTTGATGCGCAAAATTTTTTGTATTGCCTTAACGCTTGTAATCTCCAAATCGAACGCCTGCTACTATATCTTACAGCAAGGCTCATGACAACGTTTTGGTATCATCCCCCAAAAAAAATTGTACTATTTATGATATCTGAATTTTCTCTTAAAAATTAACAAAATGTATGCAAAAAAAAATTAAGTTTCCCTTTTACTTTATTTCTGGTGTGTAATACAAAGCCAGTTAAATAACAATAATGGTTCATGGGTCAGTTAAATCAGCTGTTAAAATTGTTTTACATGTTCTTAGTTTTCGTTTTCACTATTTACTCTACCAACCGCCCCAAAAGCTTTAGCTCTGTCTGGCCTTGATTTTGTAGTCTTGCATTTATTTGGACATAGTTCAAAGGTTCCGCATAAGCCAGACAGCAAGGAATTATCCCTTACGAATAAACTTTAAATGCAGTTTGAAAAAATACCCCCGTTTTAGTAAATTCTATGAAGTTTAGTAACTGTAGCCGTTTTTTAGGGTAACGGAAGCCGTACTAAATCGCTTCAAACTTTTTTGGCGTGATTTTATAAATTTTGTATTTAATTCAGCATATATTTAATATAGCTCTATCTCTCTCTCCCGCTCTCTCTATTGATTTTGAACTTTTTAAAAAAAATGAGTTCAAATCATTTTGCAGAATCGTCTGCAAGGGTTTGACAGTAATCGTCTACTGTGTCCTAACTGAAGTTACTTTGTGTTTAGAATTAAATGACATAAAAATCTGTGAAATAATTTTCGAATGTTTATTACGATTTCTTATGGTAGCACATTTCATCAGCTACATGCATACAGGGTGTTTGACGAAAAGTCTATGTTGCTTATATGGACTAGGAAATTATTCCAACCAATTTTGAAGGTTTTATGAAATTTTAGATTAGAAAGGTTAGCACACCACGCCTCTCAATATAAGAGAAAAGTCTTCATCGTAAATTCTGACATTTTTTAGGCCTAACTTACTGTGAACACTTTGACGTACGAGCGCAATTTGGTTGCTTTACAGGCACCTGAAAAATTCATCTCTGCCAAAAATGAATTTAAACCGTTTTCGTGCGATGATTTATTACGATTTTCGACATGGATTATCAAGACAAGAGTGCACCAATCAACTTAAATCAACTTTTGGTGATGAAGCTCTATCCTTGGCCACTGTGAAAAACTGGTACAACGAATTCCATCGTACCCGCAGTTCGCTCGGGAAGGTCGTCCAAAATCGGTTGTTGTGCCAGTAAACACCGATGCTGTGAGTGAACTGATAAAGCGGGATCGTCATGTGACATACCGTGGGATTGGGGCTTCCCTGGGCATTGGTATGTCTAGCATACAACCAATATTACATGAACATTTGGTCGTCAGAAAGGTTTGTTCACGTTGGATACCGCATAATTTAACAATCGCTCAAAAGAACGTTCGTGTCGATTGGTATAAGCAAATGCTAAAGAAATTCATGCGAGGTACATGAAATGCCGTCTACTCAATCGTGACAGGTGACAAAACGTGTATATATGCGTATGAGCCCGAAACAAAACAGCACTCGACCATCTGGGTCTTTCAAGACGAGCAAAATCCAACAAAAGTTGCTCGCGCAGCACATCGAAGCAAATGATCGCACGTTTCTTTTCCAAATCCGGACATGTTGCGACCGTGCCGCTTGTGGAAGGAAGGACGGTCAATTTTCAACTCCCGAAGAAGCTGTTGATGCCTTAAAAAAGCATGTTTTGGAGTATCTCTTTTGAATTGGCAAAACTTTTTCAGATCAGTCGACCTTAGTAGTGCTTGGCGATTTTTTACATTGAGTGAAAATACTTGTTAAATTTTGTGCTGCGAACAAAATTTCGTATGTGGATGCATTAATAGTGTTGCAAAATATTATTATTTAATCTCCTCTGTCAAAAACCCGAACGTATGAATGGTATAAAGCGTTAATGAATGGTCGGGAGACAAACCTCGCTCTGACGGCCTTTAACGAGTGTGACCGACGATAACGTCGCTAAAGTGAAGGAAATCGTTGCGGAAAGTCACCATGTGAGGTTGAGAGAGATCGGTGATGTATTGAACGATTTTGCACGAATAGTTGTGTATGCAGGATCGTACCAATTCGAATCCTTCTCTCATGGAACGCATAATTACTATAGACGAAACACCTCTACCAAAGTATAAAATTGGAGCTTCGGGGAACGCGCTTTGATTCTATTGAAGACGTCAAGAAAGATCCAATTGGCTAAATCAAAACCATCAATATGGATTGGCTCTTCAAATGTGCCTCAAAATCAAAGTGCTTCTTTACGATAGCTCTCTGGGGTAATGATAACAAACACAACAATTAAATTGGTCAAAGAGTTCTATCAAAAGTCGCCCGAATAATCACAGGAGCCCCATTGTTCATCCGCAACGAAAATATTCAAGCTTCATATAGCAAGAGGATAATTACAATTAATATAGTTTTAAGATTTCTTTTATAACTGAATATTTTGTCTTAAGGTAATAAACAAATCGGTTAGTTCTTAACATAAATTAACAAAATTGATTCATCTCCAGTGTGTTAGTCTATAAACGATCCTAACACAAAAACACAGGCTAACCTATATAATTTCAGAATTAATGACGCAAATAGAGATAAAATTTGCCTCATCAATGATTCTGTACAGTTTCAGATGTATGATTTTCCAATCAATCGCTTTAAAGATTTTTCTTGACGTTCTACGAGTAGCGACAAGTAATCGAAAGATGAATTATACACCTCTGGAAAAATACCACCAGCATTCTGATGATTGGGTACATCTAAAGCTGCTTCTGTGTAGTTGGCCGAACCTTATCCACGTAGGATGGACCTCCAGATGCATGACTATAGAAGAGTACACTATGTCACCCAGTGCTGCTTGTGATGAACGAACTTTGAACTTGTTATTTTAAACTCGACGGGTAACCATTAGTTTTGTACAAGTTTTAGATGCCTTGTTACAACCACACTTGAGACATCCATAAGATTTGTGCTGTAGCTTTGAGTGTGTTCGAACACCCAGCAATCTCGGAATCTACAATATTCTCCATTCTGGGTCACCCCTCTTTCGATTTAAAGTAAACAAAAATATTTTGTGTATTGCTGTTATTTTTATTTTTTCAAGAATTTTGGCGTCATTTTTTGGAACAAAAAAATAAAGAGATGTGACAAAAACTTGCATCGGTGTAAGTATATCGGTGTAAGTATATCGGTATTGACCAGCCTCTTAACGTCACTGATTGCAAAACAATGCAAATAAGTCTCCTATAGTCCTTTTTAAACCCCAATAACAACTCCCAAGTCATGGAATACAATTTATTGTATAGTTAAGTCAATGTTATCAATTACAATTCGCTTATAGTCCCCTTAGGGACTGATTGCAAATAAAGACTACAGAGAAAAAAAGTATATCGGTGCGTATATCGTACTGACAGCAAGACACGAAACCCTTATTAACAAAAGAATACAAGTGGATCTATATTGAACTGGAGTAAAAACTAAATCTAGCAGTTGTTATAGTACTTAGGACCTCATTTTATTTGCCTACTAAAAACTACTGAACGAACCATGGGAAAGCCGTCAAAAAAATTGGCGAGTGTTCTAGATTTACAAGAAAGAAAATGCTTGTGGACGTAACACAAGACATCTATACTACACATCTGTCTAAAGCCTTACCCATCTATATATATAAAAATGAATCTTGTATATATCTATGTATGTATGTATGTATGTATGTTCCTTATAGGAAGCAAAACCATCCAACCGATTGAGCTGAAATTCACAGGCAATGTTCAGTTCATTCAGGAGAGTGTTCGAGTAAAGTTTGGTCAAAATCGGAGGGGGCTATGCCCCACCCCCCATACAAGCGACAAACAAAATTCATCATATCTTTGCATGCATTTGAGGTACGGGGACGAAATTTATTACACATGTTAACGGGATCGGGAAAGTAATCGTGTTAAGTTTGGTCAAAATCGCAGGTGGCTATGCCCCACCCCCCAATCAAACGATAAGCAAAATTCATCATATCTTTGCATCCATCTGAGGTACTGGGACGAAATTTATTACACATGTTAACGGGATCGGGAAAGTAATCGTGTTAAGTTTGGTCAAAATCGCAGGTGGCTATGCCCCACCCCCCAATCAAACGATAAGCAAAATTCATCATATCTTTGCATCCATCTGAGGTACTGGGACGAAATTTATTACACATGTTAACGGGATCGGGAAAGTAATCGTGTTAAGTTTGGTCAAAATCGCAGGTGGCTATGCCCCACCCCCCAATCAAACGATAAGCAAAATTCATCATATCTTTGCATCCATTTTAAGTACGGGGACGAAATTTATTACACATGTTAATGGGATCGGGAAAAGTAATCGTGTTATGTTTGGTCAAAATCGGAGGGGGCTATGCCCCACCCCCCTATACAAGCGATAAGCAAAATTCATCATATCTTTGCATCCATCTGAGGTACTGGGACGAAATTTATTACACATGTTAACGGGATCGGGAAAGTAATCGTGTTAAGTTTGGTCAAAATCGCAGGTGGCTATGCCCCACCCCCCAATCAAACGATAAGCAAAATTCATCATATCTTTGCATCCTATTGAAGTACGGGGACGAAATTTATTACACATGTTAATGGGATCGGGAAACGTAATCGTGTTAAGTTTGGTCAATTTCGGAGGGGGCTATGCCCCACCCCCATACAAGCGATAAGCAAAATTCAACATATCTTTGCATCCATTTGAAGTATATGGATGTAATTTGGTATACATGTTAATGGGATCGGATGAAGTAATCAAGTTAAGAAAAGAAAATAAAGTTTCATAGTTTAAAAGATAAAAAAAGTTATTTGATTTATCGGTTTTGAATATTGCTGGAAGAAGTGCTTGGAGTCGAGTAGGTGGAGAATATATTATGAAATGAAAATAATTTTTACTGGGCACAGCAAAGCGTGCCGGGTACAGCTAGTTAAGTACATATATGAAAGACCACGAAAAGAAAAGATCGAATATTACAATGATATTTTAATGATCGCAAGCCCTGTACGATTGCAAGGAATTCAAATAAGTATTTCAATGCAACCGATTGTCTCACCTGTGCCAAGAAGCATTAGCATTGTTCATGGAATAAAGATTGTTATAGGAATCTGTCCTGTTACAAGACTCCTTACTGCCAATACAATAGCTACTGAGGTATGTTTAAAGTAAAGCTTCAAGACTTGATCACACTGCGAGATGTCTCATAGAGCTTTACTTGGAGGAGGTAGCATTACTTTCTGAAAGCCTTACATTGATCAGTAAGAGGGAATGTTTTGGATCATACAGAAAGAATGCTTGCAAGCAAAAAAATAGAGAACGACACTATTTTAAATAAGAAACTGGTCCATTTGAGGTACTGCGATGGAATTTCATACACATTTTAATGGAGTGAGAAGAACTAATCCAGAAAACTTTGGTCAAAATCGGAGGAAACGATGTTAATGGGATCGGAGTAACTATTTCTATTAAGTTTGATAAAAATTAGAGGGTGTAATGAAGATGGAGGTGGGGCTCCCACATAAGCGATGTACAAAATTCGACATATCTTTGCATCCGTTTGAGGTAAAGCGATTAAATTTGGTATACAACTTAATGGGATCAGCAGGAGCATTCCTTTGATCACAATCGGAGAAGTTAGTACATATATAAATGGAAAGAAGTAGCCGAGCAGTACCTGATAACAAAATTGAAAAAACTTTTTTATCAACTCGTAAAAAGGAGCATGAACTACAATAAATAGATAAATATTACTAAGCCGTCAATATTGCCGGTGAAAACAGCTGTTCTTACCACAAGTACATGCTACAAACAAGTAAACAAATATATTCCTTAGATAACTACCGCATTCTCGCATTACTTCAGATAACCACCAGTTGAACCACAGTCCGAACAGCTGCACAATGTTTGTCAACACGAGTGTAATTACTGCGCATGACAACGCTTATCAGAGCACTTGTTGAAGCCAATGTTTAATGACAAACCGGCTACAAATATTTTCCAACTGTTGGTGAAGTACAAACATCCCTAAGGCGCATGTGCCAAAAAAAACCAGCTGATTTTATTTCGGCAAAGGAATGAGTGCTTATCACTTGAAATAAAAGTGGGTCAGCTTACACCCTCCCGATGCTACTATGTATTCATTTTCACAGATACACAATTCTTCTGTCGTCATTTTAGTTATAGAGATTTTTCTTTGTGGAACAGTGTTTGAATAAATTCGTAAAAAATTGCAAATTTATTGAAAAAACTAACAAATTTCGAGGTAAATTTTAGAAAAACTTATAAAACGAATGAACCACTATATGTGGCATATGAAATTTTCTGCGAGCATATGAAATTTAGTTGCTTTTAAGCATTTTCAATGCAGCATCCAAATTTGCAGGGCGTCGTTACGTAATGAGCAGAGTGAAAAACTTCAGCACTTGAAGCAAATTACTAAAATTATATTAAAAATCTATTTGCAGAATGCTAAGTCCCTTGGCAGCAGCTTCGGCAATGCGAAGGATTTGTCTGATATAATGACTGGCAGCTTTAAGGTGCAACTCATCAACATGGGCACTCGTGCTGCTGCCTGTAAGTATACAATGTCAGCTTTTCTACTTAAACAATTAATGTAAAATTTTCTCCAATTTTTGTCATATAGTTCAGGCGAAATTGAGAGCCCTTCATGAATATCATGTACGTCTATTGCACAATGTCTTACCAGCGCCCTCCGGCGTTGATATCGCCAATAATATCAAATACTTCTCTCAAACTCTATTAAGTAAGTGGCACGGCTAAGTATAACAAAGCGTTTAGTTTAATACTTATTTCAAAAACTTTTCAGCTGTTCTTAAAGATGTGCGAACTTCTCCGCACGAACTTATACGCGATACTCTAGAAGATCCTACACGCATGTCAGCCTATCCTAATCTTGAATATGGAAATCTTTACAATGCACTTACTATGCTCATTGATGTGGCACCTTGCATACAGTACGGACAAATCGGTAAATATATCGGCGAGGGTGGTCTCTAAAGTATGCAAACTGACTTCGAAAATGCATCATTAAGTTTGCCTACTTCTCCATTTACCCTCCTATTAAAAAATTTGTAAGTACAAATCATATAACAAACTTTTTCATTCGCAGGCTTCGGCAAAGCTCTACTGCAGTGTCTATGCTGCATACTACCCTTTCTTGATAAGGATTTAATTGATAATCTACCCTATTTGGTTAGCTCTACTATATCTGTACTACCGCCTGCATTGCATCAGGATATTGTCAATGCACTATGTTACTATATACTACCATTTACTATTAGTAAGTATAAAATTTATGTTCAGAATATAAAAGTACAGTTACCCAATCTTGCTATAAGTATTTTGCACAGGTTGGCAGCACAATGTGTTAGGGCACACCAAGTCTTCTTTAACCTCGAGATCTCACGTACTCCCTTGAACCAGAGATTTATATAGGAACTATATTCCCTTTTGGACCCACATGGTATATTTTAATAGAATTGCCGTAAAATATACAAACATTCTGACCAAACAAATTACAAAAGCAAAAACCCTTATACAAAAACTGAGAAATGGATGTCTGAATTAAATGGAGTTTACCCTTTCTAGTGGTTCGATCTGAATCACTAACTGGAATATTTTATTAGAATAGATAAAACATGAACCAAATTAGGCAATCATAGCTAAATTAACAAACTTTTTTTTTTAAACAAAAAGCAAGATTTTTATGTGTTCCACCCCTTGTAGAGGGGTTGGGATTTTCATTTACTATTAGTTGAGAGGGGCATATTAGATTTCAAAGCAATCGGCAGTGTAATACAAACTTAATCAAGTTATTTTATTGCTTAGAATTAGAAGGTAAGAATTTTCTAAGCTCCACTGTAGCTGGAGATGATACCTGGGTAGAACGTTACTCTTCTGAGACAAGAAAACTGTGATCCATCTGCATAAGAAAACCGCGAGAAACAAATGTATAACACTACAAGGTGAGTTCTGGAACTAACAAGACAATCGGAGAACCACACTACAAATCATTGTTGCCAACCTTGGAAAAAAATATTTCTCAAAGAGGTTAAAAGAACTCCTACATACTGAATAAACCTTGCACTTAAAATGTTCAATCTTAACTATTTGCAATTTAATTTTCAATTTATAGCACGACGCAGCGCCGATGAACAAGAATGTCAGGCTTGCCAGTCAGTCTCCTCGGTTATAATGATGGTGCTGCAGTACTCCAACAATCCTGGTAGCTAGCTATATAAAGCCTATATGCAATTTTATATCTAAATATCTCATAATCCCATTTAGCACATCACTGTCAACTGTTGGAATGTCTAATGACTCTCAAGCACAATGTTGTCAAGGATATACTCTGCGTGGTAGCCTATGGCACATCTGTCTCACGCTCCTCGGCTGCTAAGCTACTATTCTACTATTGGCCTGCCTTCGATGCGAATCTATTCGATCGAAAAGTGCTGCTATCAAAATTAACCAGTAAGTGTTACTTCTTTGGAATTACAATTTTCCAACAAATCATTGTTTACTTTGTTTAATCATTACTTCCAGACGACCTTGTACCCTTCGTATGCCAGCGCGAACACTGTCCGAACGCTGGCAATGCCGAAGCGGCCAAGGTTTGCTATGATCACAGCATCAGTATTACCTACGCACCGGACTGTCCCCCGCCGCTATATCTTTGCATCGAATGCGCCAATGAGATACATCGCGAGCATGCCAATCTGGAATTTGGCGACATACTGCATCCGATGCAACAAGTCTCAATGGTCTGCGAGAACAAAAATTGTCGCTCGACGGAAAAATCTGCCTTCTCTATATGCTTCTCGACGGAATGCGCTAGCTATAATGGCAACCATCCAATACGCTATTGTTCGCAGTGTCACAGCAATCGCCACAATTCGCGTCGTGGTGGCGATCATGTAGTACATCGAAGCTTGCAGCCTGCCTGGCAGATGGATGCCGAAATGCAAATGCATATGGTGGAATCGGTAGTGAGTCTATTGCGCGAAGCAAAACCTTTAAATTTTGAACCTGGCAAGGATACGCCGGATAGTAAGAAAAACGGCGGCAATGGCACACCCGATAATATTTCTTTAGAAGAACGTCAAATGCTGGGACGTTATGGCATATGGTTGCTTGTGGGTCGCTGCACGCCAACAGCAGATACACCTGTCGAGGTGCTCGGGCGCATATTGAGCATGTTGTTCCATTGGTTTCATGTTACAGCATACTCCTATGATGGTAAGTAAAGGGACATAAGGACATTTATTAGAGACAAACTAATTTTGCTCGTTTCTTATAGCTGCTGGACAAATTGAGAGCACCATAGAGAAACTAAAAGTGGATCATGTCTGCAATTGGCTCAAGGAAATTTGTCGCATACACTATAACGTATGTATATGGACCTCATTAGTTAATTAGTTAACCTATTTTCGGTCATGGCCTCACTTAGCAAATAGTGCTAGAGCTCTGTTGTCCATCCGTAAAAGATGACGTTGCATTCACTAAAATTTTATGTGGACTATGTCAACCTCATCAAGATTGATGCTTCGCCTGATTTCCAGACTATTGTTGATGATGGTTGTTTCTGTTCTCAGAACACAAACCGCACAAGAAGCGATGGCGTTGTGCGCCTAGCTACCAATATCTTCTTCTTGTCCTTATTCACCATTAAATCCTTGGGAACTTCGGAAAAGTTCTTTCCTACTTCTGAGCTGATTTTACTGCTATACTTAGTACAGATAGGACGTCGAAAAACTTTGTTCGTTTGGTAGTGTGGTTCGTTAGATGGAGTTTGTCTTTGATAAAGTCAAAATTTGTCGAAGCGGCAATTTTTTGTATCTGATCCACTGATCCATTTTGGTCTAAAGCCATATCAGCCGATTACACAATTCTAGTGGCAGAAAAGAGAGATCAAGGTAGTTGGCGCCATATCTTTCTAAAAAAGAGGACCAAGAACACGGATTTTCACATGATTTGCCATGAATTCATAGGACCAAATCTTGCATAAAAGTTGGTGCCTACTTCTTACCAACTCTTTGCCAACCGTCTTAAGTCACTCACCTAGAAGCTCATCCGAGCCCGCGGTTTTGCTATTTTTCAGAACTGCTGCTACTTCCGAAGAGAGCCATAGTCAACTAACGGTTTTAGCATCACTTTTCAACCCAAGGCTATGTATCCTTTATCGCCTCCCAGAAAGTTATAAAATCCACTTGGGATTCTTCATATTCTCAGTGATTCCTTTTCACCTGGGATACGGATAAAATATTTTCACTGCTCACACATATCTTCTGAAGATCGAGAGGTTTCTTGGTAGGCTTAGAAGGCTTCGGTAGTCTGTTCTGTTTACAGCGTTTCGTTCCAACGTGCGACGTACACTAAGCTGAGCTTAGTGCGTACCTTGCCTGCAACAAGATTCAATGATGAGACTTCATAGCATTCGCACGTTCAAAATGGTCGATGCGTACCTTCCGTCAATCACAAAAGATTTTGAAAACTGTTGCTGTGATTTTGAAGTTCCAGCAATTAACTTCTATCCATTGTTGGAGATAGGGCCATGATTGCTAAATTTTCCGACTGTTGGGCCGAAGCATCCTAAGCTCCCAATTTAATATTATTTTTGCTGCATTGCTCTTAGAGCCGTTAAAAAGCATCTTTAAATCTGACCTGAAAAAATTGTATGTAAATTTGTGTATCTCCAACTGCAGGTCTTTATTTCCTGCTTGTTACCGCATCCTCCGGAATACGCACGCGTTGGTGGACATTGGGAAACGCTTGCTTCACGCACCAGTCATCTTAAAGAAGGACTACAACGTCTCATCTGTCTGGTACCCTATGAAGTTATAACATCCGAAATATGGGATTTTGTTATGCCACACTGGATGGAAGCCATTACTAATGACGTAGCTGAGAAGGAACTAAACGAGTTGAAAATTGTTTTAAGCAAAATTCTCGATCCAGAGATGTCACCACTGGGTTTCGATGCAAAGACCATGTATAATTTTGTTGCCATACGCTTTGAGAAGACTACAGCGAAGGTGCAACAGCAAGCATTACATTGGCTGCAGATACTTACCAAATTGGAGATACTCATACCACTGGTACAGCTCTTTGCTATGTTCGGTGATGGTGTACGCATAATGAAGTATGGCATACAACATGAGCTGATGCGTGAGAAGGAGAAAGATGCAGCAAATATCTCGAAGGCACCGCGTACGCCGTGCAAGGAAAGTAAGGCAGATATGGAAAATCCACCAAGGCGTAGCTCGATTTGTAAGTTTAACTTTTTTGTTTCTAGTTTTACTATATATTCACCAATTTTAATACTTACAGCGCCTGTTGTTGAGGACGATTCCGGCAATACATCTGCAATATCCGATGATGAAGCACCTACAAATCGTCATACGGAATTCTCTACAGATGCCGAGCATAATCTGACCTGTTGCATACTCATGCTGGATATACTGTTGAAACAAATGGAGTTACAAGATATTGAACAGCATATGGGCATACATACTTCAGTCTGTGAGAATGTTTCACGTCTGTTAAAGTGTATGGTAACCGCAGCACGTGTTGGACTTAGTAGTCATGTGTGCTCGCTGAAGGTTTGTGTTTTTTTGGAAAGTTTTACCAAGCATCATATGTCTATTACTAATTTATCTCATATACAGGTTGCTGAATGTGCTTATTGTGAGGCTTCTATTATGTGGCATCAGCTCTCTACAAAGCTGGTAGCATTCATGGCACCGCTTAATCCTTTACGTCCGCCAGATGTACTTCAAACCATACTTCTTTTGCTATTAAATGTTTAATTTAAATATATTTCAAATACAGGTACCCATAGAGGATATCATTGAAGAAGAGAAATCCTCACGCAAATCACCACCCGAATCCGATAAGGAAAAGACACGCGAACGTGATGTTTCACTCTCCATGGCGCCGTTGCCTATACCACTTGGACCACTCGGCGGCTTTGCAGGTAAGTTCATGCTTTTTTCGATTGTTTAGCACCTTCCATACAACTTAGCTGTTTGTAGCACTTGCAGCTACATAGTGCTACAAACAGCGACTGTCTTAAGTACCCTGTACCCAAGAAAAGCTATATAAAATACCCTCTATATAAACCGCTACCCCACAACACCTTTCCACCGTAAAGTATTTTTGCGTGAATATTTTTTGTATCACAATAACAAATAGTAGTACCTAGTCTGTATATAAGTACTCGAGTCTAGTACGCTTAAGTGCGCGCTAGGCACTCACCAGACGCCCGTGGGCGTTACGCGTTCGTAATATACTCGTACATACATACATACCAAATAAAGTTCCATATACATAGCTACTCATAGTACTATAACTATCCAAACCCACCCTTAACTAACCTTAAAGTCAAAAGTTAAAGTGCCTTAAACTAAAATTTCAATAGTAAAAACTTGCACTGTTATGCGCTGTAAAAAGTTACAGATAAAATATTTATATCCAAATCACCTTTCCTTAAATTTAAAAAACAATTAAAAACAATTTAAATAATTTATTGAAACAATTAACAATGTACGTAAATAACTAATAACAACATTTCACTTCTTTTTTTTCGTTTTGTTTTTGTATTTCTTTATTTCAAATTCAAAATTTTTATTTTAATTACTTTTGTAAACTATGTACATTTTTGTATGTCTATCTTACTATCTCTTTCTCTCTCTCTGTATATCTCTCTTTCTCTAACTCTTACAAACATACGCGTCTACTACTACTACTACTACTCAAAAAACTCGCTCAAATGAACGCTCGCTCGCTCGCACGCACTAAACTCAAACTTTCTCTGACTCTAAATATATATATATACGTCTCTCTCGCGCGATATCGCTTTGTCTCTATTGTCTGTCACACAAAATCTTGAAAAAAAACTACTCTCGTAAACTCAACTCAACAAAAAATTATAAAAAAAATTTATTTATAATTTCAACAAAAAAAAAATCACAGATATATTTAAGCTAGATCAATTCTTTTCAGACGATGGAAAAATTATTATTATGGCAGGTGAAGCAACAAAAAACCACTTTTTCATATATATTAACTTATAATATATAATTGAAAAACAAAAACAAAAAACAACAAAAATAAAAACTAAACAAAATATTAATCAGTTGAAAAATATTTTTAAGACAAACTTAAAACACACAAAACACGTTCAAAACACTTACGAGACAAGTTGAAACTTCGCAACACTGAAATTTTATCTTCTAATTGACACCGTTACAAGCCCATTTGAATAATAATAATAATATTATACATACTCGTACTTGTACAATACACATAGTTTACACAAGCTTACATATTCAGCATACTTTATATTAAATAACTTAATTACATACTCACATAATATACGAATACCATTTAAGTAGTTTGATTACACAGCCACACAACAACAAAAAAATTTTCTCTGATCTAAGAGTTTAATATGTTTTTTTGGAACATTTTCGTCACCTTTTGCTAACAAAGTTAATGAATGCCAACTTCGGACCGATTATTGTTAAAAGTGATCGAAAGCGACAACTTCAATTTGCAGTTTGAAGGCAACAAATTTAGTTCTGTCTGAAGCAACCTAAACATATTTTAGTGTCCTAAAATTAATTTCATCACACAGGATGTGATGACTATTTCTTTATACTGTGGACTATTTGAATTTTCTAGAAAGTTTCGTAAACTTTTCAAAAGCTCAGCCTACCGGCTTCCCCATTATTCCTCTTAATGATAAATGATAAAATCAAAGCTAAACAGTCTCCCGGCATAAGCTCTGGATTTTCCACATCTTCTGGAGACAGTCTGTCTCGATTCCAATTTTACATACCGTCTTCTAAGTCTGCAGTGTTCAGCCAGGAAGCCAAAACCATTCTTGGTTCGTTCCATTTAAGATCGTTGCAGATTTCGGATCTCTTCTTATTGTAAGAGCTTGGTAATTTCTTACTTTGTCTTAAGCTGCCACATTTCTCCCAGAAAATGTTTCTAGCTTTAATCTCCTCTTTTACCAGGATTCTAATTGTACCTGGTCCGAGTGCGCAGAATGGCTATGGACCTGTAAAAGGAGATGCGGCTCCTTTTCTTGTCAAGTCATCTGCTTGCTCGTTTCCTGGTATGCCAGCGTGACCGTGTACCCACTATAGAGTAATCTTATTAAATCTTCCTAAGTTGTTCAATTTACCTATGCATTCCATGACCAGTTTACATTTGAACATAGGTGAACCTACTGCTCTAATAGTCACCTGGCTATCGGAGAAAAGGAAGATGTCTTGTTTCTTGTACCTCATATTTAGGTTCAATTGGGCACATCTTTCTACCGCATATATTTCTGTCTGAAAGATACTGCTGAATTTCCCTAGCGATTCAAATTATTTAGTTCGAAGTACGAAAACACATACGCTAGTTCCTTCATCTGTTAGGGAGCCGTCTGTAAACCAGCTAATTGCCCCGATTTGTTTCCCATTTTTCTTTAAATATTCTGATAAAGTTGTTCATTATACCAAGTTTGTCATTAGTAGGAGTGTAGGAGTGGGTGGGTGTCCTTTAAGATATGTTTTGCTTGATTCCTGATGCAAGCCTCAGTATCACTATTATTTCTTACTATCCTATCGATGGCTCTGTTCGCTTGTTATTGTATATGAAGATGCAGCGGTATTAGATTTAAAAGCACGTCTAACGCCGCACATGGCTCCTGTTATACTTATAAAAGCCAACCTCTGAGTTTTATTTAATTGTTTGCTGGCTTCTGCTAATTTAGCCCTATGCGTCTAAGCAATGGCGCCTTGTATTTATATAGGTCTGACCATTGTGTGTTACAGCCATTTCATTATCTTAGGGGTACACCCGAAATTTTCCCAGCAATGACTCTGCAGGTCTTCATTGCCATAGTGGTGTTCTTCATTATAAGTTCTAAGTGGATCTTCCATGTGGTATGTTGGCGAAAGATTACTCCCAGGTATTTGATCTCTTTGGAGAATTCTACCAACGCCCATATTGGCTTGAGTAATTTCTGCTTGGACTTCCTAGAAAAAAGAACATTTATGGCTTTCTGAAATGAGTTCAGAGGATATGCCAGAACTATACGCATGTTGATTTCTATGAAGTGGTTCATCCACCAAGCATTCAATCCTCATGTGGTTCTCCACCATTTTCTCTAAAACGTCTAATATGCACCTTCGAAATAAACTCTACCTTTGCCAGGCTAATTCAAAACATTTTTAGCATTAGGCCTTCTGTAGTAATGCTTGCAATACTTCGTCGACACCAAGGGATTTGTAATGTTGGAATGAACCAAAGGCCCATCTCAACTTAACGTCCGTAGAAATTTCACTGCCCAGATTCCAGTTTGCTCTTCCGGAGTTATATTGATGCAAGTAGTCTATTGTGTTTTCTAGGAAGCGTTTCTAGAAAGCGTGCCTTCTCCTCCTCCTCACCCCTCAAGAATGTTCCAACTGGGCTTTGTAGCCATAGTCCCGAAACTGTTTTAGTTTTGGAGAGAGCTCTAAGTAATCTAGTCTGCAATGTTGTGTACTCTAGCCAGTCTCCAGTGCGCATGGATTTATAAAGAGCTTACAGACTATGTACTTTCTTAAGCCTTGTTCCAACAAGAAGCATGTTTGGCAGACTTAGCAGCTTTAATGGTATACATCAATGACCGCTGCATTGTGGCCATCAACCATTATTTCCATGTTTAATGGTGAATTGGCTTTCTTATAATAATTAAGGTCTACTAAGTTAATTCAAGGCTGCTTTCGTACATTTTCCATTTAGCTCGTCTAGGTTTTTTAATGAAATTCTTTAAGCTTGTCCCTACAATTGCCAGTAATATAATCCTATGATCCGACATAGATGGTTCATCTGATTACAACATCCAATTACAATTACAAACTAAATTTGATATAAGAGCATTGCAAAAGGTTATATCAATCACCTCTTGCCTGGCTCTAATTACAAATGTAGAAGTATTTCCTACGTTCAACATATTAAGTTCCATTTTAGGAGAAACTCCAGTAGGTACTCACCGCTTTTATTTGTATTTGTGCTTCCCTACACAAGGTTGTGTGCGACGGCAGTGTTGCACCAATTCCTACATCTCCCTGTTTGGAGGTTCAGTTTGCACGCTTTTGAGGAATCTAGTCGCGATCACCACTTCGCGCTAGATTCCGCCAAAATTTAGTTTTAATTGGATAGCGACCATAATAAAAAATGACGTAAAAACTTGGATGCAGAATCAGATCAGAAGAAAATATTTTTTTTTGTGGCTGTGTTACTATATTATACGTACCAACCACTTAGCTACTTAAACAACGTTATCTAGATTTTAGCAATAGTCAAATAAAAAAACAAAAATCTTCGCTTTAACCACACTTTAGACACTGCTACTACAGATCTATACAGTTGCCTGACAAGCATAAATAATTGAAACCCCTAAAAATAGTTGTAGTGTTGTATGCAGTTCAAAAATTTACAAATTCCAAGTTACTTACTCAAATTAAAGTTCGAAAATCTCGCTTACTATATATTTTAAAAAATTGTATTATTGTAAAATTTTTAAGCTGCATACACCTGCCTAAACTAAACGTTTCTTAGTTTCTGAAACTGCATGAGGTTCCTTGATTACTTAATATCTCTACATATATATACAAATATTGTAGCTAGTTTCATACAAAGATATTTACACAATACACAATATATTTAGGAGTACTCTTTGCTGCATGTGTTTCATGAATGCGAATTGAAATAGTTAAAAGATTTGCAATTTTTAATTGTGTTAGAGAAAGCTGTTCGATTTTAGCACAATTTCATTTACTTAAATATTTAATAACGCTTTGTAAACTTTACACACAGGTCCCGTGCCCGTCGCTGTGCCACAACCGGAGCCGCATTCGGTGGGCGGTGTACTCGTTCATATGCCACACGTTTGTTCCGTATGTATTCGAATTCAAATCAAAATCTAATCATCTGAAATTGACTTTCTACAAAAATATGACTTTTGCGTTCTTATTTGATTTTTTTTTTTAACAAAACATAAAACAAAAAGTTACTCATTTGATTTGTTTTTAATATGCAACACAAAGTTAATCAAATATTCATAAATATAAAAAAAAAAACTAATAATAATCATATATTTATTGCGTAGGTAAATACAATAATTAATTAAAGAACACACCAAATAATTATATTTCTTTGGAACATTTTGAAATGTTTTTAATTATATTACAGCAAAAACATTGAGGTTAAGTTTAAAAAAAAAAAAAAAACATTATTTTGAAATATTTTCAATTGAATTTTTTTTTTTTTTGTTTTCATTTTTAAAACAGTTTTTAATTTAATTGAGTTCTATCGGTAAAGCGGTAATTTTTCACTTCGTAATCTCGAAAAAAATAGAAACATATTTACATATAAACAAAATCTTTTTTTATTTTTTATATATTCTTTCATATATTATAGAATAACGATAATGGGCATTCAGTTGATAGTATTGAATTGAGAAAAGTTCACGCTACAGACGAGGTACTTTGTGCATTCATTTAGAAAACTCAAAACAAAATAAAAATACAAAAGTCTCAAGAAGAACTCAGTTTCTTTGTTCGTTATTATTTTTTATACGTTCTCAATTATGGCTACAAAATTTATACTATTCGATATTTGTAACGTCTCATTTTGATTTTGTCTTGTGTTCCTATATGTTTCTTCGTGTATATAAATGTACAGAAAATGTGCTTAAAAGTGTTTTCTTTTATTTTTACAGAAAATTCAAATCATACTCATATAAAAATACGTTTTTTTCTAGAATGAATCGATCGATTAGATTTAATTTAGTACGTTTTATTTTTTTAAGTTGTTAGAACAGTGTTGAAAAATATTTTGTGGAATTGAATCGAATTGTGTTTGTAAGATTTAATTTAGATGAAAAAATGGAGTATATACAAAGTAAAATTTAGAACCAACTTATATATAATCTTTGGTAAACAATATTCGGGTGATCTATGAGTCTTAATAGCTCTTTTTAGAAAATTAAACATTTAACTCTTTATGTAATTTTGAATGTAACACGGCTAGATAAAACAGTTAAAGTTTAAATTAAATCACAGCACTTCAATACTATGCGATATTTACCTAACCACTATTTAATGTTACAGCGGAAAAATGTATGGTGCTGGTGCACTGGTGGAGACTGGCATTAGACATATCTATATCCCCATTTTAATCCCCTTAAACATGACATATTCGCTTGATTTTTTTTATTTGAAAGGTTATCAGGAAGAGTAGTGCACAATGGCATCTTATATCTAAAATATTGGGTCCAGGGTAGTCAAAATCCAGGTAAAGCTATCGACCAATCATAATCTCTATTTACCTTTCAGACATCAGTTTGCCTTTCAGAAAATTGATCAGACTCTACTGAATGTTTAGGCCCTGTACAGAAGGTACAAGAGCCTATTGGTTTTGTGCAAATGTTTGTAACAGGTAGAAATAATGATCGGAGATCCCCAAAGTTACCCCCATTTTGGTCAGGAGTGATAGAGTCGATATAGCCATGTCCGTTCGTATGAACGAAAGGATCTCGGAAACGGTAAAAGATAGAGACTTTGTGTTTTTTGCATTCGACTAGGACTTACAAGTTTATTTTCTCCGGCACAAAAATAAGTATACCAGTATGCCAGTATAGAGATAACGTCCCTCTAAGCCAAAATCCAAAAAGTTCATCAAAATCGGATAATAAATAACGATTTTATAAGCAATTGAATTTGAACGACCTATGATACTTCCGTCCTCCCATTTTTCTTTTCATACATAAAAAAATGTTTTATAAGGCACGTATTCGTGCAGTGAGATGTGGTCATAAGCTCGGGAAACATTTAATGTGTTTGTTAGGCGACCTGTATTGGTACAGGGCCTCTTACAGTCGGTAACGCCCGACTGTGATTTTCTTACTTGTTTTTTCTTGTTTTAACTTCGAATGAACTCAGCTTTTAATTTTAATTTCGGTTTTTTTGGTTGTTTTTTTTTATTATTCTTTAAACCACTTAGGGTTTTATGTAGGTCATTCCGCTAGCCACTAGTTTGCCCATTCTCCTTAGAGGTAATCTAAGTATCGACGCATTTTTGGCATTCTTGGAATTAGGTGATCAATCAATCAAAAATATTTCATCGAAACACTATTGATCTTTAATTGCTTCTGCTGCAAAAGATATGGGTAGTTTAAACACATGTACTTGGTCAAAATATAATCTTAGACGAATAGCCGCACTGTTTCGCTAGAAAACATCACGGTCTCTAAGCCCTTACAAGCTACTAGGCTAGGTATTAACTCTCATTATTTAAGCAGATGTTGTAGGAGGCCGAGGAAAAAACAATAGAGCTTACAGTAGGAGAAGGCAAACACTGCTTGGAAGCCTCTTCATACAAAAAATCACAGTAAAATCTGTAAAAAAAGATAGAAATGTATCAAAAAGGTTTGGTACGTATAAGACAGTTCATGCAATGACTGTAGAGGGGGTGTGTGATGTCACAATAGACCAATACTGGTTTAAGTGACATCACGGGAGTCAGAACCCACGATTGTCACTACAATCTAACCTCACCTACTGCTGCTGCCAACGACGAGAACTAGGTCTAAATCTTAATATTTAACTTTATATAAACTTTATCCAATTTTTTTCATTTGCCTTTGCGTTCACTCACGTTCTGCTGTTTTCCAATATTTTCCGAGCATTTCGATGTTTTTTTTTTCTTATAGCAGCCAATGCTCTTTGATCGCGACGATATTTAGAAAACTTAAGATCTTCCGTTATGTCGCCATAGCTCTTACGTAAAATGAATTTGTTAATAACATAACCTCACAACAAATTTTTTTTCTACGGGGAATCAGACTAGTCAATCCATAAGTGTGGGCCGCTGAATCTCTGTTTTAAACACGCTTATATTAGCTTCACCTGTTTGTCTGTCTGTTTGTCAACAACTTCTTTGAACCCACTTTGAATGGTCAGATTTAATTTAAACTTTGTATGCTTATCAAGGATCGATGACAATACAATAATTGAACAATTTCGACTTAATATCCTGACCAGGATCTTCAGGATAAAATGAGAAACTTATGCTTTAAAGTGACTTTCATTGTATGCCTAAAAGTATGCAATATTTTTGCAAAATCAGCGCGGTAAGGCAATACAACATACGGCGTGTTATGCTTTACAGAAATCACAAAAAAACAAGTAAGAAAATCACAGTCGGGCGTAACCGACTGTAAGAGGCCCTGTACCAGCACAGGTCGCCTAACAAACACACTAAATGTTCCCCTAACTTATGACCAAACACATGACCACTTCTCACTGCACCACTAAGTGCCTTATAAAACATTTTTTTATGTATGAAACGAAAAGGGGGGTCGCTCAAATTCAATTGCTTATAAAATCGTCATTTATTATCCGATTTTGA
Source organism: Leucophenga maculata (assembly GCA_035044805.1). Lineage (NCBI taxonomy): Eukaryota > Metazoa > Arthropoda > Insecta > Diptera > Drosophilidae > Leucophenga > Leucophenga maculata. The sequence goes on along the minus strand of JAWNNP010002078.1, from coordinate 994,020 downwards.
TGAACTTTTTGGATTTTGGCTTAGAAAGACGATATCTTTATACTGGCATACTTACTTTTTTTGTGCCGAGGAAATTTTTAGCCTTGGGGGTGATTTTATGGGGAAGGGGGGGGAGGGGCAAGATTTCAAAATAAACTTGTAAAATTCCGGAGCAGTCCTAGTCGAATGCAAAAAACACGAAGTCTCTATCTATTACCGTTTCCGAGATCCTTTCGTTCATACGGACGGCCAGACGGACAGACGGACAGACGGACATGGCTATATCGACTCCTCTATCACTCCTGACCATAATGGGGGTAACTTTGGGGGGTCTCCGACCATTATTTCTACCTGTTACATACATTTGCACAAACCCAATAGGCTCTTGTACCTTCGGTACAGGGCCTAACAAGTAAGGAAATACAGTCGGGCGTAACCGACTGTAAGAGGCCCTGTACCAGTTCAGGTCGCCTAACAAACATATTAAATGTTTCCCGAGCTTATGACCAAACACATGACCACTTCTCACTGCGCGAATATGAATGAAAAGAAAAGGGGGGTTGTTCAAATTCAATTGCTTATAAAATCGCTATTTATTATCCGATTTTGATGAACTTTTTGGATTTTTGCTTAGAGAGACGTTATCTCTATATTGGTACACTCAATTTTTTTTGTGCCGAAGAAATTTTCACCCTAAGGGGTGATTTTATGGGGAAGGGGGGGAGGGGCAAAATTTTAAAATAAACTTGTGAAATTCCGGAGCAATCCTAGTCGAATGCAAAAAACACGAAGTCTCTATCTATTACCGTTTCCGAGATCCTTTCGTTCATACAGACGGACAGACGGACGGACGGACAGACGGACATGGCTATATCGACTCCTCTTTCATTCCTGACCATAATGGTGGTAACTTTGGGGGGTCTCCGACCATTATTTCTACCTGTTACATACATTTGTACAAACCCAATATGCTCTTGTACCTTCGGTACAGGGCCTAACAAGTAAGGAAATTTCAGTCGGGCGTAACCGACTGTAAGAGGCCCTGTACCAGTTCAGTTCGCCTAACAAACACATTAAATGTTTCCCGAGCTTATGACCAAACACATGACCACTTCTCACTGCGCGAATATGAATGAAAAGAAAAGGGGGTCGTTCAAATTCAATTGCTTATAAAATCGTCATTTATTATCCGATTTTGATGAACTTTTCGGATTTTGGCTAAGAAGGACGATATCTCTATACTGGCATACTTACTTTTTTTTGTGCCGAAGAAATTTTTACCCTTGGGGGTGATTTTATGGGGAAGGGGGGGGAGGGGCAAGTTTTTAAAATAAACTTGTGAAATTCCGGAGCACTCCTAGTCGAATGCAAAAAACACGAAGTCTCTATCTATTACCGGTTCCGAGATCCTTTCGTTCATACGGACGGACGGACGGACAGACGGACATGTCTATATCGACTCCTCTATCACTCCTGACCATAATGGGGGTAACTTTGGGGGGTCTCCGACCATTATTTCTACCTGTTACATACATTTGCACAAACCCAATAGGCTCTTGTACCTTCGGTACAGGGCCTAAAAATTATAGATTAAAAAATAAAGTTAAAAAAAATAAAAAAAACTCGCTTTAATGATCAATATAACTAATAACGATCAATCGAACTAAAAAATGAAAAATAATTTTTAATATAGGCAGCAAATATAAATGAACGACTGTACCAATTAATATTGATGAAGTAAAAATTGTAAAATATTGAGGTGCTATACTTTAATTTATTTAGTTTAGAAATTATTTGGTTAAACATTCTTTCAGAAAAGTTTAAACATATACGAGAGCCATTCAAAGTTGCACTATTTGTAATAGTAATAAGGATTCTTATACTTCTTAGGTACAGATCTATTTATTGGTATATAAATACAATGTTGGAGTAGTAAATACCAGAATACTTCGGCTGAAGACTTTAAAAATATTAACTGCGAATATTGTACGTATTTTTGTTTAATAAAAATAGAAATAGAATTATAAGGGTTAGTTTTTCAATGTGTAAAATTCTTCCGTCAATATTTATACAGCTTACACAAAAAATAAGACTACAAATAATTTAAACAAAATTATCTATTATTAACTGCTGTAGCGTAGATTGAATGATATGATGAAATATAGAAGTAATTTTCAAATTAATATATTAATTATTGAACAAAATGCTTTAAGCTTCTAACCGATTCACTCCCGCATTACCAAGGAAAATGTGGGCCTTTCTTTAAAGTGATATGAGATCTTCACATTTTCATGCTTTTTTAATTGATTTACTATAAAACATTCAGATTTGAACAAGTCAACAAAAATCATCAACGCAATGAGATTATTTACGATCAGATTTTAAACAGAAATAGTTTCAAATCCTTTGAAACATGTACAAATTCACAAACGTGCACAAAACATATCAATCATATTTAAATAAAAAAGTAAATTCAAAAAATAATAATTTAGAAAATATTACATTTTTTTTTATAAAATTTTATAAATCTTCTTCAATCTACTTTTCTAGAGATTTTCTATTTTTAAAGACTAGCTTAACACATACATTATTCGTCTAAATAAATAATCTAGACACGATATTAGCTTTTTGAATGATAGTTTTTAACTAAAGCATCTCAAACTCAGATATACAACAGCTAAGCCACTTTGTTTGAAATTTTAATAGGTCTATTAGACGCCTATGAAAACTAGAAACCATATTTTAGCAAACGAATCAACATTATAAAACACATATTTTTTCTATTAATTAAATTTATTATATTCTTTTAACTACTGTGTCTCAAAGTATCTTGTATGTGTGTGAATATAAATTAACAACAACAAAAAACAAACAAAAAATCTAAATAAAAAAATGTTAACTTAATGTAAATGAATTATTTTCAATATTTATATTAATTGAAAAACTATACATTTATTTAGTTTTTTTTCTGTGTAAACATTCTTTTTTAATTCATTTTCTAATTGCTTTTCTTAATAATTTTCAATTAATTTTATTTCTATAATTCAACTCAAAACTAAATGTAAAGCGCATGTTAAGTGTAAAGCACAAAAACCTCACCATAAACTAAAGAATAAAATATTTCTTATATTTTCTCTCAAAATCACTATATATATATATATATATATATATATATAAATATTAATATGTAACACCAAATGCACATAAATAAAAAAAAACTTGTTAAATGTTTAATGCAATACTTAAAATAACTTGATTTAAATATGCAAATTTTTATTTATTTTATTTAATATTTGAGTACTTAAAATACAAAACTGGATGTGTAAGTGTGTTTTTTCTTACTTTTTTACGCAAACTCTGCGCTACACTTGAAAAATACTTCTTTTTTGTTTTTTATTTAATAAATTAATATGAAATGATTGATGAAATAATTAATGAAGCATTGCATTAATGTCGAAACTGTACAAATGAAATGTAAAATACTATAAACTGTGTAAATGCGCTTTAGTGAGTTCAAGAAATCTATAAATATTAATATCTCCAAAAATATTTTGCAATTTTTTTTCGATGACAGATTATGACAGCAACAGTCGAAACAGTTTCAGAACAGTTGGATCTGGCATCTATCTTGCCTTCGGATCGTGCTATAGCACGTTCGATAACGCTATCCGATGCTGATGTGGGTAAGTGAGCTGAAGTGAAGGAGTTTAACATACATATCTCCACAAATGCATATTTAAATGCTTTGCGTCGTAGGTAGTGCTAATGTCAGCGTTACAAAAGCCTCCGTGATGGGCGAAAATGGTGGCAATGGCAGTGCTGGTGGTGAGAATGGTAGTGGTTCCGAGGATGACGAAGACGAGGAAGACAGTGATGACTTTTGGCATACATCAGTGGGAAAATTTAAATTTACATTGGATCAACTACCGCAAACTTTGCAATATATACATCAACTGTTAACTGTGAGTAGATAATATTATAACAGAAAATTATAGATTACCTTAATAAGCCAGTCCCAATTTTGCAACGTATTTTCACTTTACAAAACATTTTCAACCTAACCTTAGTTCAGTTCAAGACTCTGTTAAGACTCTGTTTAGAAGGAGATGAGAAATAAGATAATTGTTTGAAAATAAATGGATACTTTTTAAATTTTTGGTACATACTTGTAAGTTCCTAACAATGGGCGGCATAATTATTTTGACGAACACAAAAAAAAACACATTTTTGTACTTTACTTGTAAAAAGATATGTTATACACTAGCTGTGCCCGGCATACTACGCTGTGTCCAGTTAAAACTTTTAAGAAAATGTATGTTGTAAATATGTATGTTCCCTAAAGGAAGTCAAACCATCCACACATTTTAATGGATCTTACTTCTACTGATCCCATTAACATGTATACTAAATATAATCTCTATATCTTAAATGGATATTTGTCGCTTATATGGTGGTTGGGGCACCGCTTCTTCCCGTTTTGATCCAGCTTATGATGTTATCATCTCCCAGTCCCATTTACATGTATACCAAATATCATGCCTGTACCTCAAATGGATGCAAAAATATGACGAAATATGACCAAGTTCCAAAGACCAGTGACCCCATTTATATTTTCGTCTCTGATTTTATTTTCTTTGACTATTAATTCCAGAATTTGAGGTGCTCTTTCCAAATTCTTAACTCAACCATTCTTGAATAAATTGGTTCTCGTTTTGCTTTTGAGCCATAATCCTGTTGCAATATAAAATAAAAGTTTCCCCAAACTAAGTTTGTGCAAATGTATGTAACAGGCATAAGGAGGCGTGTCAGACCCAATGAAGTATAAATATTTTTTATTAGCATCTGTCCGTACTAAAATTGAGATCTTTAAGACTATAAGAGATAAAACCTTCATATTAAGATTGTCTTATTTATTCTTTACATAACTTGTATACAATGAACACCCTTAGCCGCCTTCCCCAAGGGAGGGTTAATACTTACAATGCAAACGAACTCCTCATTGTACTAGAACCTTACGTTAATCCTTATCAGATCGGACTACTAAAAAGGGTAGCCGCCATACAAATCTATCCAACGTTTCTAAGTTTTTGTATGAAAATTTTTTTTATTGTTTTTTGTTTAGCTAGAAACTTCAAATTTTGTGTATCTTGCAAGATTGCTAAGAAATTATTCCATATAGGTCAAGATCGGACTACTGGAAGGGGTAGCGCTTATAAAAATTAAGTAATTTTGAGGTAGATTCCTTTTTAGCAGCTCAAATTTTTTTTTGCAGTAAGTAGTCTCATAACAAGGAATATTTTTCCTTTGACAATCCTTTCTAAGAAAAGGGTTATATGGTATATTTTATCATTCGACCTACGACCAATCACTGCAGTCATGGCTGTATCTGCGGCGTGTTCTTTCCACCCTTCTTCCGCCCAGGTTCCTTCAGTTTTGTTGTTCATAGATTCACAGAATTAAAGTTGAGATTTGCAGGGCAGTGTAGTCAATGAAGCACTTTTGGGTAGAACATAAAAAATTTGATTGAGGAAACAATGCTTCGAACTAGCTTATAGTCATCTATGTGTATTAACCAATATTTTTTAAAATTTTTTTCTTCGTACAGGAAATTCCAACCATCAAGAAACCTGAAATTCTCTACTATGTGCTGCAATGTCTCAATGTCAATGCGCTGCATGGTGATGCATTAGCCAAGGCAGCACGTGAGCACCGTGGTTTCTTTATTTGGTGTCAGGAGAATTTACTAATAAAAAAGTGCGTGGATTCCATTGCATGGCATATATTACGAGTATATCATTAATCGCAACTTTCTTCCAGTCTATGGGAACTCTGCAATGCCGAGCACTCGCACATTTGTCAAGTGGGCGTACCTTTGCTGCTGCACTGCATAACTCTACCACTTGGTTCTGATGTCTTTTGGCGCGTAGTACAAGAAGCCTTCCACGATACTGATTGGCGCGTACGTTTCACAGCAGTTGAACGAGTAACCGTGATTACTCGATTTATGGATTCGACACCACTCCGCACAGAAGTCGGACTTCAGACGGCGCTCGCCACGGCATTTTGTCATCTAATCGCCAGCATGGATGACATCAATGTGTATGTGGCACAGAGAGCGACGCTCTATATCGGAACCATACATGATACGGCAATACGGTCACTGCTCTTCTGCTTGGAGTCACAATTCGATCTGTTTATTGTGGATCGGCCGGTGGTGTTGCAATCGGTCTATCAACTGCACAATTCACTATCAGATCGAAAAATGCTCACATGGGAATTTTTCCTCAATCGTTTCGATACGCTTTTCGTGGAGGCACAAATTAATCTGGAAAAATGCGGCGATATTTCGTATCTACGCGACCTACGCAATTCGGACAACAGTAGCGAAGCGCTCTCTGCGAAAATATTAAAAGCACGTGAAGCACTCAGCCAGTCGGATACAAGCGGCAGCATGGCCAAAACGCTTAGTGCTTCATTTGGTACCAAATGGCCGTATAAGCGCACTATGTCGGCTCCGGCAAGCATGGTGCCGCGACAGGATTCGAAATTCGGTAAGCAAGCTTAATGCTTCACACTCATATGAACTACTTACGCTCATTAATATTTGCAGTACCTGAGAAGGAGAAAATTTACAGTCGTCAGGTGTCTGCGCCCATACTCAAACGGAAGACCTCGCGCTTTGGATTGGGTCAGTTCCTAGGCAGTAGTGGCAACCAATCAAATACCAATACAGCTAGTCATAGTCATGCAACTACTAGTAATCCATTGCAAACACGTGCGGTACATAGTGCTCACACTAGTACAACGACACCAGCACTCACAGTAGCCCAGCAGCAACAACCACATCATACACATCCTTTCTCCTCCTCAGCCACAACGGCTGCAACGGCTCAAACGCCGCGTCAATTACCCTGTCCTGTACATCATCCTCAATACTTTCATGCATCCAATTCCAGCGCTGGTCAAATTTTTCATTATCCCACTAGCAGTCATCATTTTCATTCATTACACCATACAACACATGGCAGCAGTAGTAGTAGTAGTGCACCAGTAGTCGCAACAACATCAACACTAGCCTCAGTACATAGTCAAAGTCATCAGTATTTAGTGCATTGTGTACCGCCAAGTCAAACGTTCGTGCAACCGCTGCCCACGCTGCAGGAGACCGAAACGCAGCTGAAATCGGCTACGACATCATCAACGGCTTTACAGCAACAACAACAAACACAACAACAACCGAACACAAACGCGGCGACTTCGTCGTCAACGGTGTCAACATCGACAACGCAAACGTTCGCCACATCCTTTCATTCCCATTTCCAAAAGCATCCCTCGGCACCGAATCTACTGCCACCTGTTCCCGCACCCAGTCCTACTCCAACTGCTCTTGCAATTCCAATGCATTGCACATGTGATACCGGCGGCAATGTTGCTGCAACAGCAAATGCTCAAACTGCACACCCACCCGGCGGCGGCGCCATCTCCACAACCAGCACCAACAATGCAACGGTCAATCCAGGTAGGTTGTAGAGCATGTTTGTCCCTTTGTGATCGTACTTCTATCTACATGTGCGTGTGCGTGTGTACATACTAAAAAGTTAATATATACTTTGCTGCTGTTTTCCGTGTGTCCTCAGAAAGATGTGATTTCTACATAGATATGTTCATACATACAAATCTCCATTAACTTTCTCTTTAACTCGATTCTAAAAGCTTCTCCACATATCTATGACTTCTACTATTTTCAGCTAATAATTTGAAACATCCATAACGCTTTCTACTCGAAAAACTTTTTTGTCGCATGTTTGTATTTCTGAATATTCTATTGAACAATTAACACCATAGAGCACCGTTTTGTCAGCAAAGCTTCAGTTATTCTATACCGTTATAGTATGTAACAGCCAATAGTAGGCCTACCAGACCACTTAAAGATTATATATTCTAGATTAACTTTAAAAGTCGAGTCGATATGAACATATCCGTCTGCATGTTTGTTTGAACAATGAGATCTTGAAGACTATAAGCAATAGAGACATTAAGCTTTAATATTTCTATTCTACTAATCCATCCTTAGATAAAATGTATAGCACGTGTACAAAACTGAAGCCCATTTGCACGATACGTGAATAGGTTAAGAAACTTTTTCACAAATTGATTGTCTTAGGAATGGCTTATAAATATAAATACCCAAATTTAAAATAATACATCTCACTGGTTATAGGAGGAAGAAACCGTTTTATAATTATTGAGACATTTTGATTCAATGCTACCGGACGAATGGTTAAACCTACAGGGCTATATCGACACAGTTTTTGACGCCCATGTGGGTACAGTGACTGATTATAAATACAAAAGCCATTGCATCCTCTAAACGTTGCAAACCCCGAGAGAATAAACATTTCGAATCTAAATAACTGCTTAAACAAAGCAGACACACTTAAGTAGATGTCCATTTAAGCTTCGTCTATGCTCAAAATATATTTAAAAGGGTATGTCGAAAAAACTTTTTTTGCATGATAAGTACATATATATATATATAATGTGGAAGAGACATACATAGTTCCTATCACATATACTGTATCATATATACTGTTTATGGAGGTCAACAAATGAATCTGGATTTGGTAACGCTCAACAGGTTCCAAAAGTCTCACAGCGATAAAAAAAAAATACCAAGAAAAGTGCAAGTTGAGCGCTGTCATCAGTTTTCTTCATGTTTCATCCCCGGTCTTATAAAACTCACCATTTGAATTTTCACCTTCCAGTTCAAATCGTTCACTTGAAAAGCAATATACTTGGGCACAAGTGGTGCTTCTCTGTCGATTTTGTTTTCGTCATGAAGATGTGTTCTTCCTTCATCAACAGATTCGTTCGGTACATGAAAGTGTCGCCATAAACAGTTTTGATACATGAAAAACTTTCAGTAGGAGTTTTTCCTTCCGCAGTTCCTAACATTTTAGGATTCAATTAAATGTGGCTTACATATTACATATTTGTACATAACTCTACATATATATATATATATATATATATATATATATATATATGTATATGTATATATCTTTAACACGATTTAGTTCACTATATTACAAATTTGTTCGTAGTAACTAAAATTCTAGAGCATCCTGTGGTTTGTACTGTTGTTGTTAATCTTAAACTAGTTTCAATGTGTAAATAATGTTGTTGATATTTTAAACAAAAAAAAAACTCATTTTAAATGTACCCTTCCGAACTGGTATGTATGCTCAAAATCTATTGTAAACATAATTTCTCACTGTATAAACATTCTTAATTGGCTTCAAACTTTAAAAAATCGATTGTACATAAATTTATTATCAAACGAAAAAAAAAACATAAACAATTTCATCTAATTGTATCGTATAAATCGGCATGATCTGTGTACAGTAATACATGTTCTACTCGATCTTTCGAAGGAACATGTACTACTGACAATTTGGAAATATATTTAGAATTGCATACTAAAACTAAAAGAATTTTTATGTTACACCCACATCTAGATGGACACATACACTCACTGGGTGGCCTAAATGATGAGAATCTTATTGGTTTACTGAGTCGCATAACCGAACTGGAAGAATCTGATCGTGAAACCATACATCTATTAGTTTTTATGCTTATGCAGTTTATGTCGCGTACAGATCAAGCTTATCCATCGGAGGATAAGCCTGTTACCAAAACACAGAATATTGTGCTAAAGCATCTATTTTTGTTATTGGGACACAATCAAATCGATAAAACATTCCATACGAATCCGGAAACGTTACGGTATGTATATATTAGCCTATGTTAAAAAACCCATTCTAAATATGTTTAAAATTTATTGCCCCACAGCGCCTCTGCCGTCTTCAATGCTTTTCTGGCAAATTTGCCTCAAGTACTTGATCAGAATCACTTGATCGGTGGACTCATCTTACCCTCGGTCATGCAAATTATACTCTATGCACCAAATCCGAATATTAATGCAGCAGATTGCTATCAAAACTTGGTCTTTAACTATTCGTTATGGTATCTGGAACAGTATCCACGTCGTAACTGGCTATTTACGCTGTTGGTCGTGCTCTATAAGTATTCGTATACACAACCACCGTTGAGCGCCTATATTATTTCGGCTATACGTATGGTTATGAATAGTTTACGTGGGCACTTCCATCAGTGCCGCCGCATACCGACAACTACAATAATGGATATACATGCTGGTATAGGCGGTGGCGCCTCACGTTCACGTGATGTCAGCCAACCATCGCTGGGTACAGATCCCGATGACAAAGAGCCCAGTCCACCGGTTAGTCCCATGTTTCCTTCGGAGGGCACAAGTGGTGCTTCAAAGAGCAAAGGACAGAATGTTGCTTTTACGCCAAAACTGCAGCATGCTTTCCGCAAGTACAATGATTCCAGTTTGGATGCCGATGAAACAGAGTCTGAGTTGGTGGCCATACCGGAAAGTGATCTGTCGGATAGCACACTACATGGCAGCAGTGCACCGGTAAAGTTTGGCACGAACTTTTAATTGTATTGGCATTCAATTACATATGAAATTTTCAGGGCTCTTTCGATGACACCATACACTTTGAGGATGTAACACCATCAAAGATGGAAACATTACGGAAGCGTACTACAGAATATATTGAAGAGGTAAGTTGAGTTCTGTAATTAAACGTGCTTTATTAATTTTCCTAACTCTTTAGCAAAAATCATCAAAGATGCACAAATCCTTAATTACCACAAAGACCGGCGACACTTATACCACAAAAATAAAGACAACCTCCACTAGTAATGAGACAGTGAGCACCACTGTGGTCACGACGCACACACGTCACAGTTTGCAGGAAGGTGTACGCATGATAGTGACACCACTTGTCGGTCCAGAGACCGCAGAAACAGCTATTGTCAGTCCACCGGTAGATGTGCACCGCGCTATTACCGTGCGCAATAAATCCATTGATAACACAGCAACATCGACTTCAAAAATGTTTGCAGCCATAGCAACGAATCATCTTAAAGCGCTCGGCGCGCTGCAGGATGTGCAAACGTCGTCAACACGTAGCGCTGATAGCCATGCTGTTGCAAAGCAGTCGCTTAGCAGCAATGGCAGCCGCTCGACCAACGGTAGTAGTGGAGAAACATCCGAGAAGCGACAAATGCAAGCACAAGCTGCCGCTATGGCACTGCAACAGCATCAACAGCCACAGGTTAGCGGCGCAAAGAAACCCATTGGCCGTCATAAGACTATAGTTGAGTGCAGTGCCGGCACTTCATCCTCCTCGACAGCAACCGATGATTCACGCCTAAGTGCATCACATCACAAGAAATCTAATGCAAAATCATTAAGACGTTCCGATAAAGCCTATGGTTCGCCCGATTCACCACTTTCTAAAATGAGCGTCATGCCGAATCCACGCGATGAACCCGACGCTGCAGCATGCGCTGGTTTACCGCCGCCAAAGAATATTGCTGCACTTGAAATTCCAACGCCGGAGCGCCTACTACCGATTGGCACACAGGAGAGCGTGAGCACATTGGTCGAACGTATGCGTGACGGTTTAAATTTGCCCGACATCAGTCACTTAAAGCAGGACAGTTTGGATGTATCGGAGAGCACCAAAGATGATATAACGCATAGCAGTCGCACGCAGTCTCCGCGGCGTTTGATTAAACAGGTCGCTTTGGAATCACCACCGAATCCAAATGCTCCACATACTACTACAGCACAGCATAATACGCAACATGTGCAGCATCACCAGGATCTGCATACATCCATATTGAAAACAGTGACACAGGATACAACACGCAGCTCTGGAACACACACGCATTTGCATGCAACACATGGCGGCACTGGATATGTAAGCGGACCCGGTGTTGCTTCTACAAGCGCGCAACCCAGTGGAAGCGCTAAACGACCACGTCAAAAGTTGGCCCCTTTTACAGTCGACACCAATGCTATGCCGGATGTGCGCGCACGTTATGCAGGCTCATGGCCACCACCGCCGCCTCCAACATGCCAACCACATGACGAGCGTGATGATGATGGAGAAGATGGTCAGGAAGGGCACAGCAACGGGCAACATGCACATGTGCAGGCAAATCGAATTGTGGGTATTTTTTTAATATGAAGCAATTAATTTAATCTAGACTAATTTTCTTAATACAGAGTAACAAACGCGTTGGCGACTATACGGTCTGCGAACGTTGCTCCGAATGCGGTGCTATTATCGAGGAGTATACAGATGAAGAAATTGGCATACTCATTGTTATACTTGGCACTTTTATACATCGTGAGCCCGCCATGGCTGCGCCATTCTTACCGGAAATTCTGACACTAACTTCAAAGTATGTTTTGCTCTTTATCATTCTTTACCATTCATTTCCCTTTTTTTTTACAGAATTTGCCTGAGTAGCACACACGCATGGCAGGGTGAGAATGGACCACCGTTAGCAAGTAGCGGTCAAGCTGTTGCGCTGCAGTTCGTACGCTGTGTGTTACACCAACTGGCACCAAATGGTGTCTTCTCACAGGTCTTTCAAACTCAAATGAAGAGTAAGTAGTCTCTCTCATGTCTGCCGGCTCTGTAGTGTGCACATTAAGTTTCTTCTATTATTCCTTTTCAGTGAAAATACGTCGCAACCATTTCCGCAGCATTGCACGTGGTCTACAGGATTTTCCAGATTTAAATGCCACCAGCCCAATATACATGGTCTGCGATACGTTGACATCAAAGAAAGCGTTGCCCATCGAACAGCTGCCAGTGATCTTCCGTAATATAGCTGAGTATTTGCAAAATGTGCCTTCTGAAGTAGGCACCGGTCTTGCTGTATGGGCGCAAGCCATGCAAGCTTTGGAATCGCTTTTACGTCAGGTCATTGTCATAATGCATAGTTTAAGTAATTCCGAATACATGCTGGATATAATTGGCGCTACGCTGCGCTTAAATTGTGTACCAAAAACCCTGCTTGATCCCTATTCCAAAATTTTTGCCTATTGCGTGCAGCACACAAATCTCGAGTATCAAACTCTGTACGATCTTTGCACTCTAAATGGGCGCTCCTTCTCCAAGGATCGCGACAAGATGTTGCTCTGTCGTCAGTTGATATTCGAGTTTGTGCAGGCATTGAAATTCAAGAGCAATATACCAGATCACAATCTATTGATGATCATTGGATTTGTGCTGTTGGATGCAGGTGGTACCCTACCGCCAGGTGCATTGCCTGGGCTGCCGGAACAGGCACCCCTCCTAACAACGCATGCAGCGGAATGTATGCGACAGTACACAAATGATGTTATTGATTTCCTAGCAGATTTCCATACGCTGAGCAAGATTAAAGTAAGTATTTCAGTGGTGGTACGCCTTCATTTGTACTTCAAGTCAAATTAATTACATTAGAATTTCAAGAACGGTCAAACTTCGAACGGCTTGGGCGAGGATACGCTTGGCGGAGTACTCAAGGGTGGTGTTGCACAATATCTTGCACTGGAAATGTCACGTGGCAGCTCACGCGATAATAAAGCAGTCTCACGCTATCTGCCGTGGCTCAACAATGCACCATCTTCGTTGCAGCAGGGGTAAGTGATTGTTATGTTCCAAGTGCGACTTTTACACAACACAATTTTCATTTGTCTACAGACCGAAAGAATTTACAGAATGCGTTGGTCATATGCGTTTACTGTCCTGGCTATTACTCGGTTCGCTGACACACATGGCGCTCATGCAACGCCGTGCTGAATCAAAAAATCTGCCACATATAGTTCAACAAACTGTTACTGGGCCTGGCGGTGTAGCGGCACAAGTACATTATCAACATCAGGGTATTACGTATTCCCAACCGGTGCCGCAAGAAGCCTCATGCCATATTGCTGATCATATACAAGTTATTTTCGCTGGATTCGCTGAGCAATCGAAGACATCGGTATTGCATATGTCTTCCTTGTTTCATGCTTTTACGTTGTGTCAACTCTGGACTGTCTATCTGGAGCAAATGGCACATACAAGCAACAACCCGGAAGGCAATACACTCGGTGTGCTGTTCGAGTTCTGGGCCAAGGTGACTCCGTGTATATTACAGCTCGTTTCACATTCCAAACCGGCTAAGGAAGCCTCAACTGGAAATGAATTCACACAGAATACAAACGCTAAACTATCCGAAATGGTAAATTTGCACTTTCTAAGTTTGTTGGAAGCGCTCAAGGAAACCAACTCAACTATATTGGGTAAACTTCTACCGCTCTGGAGTCCAGTTTTGTCGTCACAAACACAGGTAAGTGCAGCAATCTAGACAATCTAATTAAATGTGGCTAATTTATAATTAAATTTGTTTAGCTTTCCGATACGTTGCACGTGCGTCTGCAGAATGTACGCGACTATGCGCCGGACTATGAGGAGCAACAGACGTACAAATCCGAAACGCTGCTCAAATGGCTACAACGTTTACAATTTAAGATGGGTCAAATCGAGTTGCAGGCATCGACAGCAACTCAATTCTATTCCATATAATAGCTTCAATGGACCCGATTAATTAAATTATTAATGCGTAAAGAGCACAGCTCTAAGGAGATATATTAAATTAAATTATGCTATAATCACACAATAAATATGCCGTATATGTTGACGCAAAATCTGCAGACACTCACTCACTAAAGGTATAATTGACACCACCGCGCTCTATATCCAAAGGATCATGAACTTCCAACAGCTCATGCTCGCCCAGACGCTGTTTACCCTCAATGGCATTGATGTCAGGTGGCGTACGATATTGTTGGAAAGAAGCTGTTGCACGCAGCTTTCCATCATCGGGTAGCTTTAGCTTGCGAATATTTTGTAGATTGTGCGCTAAACGCTCCTCCGCTTGTTTCTGTTTCAGTTGCTGAAATGGACAAATAGAAAAAAATATTAACATGTTGCACTGCGGCTAAACAATTGCTATGCCTATATACCTTTAATTTGATCAAATAGTTATTTTGCAGTTCAACTGATTCTGTTAGTGATAAACTTTGTGCAGCTTTGTGTTGTATTAGTGGCGGCGTTGCTGCTGTTATCTCCCAATGCTTGCCCATTTTACGTACACGCTCCTTATCCGGATCATGCACATTACTGATTGTAGTATTATATGGCTTAAATTTTTCGCGTTGACCCGTTTGCAGTTCAGACTTTTCGATAAGGAAGCGCGCATGATTTTCCAATTTTACGTTTTCATCTATTGCTTTAGTATCAACAGTCTTCATATCTATGCTAGTATTTGACTGCTCACTAGCACCGCCGCTTGCTTCGCTTTCAGTTAAACCTGAATCAGGTGAGTCAGCTTTAAATTTTTCGATTTCTGCCAAATCGCTTGCTGTAATCAGTGTTCTCGCTTCCGGCTCTTTTATAGTACGTTTGTGCATTTGTCGCTGTGCAATGACACGTAGAACATCGCTTTCATCGTCACTGTCAAGCACATCTTCACTGGGATCTACTTCGGCGTCTATACGCCCTTTCCACTCGAGATTGTTCAGCGCGGTTTTGGCCTTGGAAGCAATATTAAGTCCTGAGAAAAGTGCAACGGTCTCATCAACATTGTCACGACGCTCTAATTCGGCCAGTACACGTTCATAGTAGTCCCGTATGCGCTTACCCTTGTCTGGCAAGCGATTTAAACGTGACCTGTTAATATAATTAACATATTATTGTAATTAACTATAAAATTGCATAGAATTTTACTTGTCTTGAAGCAAATCACTTTCTCGCTTCTGGAGGTCGAGCAGCTCGAGGCGCGTAAGCAGTTTGAGATCTTTTGTATGCTTCTCTTTCACAACAGACGTGCCAGGTATTCTATTTAGTGGAGCACGTGGTACAGTATCCATTATTTCGCTAATGTAATTTAATTTCAATTTATATCACCTAAAACATAAATAAAATAGCAAATTCTCGAAATACGCGCTTTTTACATTGACAACAAAAACCAAACACAGCGTTGCCATATCGAGAAAAACGAATTTAATGTCAGTAGAGATTTAAGCACAACTATTCAAATTCAATTTAAACAAAAAATCGATTTTTATTTCTACAGCATATAATCAATAGAAAAACTATGTCCAAACAGCAATCGCTATACGCCGGCGACTATCAAGTTCGCAAACGTAACCGCATTGAGGAGGAGAATCTAACACGGCAACATCGTCCATGGACAAAGCATATTTTGGATATGGAGACAAAAAAGTTTTTGGGCTACACGCGCAAAGGATGGGCACATTTATGCCTTTTCTGTCTTATCTTCGGCATTCTTTTGATAGCCTTTTTTGCGCTCTACTATTTTTTGTACTCGCTCTCGTTCCCCGATGACAAACCAGTCTTCGAAAACACGCAGCCCACTTTGGCGATGTCACCAAAGTCACTAAATGGACGTATTGTATTCAGTAATGAACATTTGCGTGATATTAAGCCATATATCAACAATATGAATAATTTCTTACAAAAGAATATGGACACCAATGACGATCGTTTCATGGGCTGTAATCCAAATCAGATTTACGGCTTTCGTAAGGGTCAACCATGCATTTTCTTGAAACTGAATCGTTTAAACGATTTTCAAGCTCTTACATATAAAACTGCAGCCGAACTGCCAAAAAATGCACCTGCACAGTTGTTAGCCGCCATGAATGCAGCTGGAAATGCAACAAATAACATTTGGGCCTCGTGTGAAACGCATAACTCGAAAGAGATGAAATTTGAATTTCTACCAGCGCCATACTGGAATGCAAATGACCTGATGAGTGATATAACTTTGAAAAGTGTGTCAACAAGCAACGGTACAAAGAGTTCGACAGAATTGCCAGCATTCTATAGGCGTGTACTTGCTGTTAAACTGTTAAATGTACCGGCAAACAGATTGGTATCTGTTACATGCAAGGTATGGGCCAAAAACATCAAAGTGAATCCTTCGAAATTGAATGCTGGATGGGTGTCGTTTAAAATACGCATTAAATCGCCTAAATCCTCAAATATTCAAACTCATGCGAAATATTTAGACTTGGAATAGCGGCACGCTTTTGTAGCGCTTCATATTTTGTTATTACTTTAAGGTTACATATTTTAACGTTCATGCACTTTTAATTTAATAGTTGAGTGATAAGAGTTTTATTTTGTTATTAATTTAAATGTCCAATCAAACTCCGCTGAATGAAAACTCAATAAATGTATGCCATTGTTTAATTAAATATTTTGGCAATATGGGGCTCATTAATGTTTTTGATACTTTAAAGACTTTCGTTTTTTCTGACTTTTGCAGCCATTAGAATTATGTCATCTGATGTATGGAACCTTATTAGCACCTTTTGATATTAATTTTTTTCGATTTTCTTTAAAATATATTTTTAATAAATTGCATCACATTCATTATGTAAAGCTGGTTCTATTTTCCTTTGCGCCTTAATTTAATAAAATTTCCTTGAATTTATAAGTTACATTTAATCAAAAGTTAAAAATTCTTTTTACAACACATTTTCACACCTTTTTTTTCGAGTGTACTGTAAGTCGTCGAACATATAAACTACATCAGCCAGTCTGGCAACATTAAATACACAATACCACATTGACTCACAGCTGGTAAAATTTCATCAGTTTTTGTTGCAAAATAATTGAGATTATTGCAATTTGTGGTGCATCATAATTATTGCCTGCGCTTTATACGTACAAAAATGGTAGACGTAGAACAAATTGCACAATTCCAGCGGCTCGGTATGAGCGAGCAGAAGGCAAAAGAGACGCTGAAGAACGCCAACGTGACGAAGAATCTACAGTTGGCAATTGCCGCAACGAAAGGTGACACCGCCGGTCTGGCAGAAGGAGCGGGCATGCTACTCTATCATCTGGCGACTAAATTAAAACCACAAACGGCGGAACATCTGCAGTTATTGGTTAATTACATAGTCCAACGTAAGTTGGACAGCACTCAGCGCATAGACGTAGCACTGGAGTATCTGCTCAAATGCGGACAAAAGAAAGGCACTACTGTAAACGTGGCCGAGCTGGAGAGTGAATGCGGTGTTGGTGTTGTTGTGACGCCCGAGGAAATCGAACGCGTTGTACAGGCGAAGATTG
Organism: Leucophenga maculata; assembly: GCA_035044805.1. Lineage (NCBI taxonomy): Eukaryota > Metazoa > Arthropoda > Insecta > Diptera > Drosophilidae > Leucophenga > Leucophenga maculata. Next base: position 975,952 of record JAWNNP010002078.1, on the reverse strand, counting down.
CCGAATATAAAGATGCACTGCTGGAACAGCGTTATCATTTTAATTCATTTAAAATTATGCAGGATGTACGCAATCAACTCAAATGGGCCGATGCCAAGAGTGTGAAAGCCGCAATCGATGTGGAGGTATTTGATTTGCTTGGTCCAAAAACTGAGGCCGATCTGAAGCCGCTAGCAAAGGGTGACAAAAAGAAACCTGAGACGAAATCTAAACCAGCTGCAGCATTGGTCAATGGCAAAGCGGAGGCAAAAGCAGATGAAACTACTACGGATGATGGCGCACGCACAATAGCCGAATTGATGAAAACGAAAGTGCATTTCCATGCGCCGGGTGAAAATTTCAAAACTGATGGCTACGTCGTAACGGATCATACGGAACGTTTGCTGAAGGAACACCTTAAGCGCACTGGTGGCAAGGTGCACACGCGTTTTCCGCCAGAGCCAAATGGTATACTGCATATTGGACATGCTAAGGCAATTAATATTAATTTTGGTTATGCTGCTGCGCACGATGGTGTCTGCTATTTGCGCTATGATGACACAAATCCGGAAAAAGAAGAAGAGAAGTTCTTTGTCGGTATTAAAGATATTGTTGAATGGTTGGGCTATAAGCCCTACAAAATTACGCATTCGTCTGACAACTTTCAGCAGCTATACGAATGGGCAGTTGTGCTAATACGCAAAGGACTTGCTTATGTGTGTCACCAAACGGCAGATGAGTTGAAGGGCTTTAATCCAAAACCGAGCCCATGGCGTGAGCGTGTCGTGTCAGAATCTTTACAACTATTCGAAGACATGAAGCATGGCAAAATCGATGAAGGCGCCGCAACACTACGTCTGAAAGTGACGCTCGAAGAGGGCAAAATGGATCCGGTAGCGTATCGCATAAAGTTCGTGCCACATCATCGTACCGGCAATGCGTGGTGCATTTACCCCACTTACGACTACACGCATTGCCTTTGCGATTCCTTGGAAGACATTACGCACTCACTGTGCACAAAAGAGTTCCAATCGCGTCGTTCATCCTACTATTGGCTCTGTAATGCGTTGGATATTTACTGCCCGGTACAGTGGGAATACGGTCGTCTGAATATGAATTATGCACTTGTATCAAAACGCAAAATTGCCAAACTGATAACGGAGCGTATAGTAAATGACTGGAATGATCCACGTCTATTCACGCTAACTGCGCTACGTCGCCGAGGTTTTCCCGCCGAGGCCATCAATAACTTTTGTGCTCAAATGGGTGTCACTGGCGCACAGATGTCAGTCGATCCAGCCAATCTAGAAGCAGCGGTACGCGATGTGCTCAATGTGACGGCGCCACGTCGTTTAGTTGTGCTGGAACCACTGAAAGTGACCATTAGCAACTTCCCATACGCGGAGCCACAGCGCATCGAAGTACCGGATTTTCCACAAAATCCTGAATCCGGCAAGCATACAATTACACTGGATCGCGTTGTGTACATTGAGCAAAGCGATTTTAAGCTTACACCAGAAAAGGGTTACAGACGTCTGGCGCCCAATCAAACTGTCGGCTTACGTCATGCCGGTCTGGTCATCGCTGTGCAGGATGTAAAGCAAGATCCGAGCACGGGCGTAGTTTTAGAACTCATATGCAGCTGTGTGCCAGCAGAACAAGCAGAGAAGCCGAAGGCATTTGTGCAGTGGGTATCGCAACCAATTGAATTGGAGGTGCGTCTGTATGAGCTGCTCTTCAAGCACAAAAACCCCGAAGATACGAATGAAGTGCCTGGCGGTTTTTTAAGTGACATCAACGAAAACTCCATGGGCACCGTCTATGCCTATACGGATGCTTCGTTGCGCGGTGCAAAGGTGTATGATAAGTTCCAATTTGAACGAATTGGTTTCTTCTCCGTTGATCCGGATACGACCGAAGAACGCATTGTGTTCAATCGTACAGTTGGTCTGAAGGAGGATGCAGGCAAAAAGTAATCCAAAAGATTGAAACACGCTCGCTCAATTAACACAAAACAGCTTTTACATGAAATAAAGGACAACACATTAAAAGTTTAACTTTTGTTTTTTTTTTACCCGTTTTATATTTAAAAGTGTATCAAAATGCAGAAATTCGTTAAAACTGAAACAGTACGTCTCACTTCTTGCCCTCTACCATAATAATATGATAGCCGAATTTCGTCTTAACTGGTGGATCAGTATAGACAGGATTGTTTACCGTTGATATGGGCAGTGCAAAGGCAGCATCTTGAAATGGGCCGACCATGGCACCACGTATTTGCCAGCCGAGATCGCCACCCTGGCGTGCTTTATCCTCGCTGTAGGCGGTAGCCACTTCAGGAAACTTTTGACCGGCTTTTAGTTTTTCAAGTGCTTCCATAATCTTGCCCTGCTTTTCGCAAAGTATGTGACGCACTTTGACAGCATTGCCGCCTTTCTTTTCTTTGCCTAAGATTTAAAGAAATATTCATTTAGTATTTTGTGAGTAATAAAGATGTGTTTTGTTGCTTAAAACCTTTATCCTCGGCGCCTCCAGCAGCACCTCCACCCTTTTTACTGCCACCAGCAGCTTTGTTATCCTTGCCCTTTGCATCCTTTTTCGGTGGCATTATTATATATAAATTAATTTATACTATTTGTTTTTTATTTTAAATTCGTGACAGCAATGTGCCGAAACAGCTGTTAATTGCTTTTATTTGGCAGCACTTGCATTAACAATGGCACTTGACTAGTGTAAATGCTGCCAAGCTGTAAACAACGTGAATAAAAGTATTTAGGGTTTTTATTTTAATTAAAAGTTATTTTTTATTTTTACTTAAGTTCTAATGTTTACTGCTACTTCTATAATATATTTTGTTTTATTTCAATGTACTTATGAATTTTTACACTTGCACTCGCACAGGGTGCTGCAGCATAACAGTGCTACCAGTGCTACACAACACAATGCTGCCAGTTTTCTTGCTACACTGCCTTCTCTCTTCGCAGCATTTGTCACGGCAACTCAGACTTCTTCGTAAGTGTAAAAATTTTCTGTTCATTTTATTTGCATTGAGTTACACTTCAAGAGCAGTCGATATTAATCAAACAAATCGATCTCTATCTCATTAACAGTGAAAAATATTCAGTTTAGTCTACAAATCCTAAGCGGATATTACGTGTAAACGACTTATATAGAAAGCAGTATCGAGCAAAATGCCAAAAAATAAGGGAAAAGGTGGCAAAAATCGTCGTCGTGGTAAGAATGAAAATGAATTCGAAAAGCGTGAATTGATTTTCAAGGAGGATCAGCAAGAATACGCACAAGTGACCAAAATGCTGGGCAATGGTCGTCTGGAGGCGATGTGCTTCGATGGCGTTAAACGCCTTTGTCACATTAGAGGGAAACTCCGTAAGAAGGTAATTATAAAGAAGCAAAAAAAAAAAATGCCAAGTGTGAAATGAAATGGTACTCTGTATGTGTGTGTTTGTGTGTGTATGTATAAGTGTGCGTCAATGAAAAATGTGCTCCAATGGTGTCTGAACCTGACCCAAACTGTTGGTAGAGGTGCGAAGGGGGCGCAGGTTGCATATATTTAACCCTTGTTTGCCTCACGACTAAATTATTTTTGTAATCAAAATTTATAAATTTTAATTTAGTTAGTTCTATCTATTTTTTTTCTTGTAAAACTAATTTCGCCATTGCGCAGATATACGAAAATGCGCAGCCTTCAAAAATATACAAACAAAGAAAAATGCGTTGCACTTTTTCGCAATAAAATTGCTCTTCAGTTTGCCAATTTTTCACTCTTAAATTTTCTATGCAGACGCTCACGTTGACAAATTTGTTGTTATGTATTGTTTTCTTTACTAGTAATAAAATATTTCGATTTGTAAAATCGCTCTGCATTTCTATGTTTGATCTTAACACTATCAGCGTCGTTGTAACATTGCTCATATGAGTCTTCTTTAATCTTGAATTGTAGATTTGACCAATTTCTTTCCGGCATTGGCTTGTTGCAGTTTTAGAAGAAGTTTCCCACATTATACTCAAAAGATCTTAGCTTCCGTTATTAGGCTTAACGCTCGAAAAATTAATATTGTTTGTGTATAAAATTGCTACAAATTTTATGTTTAAAATACTTCCTATCTAGCCACTACCTTTCTTCTCCAATGGAAATACTACTTGCCTTAAGAGACAATCTAAGAATCGTCGCATTATGTTGCTCTCCAAAGCCAAGTATCAATGATCAAAAGAAATGACAATCGAAATAAGATATATCGTGGGCAATTCCAAGTGTGTTTTCACCGCTTTTGCAAGTTGGGCCCAAGAAGTATTGTGCTGCATAATCTGTTCGAATTACGGTCTCCATGCTCGAAGCAAAACTATTAGTTCTGATCGTTGTCCAGCTTCCATGACGGTTTCATTTGGTTTTAGCAGCTCATGCAAAAATTCCTTTTGCTCCACAATCATGAGTTCCAATACGTTTCCTGCAATAGTCAAGCATGTTGATCCAGCCATACCATAAGCTTATTTACCCTCATATAATAATTGTCGGTATGCCATCAATATTATCCTCAATCCTACCGGATACATAAAGGCGTCTCTCAATTTGCTGTATATGGCGAATTTCCGTCGCCAGTTGCAATTTGATTCATTTGATAGTGTTAACATTAGTTCCTATGAGTCTCCGATGGTTTGAAAATTAAATTTCAACAATCAGACGCTATTCATACTCAAGACGAAAGCTGTTTATAGATTCAAATGTTTTATTTCTACAGAATTTGTTGCCAACGCAGACTTTCTTTAATGGAATTTATTTGCAACTTGAGCTGCAGTTTACATTTATACACATCTGTTTTAAGAATTTTACAAATGGTTTACTGCACAAATGTTCCTTTTTCTTTATTACCTGCTCATTTGTTTAGTATAGATTTATCGCTACCTGAAATGTTCCTGGAATTTACATTAGCCAGACGCTTAGCGTGCGCTTATTCCGCTTATATGAAATTCGTAAGCTACTTTTATTTTGTAGCAAAAACAACTACAGATTTTGTAAAATTGCCTGTTTCTAAATTTGCACGGCTCAACTGTTTCTACTCATTTTTAGAGACAGATTAAAAGTCGGAAATGCTGTGCAGGCATACAATGAAATTTGTTTTTGTTCTCCACTCTACTCTACAAAGACTTCAAGGTTAAGTACCATCCCCATATAGAATTGACAAGTTGACATCGAGTCAGGTAGAATACGGAAAAGCTGCTAGCATTAATATATGTATAGTAAGAAATCTGTAAATGTTTGAGAAAATTTTGTTGAGGCCCTTTGAAGCTGTATTGAAAATTTCAAAACATGTCCAGTTAAACAATCTGATGTACCAAAAATGAAAACTGGCTTTCCTTTTGATAAGACTTATAACTGCATCTGGCTTATGTGTGATTAAGCGAAATGGCTGCCTTAGATGTTTTTTTTATTACTCATTGTAGTTTATCATCATCTTAGCCTTAGATTCTTTTTTAAGAGCATTGCTTCCGTAACAAATTTTACCATCTTTCTTTTTTTCTTCGCAACATCTCACCAGTTTAAAAATCGTAATGATCACCTATTGGATAACGCTCCATAGTCGCCAGCAGGATTATTCGTGGGCGGTCTAACAACACATCTCAGTTGCTGGAACTTAAGGCACCTAATCACAGTTTTGTTGCTTATCAGATATTGTATTAAGTAGATGACATTTGAAAGCCTCAGTGGGCTGAGTGCCTTTTTCAGTCTTTGCTATGGAATGTAACTTGTACACAGTAAACTTTTATTCTTTTGACCGCTGCCTTGATTTAAAAAGATATTGTAGCATGAGTTGTTGTTGTTAAAGCCTCATTTTGAAAAAAAAATTTCAAATAAAATATATAAGTGTTTCACTTTCAAAAGTTTTGCACTTTATCGTTAGGCGTATCAAGCGTTTTTAGATATTAACACTTACCTCTTTTCTTCTTTAGTTTTGTTATTAAAACTGTGTCATCAGCATGATCGTCCTCTTTTGCACAAATCAGTTCTATTTCCACAAATCATGTTTGGGCCCACATGTAAACCATGCGTGCTGGAGATCTTTCATCCATTCGAATGAGGTAACCAGCCCAGTGCATTCGCCTTTTTATGTGTTGGACTATGTGAACCTCACCGAATAGCTCCTATAGCAGGCAGTACTTACGGAACCGACTATAATAGGACCCAAAATCCTGCGGAGAATCTTTCTCTCAGACTTCTTACGCCTTTTCGTCGGACTCAATCACGGTCTATGCCTCTGCGCCATACAGTAGGACCGGGAGAATCAGCGTCGTTCGAGAGAGGGCTTTACTTCTAATTTACTTAGTCAAAAATAGTATCTATTTGCAAGCGTTATTCTTAGCATAACTGATATTATCCTATGAGTGAATTCGTAGATGGCTTCAGCCTATTACACAATACGCGCGACCGAATCTTATATCCGATGGAAAGAAGACTTATTCCGCGGAAGTCGGACAGTAGACAGTGGGTCTCCTTTCTTAAAGATAGGAGAAAGAACACAGATTCCAGTCATTAGGTATGCGTTCATCAAGATATGCATAAAAGTTGGTGCATACTCCTTACCAAGTCTTCGCCGCCGGTCTTGAATAACTCAGCTAGCAGCCCATCAGAGCCGGCTGCTTTGTTAATTTTTTGCTTTTTATTAATTGAATCAAGCTCGTTATAGTCTGGTAGCTCTACAATAGTGCCATCATTAACTGCTGGTTCTGGTGTCATTTCTTTATATGCGGTATGTCAGTTTCATTGCTTCCAAGTTGGTCCTCCATAATCTCAGTGATTCCTATGCAAATTGAACCAGAATTCCACTTTTGTCTTTACAAAAAGTTACTCCGGGTTTAAAACTTCGGTCAGACGTTTGACCTTTTCATAAAAATGTTCGAGCTTCATTTGTGTCACATAACCTCTCAATATCGTCAAACTCACAATCATAAGGCCTATTTGAAGTACACTGTCAAACAGTGCATATCTATTGCGTAAAGATTTATTAGATTGATCAGTCTTTCATCGTTGCCTTTTAAACACTTATTGCTTGTCACCTAAATTTTCGTCTGTAAATACCAAGAGTCAGTTGTTTAAAAGGTCGCTGAAACCTTTGACTATATACTCTTGGTGCTGTCACCATGTTGACTAGTCTGTTCCTCCTCTGATGTTCAATTCTTACTATTCTCTAACTTCTGCATTCACTATGAATGGATTCGTAATATATTCCTACATAAATAACTGTTGTAGCATGCTTTTCTCAAACTTGGGAGAGTTCCATGTTTGTTTATGAAAAAATTGTTTTTGTAATTATATGCTACTAATTCAATATTTATAGTCTCCACAAAATATGCGTGGTTTCACTACAATTACATTGCAAGTATTTTGCAGACAGTGCTCATCACTGATATAAGCTCTACCAAGTTTTGGAGTTCAGATCGACCAGTTTAGCTATCAAGTTTATCATGATGACTTAGCTTAATGTGGTGCATTGCTTTGTAATTTTCATTTATATCTTAGACTACAAATCCAGAAATTTAAATATCGAATGTACAATGGTTCTTAGGACATTTTATAATAAGTGTTTAGAGTCACATTTACACAATGCTTCTCAAACTGTTTCTCACCGGCAAAACTTTCATCATACTTGTAAATTTGTAAAAGTAATAAAAAGAACTAGCAAAATTTTAATTGATAAGAAATAGGCAACTGCAAGTAATTGGTGTAAAAGATAAAATATCGATTTGTAAACAATTAACAGCAAACAAAAGATTTCAAACTTAAATAGGCGCCATTATTCAAAATAGACATCAAAAAAGAAATCGAACAAAGTTCACAATTAATTAAATCACTGCGTAATTATTGGTCAAGCCTATTCGAAGGTAACTGATCCCGAAAATTTATATTATTATACTGCGCATTTTATTTTTCGCTAACTTTCAATTATTAATTATGCAAGTCTGCACACTTTTTTTGTACTATTGTATTATTGCTATAAATTAGTTATATCTAATCTTTCATTTTTGTGCTACGATTACAAACTACAACATCATGTCTGAACGGAGGCATGCTCTGTGTGGGTTCAAAAATGCCTGCAGCACGTGCTTTTTTCCTTGGTCATGGCAATAAAATTTATTTTCTGCTTTGTATTTTTAACTAATAAAATGCAAGTGTCTCTGAAGATGTAATAAAGTTGTTGTTAGTTAGTTAAAGGCTGCAAATATAAGTGATAATATCTGCCGAGTTTTTTCTGAAAATATTTTCATATATAAATATTTGAGCAACTTTCTTGCATTTCCTGGTATTGTTATCAATTAAAAGAAGCATTTTATCATTTTGCTGCTTTTTCTAACTTTGGCTACAAGGAAATATTTTTCATTAATTTTTTCTAAAAAAAAAAAGAAATTTATGTGGTTTATATGTACAATAAACATTGACAAACTTTTAACTACGAAAAAGTTGATAGATAATAAAACAAGTAAGAATTTTTGTGGATATACTCATAAGCAGACTCTACATATCGCTCGCTTTTTAATCTTTTATAGTCTTGACTTATCCCACAAAAACACTCTTACTTTGAGCGTTATATATCATAAAGTGTAGCATAAATGAAAATCATTAAAATTTTCGAAAGCCTAAGGTAACAAATACAGTGAAGGTCACGAATTTAGCACACTATGCATGGGTAAAATTATTCTTCACTTTATAATTTTAGTAAAAGATTTAATAACTTACAATTTGCTGTGAGTCTTTTTACTAATTGTAAGTAAAGAACAGATTCCGTATTGATTGATGTCTGCTATTGCATCCTCTTTATAAAATGCATTTTGCACATTCAAAATACTGTTTTTGATAACAAAAACTTTTCGGAAAATATTTAAATATTTGTCTATATCACATATTGCATGCACTAAATAAAAAAATATGACAAACCTACTTGGACATACGCCTTAAAAATTGTCGTATAAAATTTAATCTCTTCTTGACAGGCTCTCGACTTTGCGTCATGGTATGATCTGTCAAAAATATTCTAAGAATTGTCTCTACGTAGGCTGCTGATCTAATGAATCTAAATTCAATGACGTAAATTATTATCTTATTTTTTTGCGTGATTTATCTGCAGACGTTATAGAAAATGTGTTTATGGCATTTAGACATTCCAATCACTAATTATACAGTCTATTCAGTCAGATGTTGTAACTCATTTAAATCATTAAGGAGCATATAGTCAAATATCGGGCTGAGCTAGTGATAGAAGGCTAGTGATTTAGGCAAGCGCGGATCCAAGGATTTTGGAGTTCGGATAGGTTTCTAGATATGTACTTTCAGTTAGTGGCAAAAAAAAATGTGGTTCTTAATTTTTATATATTATATATTTTTGTATTATATATTTCTCAATCAAAAACAAATATAAAATTTTTTTATTAATAGAATGAGTTCTATTGGAATTATCAGAATTATAAAAAATTCAATCATTTTCATTTATATTCACTACAGATAAATGGGAATGATTTAATTTTTTATAATTCTGATGATTCCAATAGAACTCATTCTATTAATAAAATTTTTTTATATTTGTTTGATTGATACATACATTTATTCCATATGATTCTAATTTAACTAAAATATATCACCAGAATACATAAATAATAAAATTCGTTTTTACCTGAGTTTTTTTACCTGCATATTTTTATAAATAAGTTCTGCGTCCTTAGTATAGATAATCAAAATCTTTCACTAAACGAATCGGGTCTTTTTTGCCATATTTTATTTAGTTCAATAAATTTTAAATATTTTGTCACATCATGCTTCGAATTCATTGTATATTGACCAACAATATGACTAAAAAATCGCATGACATACTGCAAGTTTGAAATTCGGACTTCCAAAAAATATACATATATACAAATATATCATAGCCTGTTAGGAAATAGGCACTGCTAATCGCTACTAATCGAATTGTGTATAGCCATATGTCATATAACATGCACCAAAGTCTAACAAAAAAAAAATAAAAGCACGACATAAAAAGTCTAGACCCTCATATGATACACGCCATTATGTTTCGCACTGGATTTATAACCACTTAAAATCCAATTATGTCAATCATCATACGTTTTGCCAGTGCGAAATATCACATTTTAAATCAGTGACCATAGTGTGATAACTGTCTCGAGGCGGCTGATTGTAAGATAAGTGAAATTTTCCATAAGATTAGCTGAAAGCATTTACATGCGATGCAAAATATTTAATGTTTGTTCCTGAACCAGAAACTGCTTCGCACAGCAACAGCGCAAAGGGTAGAAAACGTGACTAATGCTCCAAATTATGTACTGCTGCGGCCGCCTGGCTACTATTCATATTTAACAGCACACCTTATATTGGTGCATAGCTTTCTTCGTTCAAAGCCGTTCGGCTGCTTGAGCAAACATAAATTAATTTCACAATTCCAAACTCATTAATTTGAGCAAAAGATAAAGACTTGAGTTTTTTTTTTTTTTTTTTAAATAAAAAATGAGTTACATTTTATTTGCACAATTTAGATTTGTTGAATTTTGGCTTAGAAACTATTTGCGACTTATTCTAATATATATATCAGTAGGGCAGGTTTTTTTCAAGATTTTGTTTTAGTAATCACTTACAGCACTAGTGAGATTAACTAATATAGCTTTTTTTATATTTTGTACATTTTTTGAGTTTTTTTTTTTTGATTTTCTTGTTTTTTTTTTTTTCTTTTTATACTTTTATACAATTCGAGCCTTAAGTCTAATAGTTGTTGAGGTTTAGTTTTAGTCCATCTGCTTTCTCTCTCCTCTTGCTGTATTGTATACTCCTTTGTTGCTGCTTTACACTTTACATGATCTGCGTAGCGGTGTCGATGACTTGATTAATCCAATCGGTAAACGCTGAGACACGCACAAACACTGATGGTGCATTCTTCTGGCCACATGGCATCTTGCCCCACGAGACAATGCCAATAATAATGCTGCTTTGTTCGTAATATTCACAACATTGTTGTACCAGCGGACCACCGGAGTCTGCAGTGCATATGCTAACGCCGCCGCTAAGTGGTCCAGTGCACAGATTAGTTTCATGCAATGTCAGACCTTGTGCTGCCAATATCTTTTCGCAGAGCTCCATATCAAGTATGGGCATATTGGCCTCCTGCAGTTTACGCGGATAGTTGGGCACTGCTGTCATCGAAACGTTGCCCCAACCGTAGAGTGTACCATATCCTTCAGGCATTGCATCCTGTTCCGGCAATGCAGCAGCTTGCACATAACGATCAAATTGCAGTGGTGTGCGTGTGTAAATCAATGCAATGTCATAAGGATTTACACCGCCTAGATACAGCTCATGTCGCACATAGTGATCTATATTGCGCACCTGCACATTGGGCGCCTCGCTGCTGTCATGTATATCATGACTACCGGCAACGATCACCGAGTTGGCCACAGCCTGTGGCGAACTGAGACAATGCGCGGCAGTTAGTATCCAGTGTTCATTGATAATGGTACCAGCGCAGTAGTGCACAAGTCCTCGATCGGGTGTCATCATTTGTATGGAGACGGCATACGGTGCAGAGTTGGGCGCTGCTTCATGTTTAGCCAGGAACTTTTTGCTCCAGTGTGTTTGACGTGCGCCATCCAATGTGCTAATGCGATTCTCAAGAAATCCATATGCAGCACCCAGCGATGTTTGGAATGAACTACCGCCGAAGCTGCTGCCGCTGCATTTGCGCACCGACGGCAATGGTGCATTTGCGGATAATATGACCATTATGCTCGCGAATGTTGTAATTATTACGGAGTACAAGAATCGGTACGAGATAAGCATGATGTCCTCGTTATAACACGCGCAGGAATCCGTTTTGGAAAAAGTTGACAGTACGCGTGTGAAATATTTTGCGAACGTTTTTTTTTTGTTAATTCAGCTTTTTAAAATTGCTGGTTATATTGCTTTTTTCTAACACTTTTTGCTGTGATAATTTTCATTTAAATAGTTCTCTTTTTAACGATTGTTCTTTTTCAGTTACTTTTTTGATTTTGACGAGTCGTAGAAATGGGTGCCCTCTATATATAGCCCAAAAACTTTTGTTTAGGTGTATCTTATCAGCCGAAGGCACGCGTGCTCTCCACATAAGGTATTTTACGCTCTCGGCAGCTGATCGGCTGCCACACGACTTCGTTTTATTGATAAGAATTCCATTATTTTTACGATATACAATCTTCGCGTTTTCTTGCTTTCTAATTTGTTGGCAATTTTTCTATACTATTTTATTTCTTTTTTCCATTAAACCTCTTGGGTTTGCATGCCAAAGCGCTGAGACATTGTTTCCATATATATTTTTTATTACTAATAGGAAGGGGCTGACCTTATACCATATATGAATGTAACAAAAAGTATTTGGCTCGTGCTTTAGTTGCGCGCAGCAGGTGCTTCCCCAAATGGTGAGCAAAATTTTTAAAGGTATTTGACTTGGAAAAATTTCTCACACTTTTATTTACGCTTATCAATTATGAGCGGCTATCTATTCGTGTTAATTGTCACACGCAGTTCGTGCGAGTAACTCAATAAAAATCCGTTTTGGTTTTTTAGTCACATTTTCTGAAAACACGATTTTTCATGATCCATAATCAAGTTTATGACATCCGCGCAGCTATGCAATGATTTATCATACTTGAAATCGTATCAAATGCTTTTGAACGATAAGGAAATTGTTGGCATTCCAAACCCAATTAAAAGTGCCTGTGTGTGTTGCTCACCTTGCTCCATATGACTTTTGATATACATATATATTAGTTGAATTTTTAGAAGTACATAAATCATCAAATAATTACAATTTTATGATTAATGGTGCAAAGTCCAACTATATACGTTTCTGTAATCATAGCGCGTCGTAGTATATAAAATGTCTTTTATCGCAAAAATTTACTTCATAGCATTTTTATTCTCCATTTTTCACTTTATTGATAAGCAAAACTTTCAAAAAAAAAGCCCATTCTCGGCTACTGTATGATAAAATTTCTATTAAAATACTTTGCCTATGTCAATTTGTGCATTAGTTTGGCATTTATAGCACTCAATATACGCGTGCCCAGAATTTATGGTAGATATACTCATTCGTACTAAAACGAAAAGGAACTCATAGCGATTCATTTCGTTGAAAATGTGTCATATCAATGCATTTATAAATTTGATTGATTTAAGCGGAAGTAAATTTATGATAGGTCATGTAGATTTGTTAAATTTTCTATTTTTGAACCTATTTGTAAAATGATCGCAGTGCCAAAGACTGCAACGAAATTTTTTTAATTTGGCTTGTTCGATGCTTCAAACATTGATTATTAGAGATTGTCAATTAGTGTATTTTCGAATGTTTTGCTTCCTGTAAAATTCTTATATATGTATCAAGTTTTTGGAATACCCACTCAGAATTGATCCTAACAATATATATGTAAATGTCTATTTCGGCTAATTCAAATATTTTCAATCAGATTTTATTATGGTCATTTATTAACGCGGTAATTGAAAAGTACGTTTTAGTACGTATTTTCTTCAGATTAGGCCAACATGGTTCTCTCTAAAATGTATTTCTATTGAAATATTGTCTTGTACAACCGCAAAAGAGATTTTCCATTTTCTTGTACATACATTTAAAAATAAACATTTAAAATAAAAATACCTCCGAAAAAAAAATAGTGGAACACTTCACTTGTTTTATTCTTAATAATTAAACATTAGCAATTGTAAAAAGCCCTTGTGACTAAGCGACTAACCCGCTATATAATTTATTGAGTCATATTGTAGTATCTTTTAATAACCAGACAGCTCGATAACGCGAACAGCAATTAAAATAAATAAAATTTAAATCATTACATTGTTTACAAAAAATAAACTTTTATGGTCAGAGCACACATACAACTATGTGAAGGGATGCATTAAGTTTGCTCAAATACCATGATTTGGGAATGAAGGTGGGATCATACCAATTAATATATGTGGGATGTTATTCTAAAAAAAACCACCTTATAAATATGATATTTATTGAAATACTTTTTTTTGCAGCTAAGTTGTATGGGAGCCACCCCATAAAAATTAGGGACATGCTCATTTGTAAATGTGAAATGGACATGCATAAAGAATTTGTTACAAAATATGGTAAAGTGGGCGGTGGTTTTGTATGGGGACTACCCTAAAAAGTTAGAGTGGCAAGTCAATAATAATACTTTGTGACTACTATCGGACCATGTTTCTAACGATGTTAAAAGTTTATTAATTGTAATGTATAACCTTAAGATTCATATGGGTTGGATTTTGATGAAAGTCAAAAACTATAGCCCAGCAGACCTTTACACGTTCTCCCCTATGTTCCCTCAACGTCTATGGCCAATTATCAGACTCCCTTCCCCGCATCGTAACCGCGAGTTATATTTTTTATTGAAAAAAAATAGACCTATAACTCTCACCCACTTAACACACCCTCCCGTGATACCTGTCTTCAACAACTGTCTATCACAATCATTATCATCAGCGCACACCCAAACCTAACGCATAAATTATTATTAGGAGTCTAATATGATGCTCATATGAAGTATATTAAAACCATTTGAGAATTATCTGTGTTATGAGAATTATGTCAATTATAATTCTTATAAAGTCTTAAAAATTCTGGATCGAGATTATCATATTTTATGATAGATCTATTATGCCGGGAGTACACTCAATAACTTCCCAAAGTTTTCACGGTGATCGGATGAATGGTGTAGACATATAAACAAGCATACATTCATTTTTATACATATTCAGAACTCTGCGAAGCAATTATATAGGTGTTGTGATCTTATAAATTGATTTATTAACAACGGTTAATAATTTTTACAATCGGAATTACTTCCGGTGATTACGCTGGCTATATTCCATTATTTCAATTTTATTTTACAAAAACCAATACTTTTTTACGTGAATATTCGGCTAAAAATAGGGCACCAAAACTTAAACTCTGAATTCAATTCTTTTAATGTTGGAGGAAGGCTATATCACATTGTCACACAATGAGTTTGGTCGATAAACAAAATTCATAATATCTTTGTATTGATTTGAGGTACAGGGATGCTATTTGGAATACATGTTAATTGGATCAGAAGTACAATCCATTGGAAAGCGAGGACGTTATGGTTGTCTATAAGAAACATACATATTTACAACATATGTTTTATTATATACATATATGCTTTATGGCGGCTTCTAGGATAAGTTTTAAGATTTGAGCAAAATCAATATGCGAAAATTTATTGTACATGTTATAAAATTCTTTTAATTTATTATTAATCAAAATTTCTTAAAAAGCTAATATAGAACGAAATCATATACATATTTACTTGTACATATATACGTACAAGTAAATATTTCTTCCTAAAGAATTTGATTTTTGGGATTGTAGCGTATAGATGATAACAAAAATATTCGCTATTAACGCTCTCTTGTTAGTTCAACAAGTTTTTACTTGCAATAATTATATACACTTCAGTATAATCTAAAATAGTATATAGAGATAGATAAAGCGTAGAGTGTTGGCGCAAAAATACTTTTCTAATTTATCTATTATCAGAAGTGATAATCAAGTCCACAAACTTGAATGTTCTGCAGGTCTTATGAGATTTTTTGAAATATATTTGTTCTTTAATATTTTTGGCGACTTATACTTACTTACTTACTTAAATGGCCGTCAACCGTCTACCGGTCATGGCCGCGTCCAGGAAAGCGCGCCAGCCTCCATAATCCTGTGCGCGCTGGCGCCAGTCGCTCTGAATGCCAAGTACGGAGAGGTCTCTCCATACCTGGTCATTCCATCGAGTGCCCGGTCGTCCTCTAAGTCGGCGTCCACCAATCAAGTTTGGGCCCCCCATGTAAACCATGCGTGCTGGAGCTCCTTCGTCCATTCGAATGAGGTGCCCAGCCCAGTGCAGCCGCTGGAATTTTATGCGCTGGACTATGTCAACCTCATTGAATAGCTCGTACAGCTCGCGGTTCATGCGGGACCTAAACTCGTCGCCGACTCTAATAGGACCAAAGATCCTGCGAAGAATCTTCCTCTCGAAGACTTCCAACGCTGTCTCATCCGACTCAACCACGGTCCATGCCTCTGCGCCATACAGTAGGACCGGGAGTATCAGCGTCTTATATATCTTTATTTTCGTCCGTCGAGAGAGGGCTTTACTTCTCATTTGCTTGCTCAGCCCAAAAAAACATCTGTTTGCAAGCGTGATTCTTCGCCTGATCTCCAGGCTGACGTTGTTGTTGCTGGTGATCTCTGTTCCGAGATAGACGAAGTTTTCTACAACACTGAAGTTGAAATTCTCCATCGTCACTGACCGTCCAAGACGCATTGACGGAGTGCGAGAAGACACCAAGTACTTCGTCTTGTCCTCGTTCACCGCTAGACCCATGAGCCGAGACTGTTTTTCAATCTCCGAGAACGCCTTGCTGACTCGCCTTTCCTGCGTACCGATGATATCGATGTCATCGGCGTAAGCGAGCAGCATCACTTCCTTTTGGAAGATCGAGCCCGACATACTCTGTATGTACGGGCATTGGCGTAGGATGTATTCCATCAGGAGATTGAAAAAATCGCACGATAGAGCATCGCCCTGCCTGAAACCTCTCTTGGTATCAAAGGGGTCGGAGAGGTTTTTCCCCACCCTGACAACGCTTTGTGTGTTAGATAGCGTCGCCATGCAAAGACGGACAATCTTTGCCGGGATACCTAGTGCAGACAGGGCGTCGAAGAACTTCGCTCTTATCGGCGTGTCGAATGCGGCTTTGTAATCGACAAATAGGTGGTGAGTGTCTTTGTTGAACTCACGGGTCTTTTCCAAGATTTGGCGTAATGTGAATATTTGGTCACTGGTCGACCTTTTTGGTCTGAAGCCACACTGATATCGTCCTATCAGTGAGTCGGTATATGGCTTCAGCCTATTACACAATACGCCCGACAAAGTCTTATATCCAATGGAAAGGAGACTTATTCCGCGGTAGTTGGCGCAAACAGCGGGGTCTCCTTTCTTAAAGATAGGACAGAGAACACTGAGATTCCAGTCATTTGGGTATGCGTTCATCGGACCATATCTTGCATAAAAGCTGGTGCATACTCCTAACCAACTCTTCGCCGCCGGTCTTAAATAACTCAGCTGGCAGCCCATCAGAGCCTGCCGCTTTGTTATTTTTCAGCTTTTTAATAACTGAATCGACCTCGTAATAGTCCGGTGGCTCTACAATAGTGCCATCATTAACTGGTGGTTCCGGTGTCATTTCTCTTTCGGCGGTATTGTGCGCTTCATCGCCGAGTAGGTTGGAGAAATGACTCCTCCATAATCTCAGTGATTCCTGTTCATCCGTTACCAGACTTCCATTCTCATCCTTACAGAAAGTTACTCCGGGCTTAAAACCTTCAGTCAGACGCTTGACCTTTTGGTAGAATTTTCGAGCTTCATTTCTGTTACGGAACATCTCAACATCCTCAAACTCCCGCCTTTCTTGCTCCTTTTTCTTGCGTCTGAAAAGGCGTTTCTCCTCTCTCCGTTTCTCTCGATATCGCTCTCTAACAGCTCGCGTTGCTCCCGACTGCAGAGTTCGCTGATAGGAAGCGTTCTTCTCTGCAGTAGCATTGCGACAATCCTCGTCGTACCAAGAATTCTTCACAGGTTTTGTATAACCAATGACATCCTTGGCAGCCCTATCTATGGAGCGGGTAATATGTGTCCACTGCTCACATATATCTCGAGAAATCGGAGAGGTTTCCCGGAGCAGTCGGGAGAGTGTGTTTGAGAAGGCTGTGGCGGTCTGCTCTGATTGCAGCTTGCCGACGTCTAGCCTTCGTTGCATGTTGGAACGTGCGGCATGCACTACGCTGAGCCTAGTGCGTACCTTGGCTGCGACAAGATAGTGGTCCGAGTCAATGTTGGGACCACGTAACGTTCGCACGTCCAACACGCTCGATGCGTGCCTTCCGTCAATCAGAACATGATCAATTTGGTTGCGTGTTTTTTGATCAGGACTCAGCCATGTAGCCTTGTGGATGTTAAGATGTTGAAATCTGGTACTACTAACTACCATGTTCCGACCTGCGGCGAAATCGATTAGCCTCTCTCCATTATTGGAGGTAGTGTCGTGAAGGCTAAATTTTCCGACGGTTGGGCCAAAGATTCCTTCCTTCCCAATCTTGGCGTTGAAATCGCCAAGCACGATTTTGACATCGTGTTTGGGACAGCGCTCGTACAGGCGTTCCAGGCGCTCATAGAATTCATCTTTAGCATCGTCGTCTTTCTCTTCCGTCGGGGCGTGCGCACAAATCAGGCTAATATAAAAATATTTAGCCTTGATGCGTATCGCGGCTAGACGCTCGTCAACAGGTGTGAACCTAGAGACGAGGCCACGTAGTTTCCTACTCACTACGAAACCACATCCAAATTCGTGCTTACTCGCATGGCAGCTGTAGTAGATGTCACAGGATGCTTTTTTAGAGCAACCCTGCCCTATCCATCGGATTTCTTGGATTGCGGTGATGTCAGCCTTGCATTTTTCGAGGACATCAGCCAGCTGGATACTTGCACCATCCCAATTAAGGGTGCGGACATTCCAGGTGCATATCCGTATATCGTGATCCTTATAGCGTTTGCGGGGGTCGTCATCAAAGAGTCCGTTCCGAGGCTTTTTGTTCGTTTTCATTGGGGGGTTTTTTTTTAAAGTGGCGGGTCCCAAGCCCAGCGCACCAACCCCTTTTTAAAGGAGAGGGGGCCCCTTCGCCTTCTCACGTTAGCTCACCTCTGAACGGATGTTCAGAGGCTACCCAGGAGATACGTGTCCTAACGGACGTGTGAGTTGCTTGGACCGTTTGACACAAGAATCATTGTTGGCCATTCCCAGGTGTATGGCAGTCAACAACTTTCCACACAATGTGCACTTGAGCAAACGAATCCCAATCTCCCAAACTTATATAAAATATAATATAATTTTTTGCAATGTGCTCAGTCATTGTGCCATGTTTGTAATGGAATTTCCAAGTGTGCAGCCAAATTTCTCATTTCGATTCATTATGAAATTCAACGTAAAAATTGTATTGCTACCCGACTTATTTGATTGTTTTTCTTAACAGATGACTTTTATCTATTACAAGTGTACAAATTTTGAACAAGTAGAAATAAAAACGATACCAAACAAAGGCATTCTTGTCTGCGTTTGGCTTTTTGCACCACATGACTCACTGAAGTGCCTAAGGTGTCGCTTATCAGTAGACATTTTATGAACACGTAAGGCAGCGGCGGCGTACGGCCACTAGATGTGCGAACTGTAGTAATTAGAGGCATATAATTGATAAGGCCTCGTTGGGGGCTGGACAGATGAAGTAATTGGTATTTTCGGCAGAATGTAATTGTGGTCTGAAACTGGCCATCGGTCATTGTGATGATGATTTTGCATATAAATTTAATGTAATTCCAATAAAATGGAGAATATTTTTTCTAATTGATTTTGTACTTTTTTATTTAAGGTCTGGATTAACCAAGGCGATATTATTCTTGTTGGTTTGCGCGACTATCAGGACTCAAAGGCCGATGTCATCTTGAAGTACACGCCGGATGAAGCTAGAAATCTTAAGACATATGGTGAATTCCCCGAATCTGTGCGCATCAATGAAACAGTTACTTTCGTTGAGGATGGCTTCGATGAGGACATTGAGTTCGGTGATGATTTCAGTTCAGAGGATGATGCAGATTCTGTAGACAATATCTGATTAACAAGAAATCATAGTAAAAAAGATACCAATCAAGACACAACAACAACCACAACAACAATAGGAATTACAGCAGCAGCAACAACAACTACAGCTGCTGTAACAACAGAGTCAATAATACACACAACAACAACTAACACACAACAACAAAATGATGAATATGAAGAGGATTTAGCAGTTGCAGCAGCGAATGTTTTAACAAAATCAAATAAAGTAAAAATTTGAGTGTAGCATTATAGTAGGGTAAACAAAGAACAAGCAGCTAAAAAATGCTTAAAAAAATAACTAATGCAAGAGTAGAGTTGTTTGGAAGCATAGCTACCCGACAAAATGTTTAAAAGCAGTTCATTAAAATAATACAACAAGCAAGAGAGATAGGGAGAGAACGAGAGAGAGAGAGGAAAAATCGAGAGATCTGCAACAAGAAAAATAATATAGATAAAATATATATGTATATTCATAGCAAAAAATAGTTACAACAACAAAATACCATTCGAAACAAAAACAATTGTGAACATTTCAAAATTCATTTATGTAAACCAAAATTTTATAAAACATAGAAACAAAATTATAAAAAGTAAAAAAAAAAATTAAAAGCCAATACTAGCGTTTTATTGAATTGAAAAAAAGAAAGTGTGTATTCTTATACAAAAAGAAAACAAAAAATAGTAACAAATTATTTAATTGCTCTCAGCAAATAAACTAAAATACGAAAAAGAAAAAAAAAAAAAAAAATAGCAATTGTAAAATAAAAATTTAAATACTATTTATTTGATAAAAAATTGTGGTGTACTACTCGAAAGATTAATTTTATATATGTACTTGTATTTCAAGTTAATCAGGTAAAATTTCAATACTTGTCAAAAGACTACGCAATTGTCTGTCGAATGGACGGTACTAATTATATATTGATATAGCGTGTAAGTTTCTAAGTGCTCCATTCTGGTATGTTCCCAATCTTTAAAAAGTTTTTTTTTATTGCTTTGCATTTTTTTATACCCATTTAAAAATTGATTTTTTCCCTAAAGATATATTTTATGTATTTTCGATTTGTTAATTTGTAAATGTAATGACGAATTGCATGTTTCAATTATACGAATATATACCTAAACCAATAATAAATAGAAAAATGCAAGAAGCAAAGAAAATGATTTTTTGTTTTATATTACTAACGAACTTTGGAACGTGACACAAAATTTGATAGAAAGAAACAAAGAGCTAATTACAGAAGTACTTTGTAATTTTCATCATACTTAATGAAATGTAATACACCGAAGACTAAATTTGTCATAATTTGATTCATCCTAGAAGTAGGCAATTAAAATTTTGCTTTACGTCGAGCAATGATAATTCTTTTATTTATAGGGAAGTAAAAAAAGCAAAAGAAATTGTCTCCGGTGGAATCCTTCAAAATTGAAATAGTGTACTTAGCAGGCATAGAAAAAAGATGAATGACACATATTAATACTTATATCAAAAATCCGTTCCTAAGAAACCTCCATATGAAATTTGAATCATACAAAAAAAGGAGAAGTGGACTGTGGTGTGTGTGGCATATAGCCTAATATGTGAGTTTGGTATGACAAAAAGGTTGCAGGTTTGAGTATTAATGCTTCACAAACTTTTAGACAAACTGATACCATGAATGGTAAATGTTATAATGATCAAAACAAATCAATCTACCTGGATTCTGTTGACTAAAACGATAAACATTCGACCATTTTGGCTGCGGAATCAATACTTCAGAGCTGTGTTTGATAAATTTTCAGCGCAATTGCAAAGTATTTTTGAGTCGATTCATAACTGTGGTCGAAATATGGATTGATTACTATACTGAAAAGAGCAAGTAACAATCAAAGTTTAAAATTGCTTCGTAAACGGCAAAGATCCATCCGCCCGAAAGGTAAGAGTGACTATATTCACAGGGAATAATCCTTATTGACTATCATAAATTTGAGACTCCCTATGCTGCCTTGAGCCTAAAATTTTTAAGGGATGTATATTTCCATCTGGATATGGGATATTCTATTCAAAAGTATTATAAAATTCACCAAGTATACCAGTGTAAGCTAAACTAAAAAAAAAAAATTGTTTCATACAAAAACACAGAAAGCGCTGATTATTTTTCCCCTGATATCCTTTCTAGGGGTCCGATCTAGATCTATATGGAATATTTCATTGAAAAATTGTCTCGAGCTCTTAGTTAAACAGATAAAAAGCTTTTGTTTTACTATTCAAGTTGCTCACAAAAATGGTGTTCTTCATGTTGAATGTTAAAATATTAATAAGCTTTAAAATTTGAAACTATTTGGTCGGATTTTGTACATTTATCAAAGTATCAGATGACAAAATATACTCCTTAAAATTATTTGGAAACCACAACCCACCGAACTTATAGATAATACCCCACTTCCTTACTCTTGGGTTACAATTAATTTAAATTTTTTTTTTTTTTTTAAACTTTATCGAAAGTATTTACTGTGTTTCCAACCATATGTACATGTTCGAAAGTTCGATAAATTCGATCAAATGGCATAATATTTGGTCTTAAGGTCTTAAAATATGTCGATCGTCGAAAAACACATTCGCTAATTGCCAAAATTTCCGGCTAAATATAACGTGGCCAGAAACATTTCACAATTGATTGAGTGTCGTTGGAAAATACACAGAAATCAACAAATTTCTGGTTCTTTAAATAATACTTAGCTGATATGTGAGCCAAGTTCTTGGTAATGATTTAAGATTTGAAATCGGCACTATCTTAAGACTATGTTATACAAGAATAATGTGCTTAAAATACCTCAACCTTTTGGTCAAAGTATTTAACTATATTGTGTGCAAGTATAAAAATAACTGGGAACAAACTATTATTGAAGCGTTAAACGTTAAAAATTGCTAATAGTTAACTACTAGCGTTGGAACACTCTCTACAACTTTCACACTTTAAAACTCTTTGTTAGATGGATTGCGGAATTTCCGGTCCCATGACAATTTTTTTAAAAGCGGTTTGATGGTCTTTTTTGTTGCTTTTTTTATAATAGGTTGAACAAATAGTAAAAGTGGAAACTAAAATAACCGCGGAACTGGACGACGGGACGCAGAATAATGTGATTGTATGCAGTGGTACATTACAAATGCATCATCGCCAACCGTAATCAATTCGAGAGACTAGGAAATATTTTAGCATGTTTTTTATGTAAGTTTTTTATATACCAATATACCCAAAAATGTTAAAAAATTTTTATTAAATTAAGTTTATGCTCTAGGTTCTGGCTGTCTTTATTAACATCGTAGCCGTTTAATCGGTTTCACCTAAATTATAATGCAATGTAGTCGTTAAGCGGGGATATGTTATTTGGCGGGAATTTCGCAAAATCGTCATATTTAAGTATACGGTTAACGCAGGAGCAAGTTTTAATGCAAATGTAAGGAGCATATGCACCGGGTAAATGCATGAAGGGTATTTTAGTTTTGAAGCAACATTTTAATGACTTGAAATGTGTTTGGCATGCATAGTCTGTATGAGTAAGTTAACAGGGTTGATTGGATAGGAGCAGTAAGTACTCGCATTAGGTTGTTACTACATATGGTAGGAAAAGTTAAACCTGCGAGAGGAATAACATCTGTACTTTAGTCATTGGGATCATAGGCTATCGCTAATATCACAGGACGTATGTTGATGGTCTCAAAGTCAAAGACATATACCCTACATCAAGACTTACGGAAATCACGATTAGAGTTGGGCGAGGGAAAAACTGCATGATCTCTATTCCGACAATCTTGATGTTCCTCTTTTTGGTCCTTATTCCATTCATCCGACCATGTTTTAAAATTATATCGCGGAACCCACGGGTTCCAACTTCCACTTAAAATGTTGCATACTCCTTACAGTTGCCTTGACTCGTTGGGATTTAATGTTAATTAATTAACAAGCACGCTAGACATTTTAGCTATATTGGTTCAAGGGTCCGGTGCCCATTTCTATTCATAGCAGCTTGTTTCTTTAGGACATGACAAAAGTATTGAATCTTTTTATAAGAAAATACACTTAAACCTGTTTTGTTATCAGCAATGGAATGTCAACCGCAGTTGTTGGCTACCAAAATAGTTCTGAAAATTGTTTTTTATCGTTTGTAGAATTTGTTTTATTAAAGCGAATTGAATTGATTCGCGATGCAATGCTTTGCTACTTTTTATTGAAATATATGCTGGATGGGTTGCACCCGGGTCGATTGCCTTCATTAAAACACCTTGTAATGTACAACATTTCTCGTTTTAATGTCAGGTGCAAGAAGGAACAAAGGGAATGGTTTGACGTCACGTAGCATTAATTTTCTGAATTTTTGCCACAAACACTCAATGATTTGCCTTGTTATTTGTTAGTCGTAATGGCGAATGTAAGAAGAATCGGAATCAGAATTTCCTCACCACTGAACTTTCCTTTGAGCATCGTCGTGGGAATCACATTGCCCATGAGTTTTCTCAGCACCAAAAGAGTCAGGTTTGGTTGTTTCAGATTTCGAATCATGATAACTACCGAGCCAACCTTCAGTTGTAAATAGTGCGGTGGAACGCCAGGCAAATCCAATGAGTTTAAAATTCAGTTGGATAGTTGGTTGCTTCGTCTTCGTTTATCACACAGCCGATAATCTTGAAGTAATGCATGGAACCAACCAATTGTAAATTTGTTCTATAACAAATAAAATTTATCGTTCACTCAACCAATTATGTTTTATGTGTTTATGATGGCCGGAAACACTTTGTTGATAAGCAAAAACTAAGTGAAATACGGTTATTACCGATTGTCAGCAATTGTTTAGAGAAATCTTCGATAGATCTTCATATGTTTGTCGTCAGCTGAAGTCTCTTCACATTTCGCCACAGATTTAAGGCAAGTGTTTATATCATCGGCAGTGATCGATTCTTAGTATGACTGGTAGTGTTTGAAGTAAATCTTCAGGCAGTAGAATCTCTGCGCCTCAAAACATCTTTAGACTCATCTTTCAAGGCGCGTTTGAGCGAACAAGAGCATCAGTGAAAAACGTGACATCTTAGTGTACACTGAAGGTCGTGCAAACCAATCGCTTTGGCAAATAGAAAAAGGTCAGTTCTACTATTAAAAACATGTCGTTACGAACAAAAAAATCATCGAAATACGTTCTGGAGATATCATAGCCGTACCATAAAAAATTTGTGAGAAAATTAATTTCATTTATTTATTTCTTAAATTTTTCCGATGTTTTAATACTTATTCTGCTTTCCGGGACGGGGACAAATCCAACAAAACCAAGATCATAAAATCGTACCAGCTGTTCTTGAGCTGTTCGTGTAATTACTCGATTTTGTTTTATATAGATTTATTAATAAATTTGTATTAAATAACTTGCTATTTAAAAATAATATATACAAATGCATTTTATTAATGAAGTTTTGCCTCTCTCTGCATGCGATTTACTTGAGCGCTGATTTGTTTCTGATTGGCAAAAAAGTAGATATCAGACTCGCGGCTGTAATATATCGAATTCGATAAAATGATAGAGTTAATTGATTATTGGATACTGGACCAACAATGTATTACTTACCGAACATAAAACCACCAACCATAAAAAATGGAGGTATACAACCGGCTGTTAAAAGCACAGGAAACAAGAGATTACCCGATAATGAACCCATGCGTCCGAACATCATTGCAAGCGAAACAATCATGGTGCTGTATTTTAAGATACATTATGTCAAAATCTTTTAATAGTGGTCGACAAACTCACCGTAATTGTGTCGGAAATAAATTCACCGATGCACTGATTAGCGAATGTCCTGCGACACTGCCCATTGTAACATAAATCATAGCCAAGATGACAGTAGTCAACATTGAATTTGACCAATATATGCCAATGCCACTAAGACCTGCACTGCAGAGACATAGGACTAGAGAACATGTTAATTTTATAGATTTGCGAAATTTATTTTCAACACTTACTCAGAATGCGTTTTATGCCAATCAGATTGACTAGCCAACCGGCCACCAAAAAGCCAAACATGCTGGCAATGGCCACGATTAGATTATTTGTGTAGGAAGCGACTGAGATGTCCACATGGCAGTGTGTACTATCGACCAGATTTACACGCTCATTGCGTGACACACTGTACTCTACCACAGCGCAGATACTATTATCATCGTCTTCATTCGGGTGCAATGCGGCGTACTCCGTAGTTGAGGCAAATAGTTGCGGTAGCCATAGAACCATGGTGCTCAGACTGTGTGGAAGTGGGAATGTTGTGTGAAGGTTTACAGAAGTCTTACGCTTACCTTATTAGCAAGCAGAAGTTGTTCAAATACACCAGCAACGACATACTGAGAAGTGGTTTGTGGAAAAGTGGACGTAGCTGCAACAAACCACTGCGAAGTATCTTCAATCCTGACATTTTATGGTTGTCATTGCCATCGACGCATTTTATATCCGAAGTAGGTTGAACTTTTGCAAGTGCCTCGACACTAGAGATCGTATATTTTTGTTTTTCTTTTTCCGCTGCTGCTTCTGTAACTTCATTTACAAGTTCTTTGATCTGTGTACGTAAAAAAGAATATGAAGTATGCGTTTGGTGGAATACTTTCTTAAATACTTACTGGATATGTATCGCGCATCTGGTGATTGTTTAACGCGTAGATTGTTCTAAACGCCAACAAAGCTTCAGCATTTCGCCCTTGCGACATCAGAAACTTTGGACTCTCCGGGAAGAAGGTCAACAGCAATCCAGCTGTTAAGCTTGGCAACGCAGCGAGGCTGAGAAACACTTGCCAGGAATGTACTGTATATAAAAGTTAAAGATTGAATTAAATGGAATGAATAAATGATATGATTAATTTTAAACCTTGCGTATGTGTGAACAACGCGATCTTAAAACTATAAGCGCTAGAAACTTCATGTTTGCAAAAGATTTCTCTTGTCTTTAAGCAGATAAAGTGACAAAATATTGTAGATATCACGCCCACAATGCAACCGCATAGCTATTTGTCCTTTATATGAATTAATTTGTCCAAACTTAACAGGTTGACCTCTCCTCATCCTCTTAACATGTATAGCAAATTTTATTTCTGTAACTTAAATGGATGCAAAGATATGACAAATTTTGATTATTGCTTATATGGGGGTGGGGCAACACCCCCTCCGATTTTGTCCAAACTTAACAGGTTGATTTCTCCTCATCCTCTTAACATGTATAGCAAATTTTATTTCTGTAACTTAAATGGATGCAAAGATATGACAAATTTTGATTATTGCTTATATGGGGGTGGGGCAACGCCCCCTCCGATTTTGTCCAAACTCAACAGGTTGACTTCTCCTCATCCTCTTGACATGTATACCAAATTTCATCTCTGTACCTTAAATGGATGCAAAGATATGACCAATTTTAAATATCGCTTATATGGGGGGTGGGGCAACGCCCCCACCGATTTTGTCAAAACATAGCCTATGTTCTTTTCCATCATCCCATCTATCTCTAGTCCAAAATTCAGACGAATTGGTTGAGCGGTTTAGCCGTAAGAGAGGAACATACATACATACATACATACATCCATACATACATACAAACTTTCGCATTTATAATATTAGTAGGATAAGTCAATATTCCGATGTGGACCCGAATGGAATATTTCATTAGGATTGACATAGAGTACTCCACCTGTGGCGATTCAAGTGTAATTAATAATAACTGTACAATTTTATTTAGAAATGAACTCAGGGGGCTATGTGGTTACGCCTTTTATTGGTTTGATTTTGACCTATATGGAACTTTTATTAGGATCGATGTAAGCTACACTAAAATGGAATACAACTATAGCCTTTTTCGAATGATACAGTAACAAATAAAAGTATTCAGATGACGCCAATGTATTCAAGTTTTGAAGTATATGTGGTCATCAGGCCAATGTTTAAGTTTCATTGCAGTAACCAAATGCGTTCCCTAGTTACATGGTGAAAGTTCCATGTCTTGACGAGATATGTATAAATTAATAAGGGCTTAACTCAGAGGTATCGAGTAAAAAATAAATAAAATTTTCAATAAAGTTTTAGGAAGTGAATAAATTTTTTTTGAAAAGTACATAAGAACAGCTTTCCAAAACACCCATTATTTTTTTAATCAAAATTATTTCCTCTGAGTTATGCCCTGTTTAATTGAACCCGTTTGGTTACTGCAATGAAACTGATACATTGGCTTGAGGATCACATGTACTTCAAAATTTTAAAATCTTTATCCGAATATTTTTATTTGTTAAGGTCTCTCTTCATAAGTGGTATGTTTTAAAATTTCATATTCTTCATCAACTAGAACAAGTAGATTAAGAAACTGTATAAGCCTAAGTGGCCTCCTAGTTCCCCCCGTTGAACACACCTGCATATTGAATTTAAAATTAAATTACAGTCGGGAGTAACCGACTGTAAGAGGCCCTGTACCGGTACAGGTCGCCACTCGAATTAGCTCCCGATTATATAAATTCAAATCGGTATCCAGGGAGGCCAGGAGACAATGGTGTCTCAAAATAAAACCTTCGAGACAACTTGAGCTTATTTAAAAAGAGCTTAAGAAAAAAATAGAAAAATAAACTCGTTAAATTCCGGCAAAAAGAACAAAGTTTCTATCTATTACCGTTTCCGAGACCCTTTCGTTCATACGGACGGACATGGCTATATCGACTGCTCTATCGCTCCTAACCATAATAGGGAGGTCTCTTTGGAAGGTCTCCGAACATTATTTCTACCTGGTATATACATTTGCTCTTGTACTTTAGGAACAGGGCCCAAAAATACAAGGAAATATTCAATTTTTTGGTTTTTATAACCAAAGTTGTAGGCATAGCGCCCTGTTCCAATAGAGGAGACGGGCTAGACTCCACAAAGTATATAAACACTTGGTCAGTATCAAAAAGCGAGTCGATGTAGACATGTCCTATCTGGCTGTCTGCTTGAAAGTCGCAATATTGAATACTATAATAGATAAAGCTTTCAAATTTGAATATTTAAATTCTCCTATTTATTCTTCAAATAAATAGTATAACCAGAAACCAGAAAGGAGTCCTTTGGTAGAAATGTCAAATTCGGTCTACTTTTCATCATATGTACTTATAAAATATATTCTATTTATTTCCATATCGGCGTACACTAGATGAAGGGGCCCTATTACACTTTGTCCCACCCTTCAGGATTCTAACATCCAAAAGGATACTTCAACGACCAAATAAAGTATATATATTCATAATCAGCTTGATAAGATATTTTGATCTAGCTATAACAGTTTTTCTGACTGTCTGTGAATACGGGATGTGATTCCACAGTTTTCAACTAATCGAAATAAAAATTGGTATGAAGATTCTATTGGGCTGATATTCGTTCAAGATGCCTAACTCGGAATACCACGAGCACTTTAAAGATAACGCCCATCACACCCAAAGCCCATTAACAAAAATAAACTAAGTAATTGTATATTCCCAAATATTCTCTCTGTTTCTGAAAAGTTCTTTGCCCCATGTTGCCCATGAAACCTATTTATAATATTTCTGTTTAGACTACGATTTTATCTTTGCAAAATTATAATTTTTTTCTTTTTCATTTCTTTTCTCATCAGTGTACTCACATTTTAATCCGGGTAGCTCAATATTCCACTCTTGCGGCAGTATAGTCAACGCCATTACGGGTAAGAATAACGTGGCCAGTGAGAAGAGAAAACCGATTATCATCATGGTACGCGCGCGATGCTTCTTGCCGTGCAGTTCAGTCATATAAGTCATAAGTACAGCGTAAGGGCCACTTATGCTGAGAGGAAGTACCGAAAGTTTGTACGTGTAATAAAATTCTTTCAAACTCATTCACTCAACTTACACAAATCCGCCAAGAAATTTAAAAATCAATAAATGCAACACACTCTGACTTAGCGCAGCGCCTAGTCCACATATTGAGTCCGCCAGAAATCCAAACACTAAAATCTTCTTGCGACCCAGTGTATCGGCCAGATAGCCCCAAAATATCGACGAGCTGTCAGTTAAAATTATAGCAAATTAGCCGACAAATTCAAATTCGGTGCACAACACTGATTGACATACAAGATCATGCCAGCATAAGGTATGCCATTAAGCAGACCCTTGTCCACTAAGGTCAACTGTAGATCACACTCTGCGCTGGGCAGTATGAAGGATAAGGATGAGCTATTAAATGTTGTAGCTGTCGCTGCAGGCAGTGCTACAAGTAGCAGCAAATAGTTATAGAGTCCAAAACCAGCAGCTTCCATGGCAGTTTCGAAGTCAGCTTTAGGAAGAGGTCCTATCACATCTTTGGATGTACGTTTGGCAGTTATGCTTAATTCCGCGGAATTTTTTTCCATGTGATTAACGGAGTCGTGTTTAATATTGGCGTTGTTAGACATATTGTTTGTATAAAAAGAAGGACTTGTATGTTTGAGTATTATTATTTCTTTGTTTGATTTTGCTAGTCCTAGCTCATGCACTAATGATCACCAACTTTCTTCAGACTGAACATCGCCAGATCTTGTTACCAACTAAACGAATTCACACAAAGCGCGTTGCTATATTTACTTTGCCATTAAACACGATTTCAAAGATACAAATTAATTTATACTTTTTTTGTTTTGTTTTCTTGTTAACCCGACGTTTAAGTTTCATCTATCAGGCAGGGAATGCCTGCTTCTAGAATCGTTTTGGTTCTTTGCTGATTGTGTAGGCTCATGAATTAAAAAGTAATGTATGAGTAATATATCTGTATCCGCTAAATCCGTTTTACTTTCACAGCGTGTGTCTGTGCGTGTGGATAAAGATAGAAATAACACCGGCAATTCTTCAAAGTGTTTTATGGTGGCGAAAATTTGTATAAACAAGCTTAGCTAATTTAGCTATCTAATGTCAGACTGAGTTGTGTTTGTTGGCGGCATTATGCATATCGCATATACTCGAGCGTCATCCGATTGCAATATGTTTACGGTCTGCAATTTAGAGACTTACATTTAAGTTAATAGTAATGTGTCGCATTAATTTTTTTTTATCAGTAGGTTTAGACTTGTCCAAAGATTCTAAAAATTACAATATATTATGTACAACCATGAACAAAATAGTAGATACACACTTAACTTCATTTTCAGTTGAACTACAATAAAATACCATTAATTTTTTTTAATTGACTGCGAAACTTTATACCTATATGTGGCGAAGCATCTCCCATTCCCATATTGCCCTGTACCTCAAATGGATGCAAAGATATATATCGCACGTATGAGGAGCTGGGTAGCGCTCCCTCCGATTTGTACCAAAATTAATAGGATTACATCTTCCGAGCCCACTATATTGTATTCCAAATTTTATCTATGTAACTCAAATGGATTCATATATATGAATAATTTTGAATTTGTTTACCTAATATTGAATGAACATTCCAACTTTTCTGTAAGGTTAAGCGTCCAGACAAACCTACACCTCTCTTTTGGGTCTTTGTAGGAAATTCTTTTTGATGTTATTACTTTTTCCTATGTTTATTGTTGAGAGATGGGGTTGCTTGCAAAAGTTCACATTGTCAGAAAAGTTGGGAATAGCCAAGAATGATTCTTGTGTAAACGGTCCAAAGAGCTCACAACGTCCACTAAGGCAAGTATGTCTTGGGTAGCAACTGAACAGCCGTTCGGAGTGAGAAGCCGAAAAAGCCATGGTCAAAGTCGTGTTTGACGATTTTAACACCAAAATCGGAACGGAAGCAATCTTTGGCTCAACCGTCGGAAAATTTAGCCTTCACGACACTATCGCCGCAGGTCAGAATATGGTTGTTAGCAGCGCCAGATTTCAACACCTTAACATCCACAAGGCTAAGTCCCGACCAAATAACACGCAACCAAATTGATCATGTTCTGATCGAGCGTGTTGGACGTGCGAACGCACCCAAGGTACGCACTACACTCAGCGTGGTGAACGTCTCAACATGCAACGAAAGCTAGACATCGGTAAGCTGCAATTACAAAAGAACGCCGAAGAGTTCTCAAACACACTCTCCCGACTGCTCCAGAAAACCTCTCCGTTTTCTCAAGATAAATGTGAGCAGTGGAGACACTCCATGGATAGGGCTGTCAGGAAATCATTGGTTATACAAAAACTGTGGCTAATTCTTGTTACGACGAGGAGTGTCGCACTGATACTGCAGAGAAGAACGCCTCCTATCAGCGAACTCTGCAGTCGGGTGCTACGCGAGCATTTGGAGACTGAGATCGGGAGAAACGGAGAGAGGAGAAACGCTTTTTGAGACGCAAGATGTTGAGAGTTTATGTGGCAGAAGTCAAGCTCGAAATTTTTATCAAAAGATCAAGCGTCTGACCGAAGGTTTTAAAGTCGGAGTAACTTTCTGTAAGGACGAATATAGAAATCTGGTTACATATGCTCAAGAATCACTGAGATTATGGAGGAGTCATTTTTCTAACCTACAATGACACCGGAACTACCAGTTAATGATGGCACTACTGTAGAGCCACCGGACTACAACGAGGTCGATTCGGTTATCAAAAAGACCGGCGGTGAAGAGTTGGTAAGGAGTATGCACCAAAATTTATACAAGATACTATCCGCCTTACCAATTACTTGAATCTCAGTGTACTTTTTTCTATCTAGGAGACCCAGCTAATTGAGTTCACACAAAACCACGGAAGCCGCTATGAACACGGTCATACAAACGAAGTTTTTCCACTCCCTGTCTGCACCAGTTATTTAGGCAAAGATCGTTCGTCTTTATATGACGATGTTATCAAACACACAAAGCGTTGTCATGGTGGGAAAGACCGTCTCCGACTCCTTTGATACCAAGAGAGGTTTCAGGCAGTGTGATGCGCTGTCGTGCAGTTTTTCAATCTGTTGATAGCGTACATCCTACACCAACATACATATTATACATATTATACAAAATATGTCAGCCTCGATCTTCCAAAAGGAAGTTATAATGCTCGTGGATGCTCATCGGTACACAGGAACAGCGTGTCAGCAAGGCGCTCTTATGTAGATATTGAAAAACAGTCTCGGCTCATGGGTCTAACAATGAATGAGGACCAGACGAACTACTTGGTGTCTTGCCGCGGCGTCAAATTTCAAATTCAATGTTGTAGAAAATAGAAAAAAAATTACCAGCAACAACAACATCAGCCTGGAAATCAGGCGAAGAAACACGCTTGCAAATAGATGCTCTTTTGGGCTGAGCAAGCAAATTAGAAGTAAAGCCCTCTCTCCAAAAGATAAAATCAAGATCCTAATGTATGGCAAGAAGCATGGAACGTTATTGAGTGTAATGAAACAGCGTTGAAAGTCTTAGAAAGAAAGATGCTTCTCAAGATTTTTGGTCATATTAGAGTCAGTGATAAGGTTAGGTCCCGTATAAGTCGCGAGCTCTATAAGCTATTTGATGTGGTTGACTCCAGCACATCTCATTCGAATGGACGAAAGGACTCCAACATTTATCGTTTATATTGGGGGCCCAAACTTAAGTTGTTGGAGGATGTAATAGAGTACTACCGCGCTTACGTTGGAATTACCAGGTATGGAGAGTTCTCTACATAACAATTGGCGTCAGCATGCAAAAGACCACTGCAGCAGGAGTCCCTAACCTAAGTAAGGGTTAGAAAGAGCCCTTAAATAAATGAAACGATTTTATAAATTTTTTTTTTTATAAATTGTCACCATAATTCACTTCTTTAATGTTTTCCTTCATGTTTTATTTTTGTTGGTTGTTTGTATTGTATATAATTGGTGTGTAAGTAATATTTAACTTAGTTTATGTAGATACAATCTTTCTTTAAATGGTTTTTCTTTCATATATAAATACAAAGTTGTGGACTTTTTATTTTTGTTTATTTGTTTTTTTTTTTTTTAGTACCTACATATTTTAAATATTATGTATAAATATTTTTACATGCATTTTTTTTTTTGTTACCTTTAGAATTACATATTTATAATTTTTTTAGTTTTATATTACAATTCTTTTTATAAAACTTTATTTATTTTTTTCTTTTTTAATGCTTAGTTGAACTTTTCTTGGTTTGTCTATTTCAGCTTAAACTAAAATAGGAAAACAATATTCTTAGTAATTCTAAAATATTGAAGCTTCGATATTACATACCATACATAAGCATGTTAATGTACATATATAGTAAATATATAGTTGTGTGTGTGTATTTGTTATGTGAATAGATTTTTCTATGCCAGCCCCAAAATGGCTGTTGAAAAAAAAAAAATAAAAATAAAAAAAATGTAGCTATGTACGTTTAATTAAAATTATTGGCATTTAACTTTGATTTCGCTAGTATTTAAATTTTCGCAATCTTATACATTTACACTAACAAAAAAGCTTTTTTGATTAGGATTTTATCTTTTCCTTTTTTTTTAATAGCATATGTCAAAATGTTTTTTTTATATATGTATTCGTCTTTAATATTTATGCAATTTTATACTCTTCACACATCTTATTTGTACGTAATATTGATCAATTTTACTACGAAGTTTATCAGATGTTGGAACAAGAATTTAATAAGCAAAACTTTTTGAATTTCAAAAATTAAAACTTTCTAATGAATCGAAACTTTACTTGGTGTTTTTTTTTTAATGATCCTCACATTTTTGTTGTATATTTTTTCATCTTTGTTTGATCGAACATTTGCCTAGGGAAAGTACATACAAAGTCCAAGCATATGTGAACAGTATTTGCAGCTTCGGTATTACCGAAATCAAGTTCATCCTCTTGTTTTACTAATTTTATACGCTTATTTTTTTTTCTTTTTAGATATTTATTTATATATTATAATTTTTATATAAATAGTTGTTAATTTAATATTAAAGTATTTTATAGGCGTCGCTTTATACAAATAATTTCAGCTACAGTATATTTTATTTTAACTTTATATTGAACAAATCGATTTTTTCTTAGTATTGTACATTAAAGTAAATCATTATGTATGCTTGACTTATTCATTTTTATTATTTTAATTATGTATTAATAATTCCATTTATGTTTTTACGTTGTTTATTTTTCTTTACATTTTATTTAATTTTCTGGTCTTGCGCTTGTTTCTTTATAATTTTTTGCCATTTTTGTTTTATATAAAAAATGTATGTACATAAAAACAAAAGGAACTATATATTTCAGTCTTTTTAGTGTGTATGAAAGAATATCTATTGTTTGCATTTATTATTATTAATTTTTTAAATCAAACTATTTGTTGTCTGTTTGCATATATTTATATGTAATATTAATGCATAAATCTTTTTGTATAATTCGGGAATTTAGCTCGGAAGTTTTTAAATTGCAAATAGCTTTATTATTTAATGTTGTTTATTTATTTATTTATTTATTTAGTATATAAATTGTATATAATATATATGTTTGTATATATTTATTCCTTGTTTATTTTCGCATAGATTTCAAAAAGGCAAATACTCGAATACTTTTGTTGTTGTAGTTGTGGCTAATGTATATTATACAATATATAAAGTTCTTTATATATGTTTCCGTGTATGAATTTCCATTTATGAAAATTAAATTTAAAAAATCCGTCTGTGAACATTTTATTTTCTATTGCATTTGAACAATATGCTATTTGTTTAATTTCATCAAACATATTTCGCTTTTCTTTACATTATTATTATTATTATTTTTATTGCATTTTAATCAGCATTAAAATGTACATAAAAGCTTATTTTGTATTTGCGTCTAAATATTTTTGCTATATAAATTTTTTAGGAAAGAAGCTTGGCTTCGCAAAATTTTATTTAGTAGAAAATTGTTTTCAATTTTACATACAAAATTTCTTTTAATAATTTTTTGTTGTTATAAATTCTTGACCGTAAGTTGCCAAGACGCGTCGTCGTTTTTATCTTTCGGTAATTGTTATCGAAGTTTTTAACTGAGTATATAAGAATTCGGAAAAATTTTCGAGTTTACGTTTATGCACAGAAGAAAGCTCTACGGTTATGCATCGGTTCTATAGAATTTCAAAAGCTGGTTCAAATTCCTCTTATTTTTCGTTTTAAGAAATCAAATGTAAAATATTTATATCAATCACTACAGCAAGTATTTTTGCTTGTTTAAGTATATTAAAATGAAAGCCTGTATTTGAAAATATTTTTATTATTAATTTTTCTTCTCATTTGACCCATTTTGACCATCACAATGATGCGTAGCAAATAATGTATCTTATGCGCTGTAATAGTGTAGATGACTATCAATAAATTTAAATTTTTTTTTTTATAATTTAGTAAAATGATAAAATAAAAAAACTTCCAAGTGTTGAAGCACTCATGAGGTTAAGATGTCAAACATGCGACAACGAAGTGAAGTACGCCCGCGTATATCTAAATTCCCACGATTTCGGAGAAAATTGGTAAAGCTGTCAAGTATATTAAAAATTCCAAGAGGGCAGGAGATAAAAAAAAAGAATTTTAATTTAATAATAAATGGAGTAGCTTAAACAAAATACGCAAAATGTGTTTTCTACTGCGTTTCTCTTGAAAAGATGGAACTCTTAAATTAAACATGTCTTCAAAGTGGTTAAAACTTTATGAAAAAAAGTTCGAATTTTTTTTCACTTTTTCGGAGAGTAGCTTAGTTCTATTTTTCCACCGATTTAAAAAATTAAAAGAGTGAAAAAAAAATATTTTTTTTGATAAAAAGTCTTATCCACTCTTATGAAATTTCTTTTTCTTAAAAGCAATTTGAGCGATTTTTTACGATATAAAGTATAAAGTTTCATACATTCGAATGATCCATTAATGCTTGAGTTTCTTGTCCTTTATCGTGTAACATTTAAAAATTATTAAAAATAATGTTTGAACATTTTTTTTTGAATTTTTAATGTTAAACTACGAAAAATAAAATGATGGAGCAGAATTACTCGAATAAACTAATTAAAATATTTTGACTAAAATTTTGGCAGCCCTAATGTTTTATCTGCCCATCCCATTTGCACTTTTTTTTTTACTTGACTAGTTCAACAACTTTACCAACTTTCCTAGAATTTGCAGGATTTGCAAAAAATTCCAACACAATACATCATTTTCAGTTTTCCACTGTATTGGCTATTGAGTCATATGCTACGTTCTGGTCGCCACACTATTACAATATACAAAGAAAGAAGTGTGTTTGCATTAGCAGCATCAATGGTCAACGATCTACCCTACCTACCACTTTTCACTTTCTATATCGATAACATTATGCTAGCTACACACGCTGCGATTTGTTGTGCAATCAGTTGGTTCACAATCAAAACATTTTGATTTTCAACCAACTTGTTGTACAATCAACATACAACTTCATGCATAATAAATCGCAGCTTGTGTAACTATTTTTGCTTTGCTTTGCTTTGCTTCGAAAGATATAAATAAGATCTCACTAAAGATT
The DNA here is from genome assembly GCA_035044805.1 of Leucophenga maculata. Taxonomy (NCBI): domain Eukaryota; kingdom Metazoa; phylum Arthropoda; class Insecta; order Diptera; family Drosophilidae; genus Leucophenga; species Leucophenga maculata. Next base: position 938,745 of record JAWNNP010002078.1, on the reverse strand, counting down.
TAGTATTATGTATCTTCAATAATTTGATGGATTGTTATTGTGAGAAATTTCGGAAAAATACATGTTCTAATAATTCAGTCCCTAACTGTATATCTGGTCTGTTCTGGTTTTCACTGTCGGCAAGATTTAGCTTGGATAAAATAGTAGATTTTTTTAAAATTAGAATGTTTATGCAATTTTATTTGTCAAGTATATTCAAATGACGAAAAGTTAATAATCATAAAAATATACTTTTATCGAATTTTCATTTTCTTTAAATCTTGTCGAAAATCATAGTCGAACAGTCCTATATAGACAATAGTTTATTGAACTGATTGATGTACAATTTTTAAAAAACTATGCTGGAATATGTTTTGCCAAACCTCTAAAAATATTCGATACAGTATAGGAACTAAAATGTTACGACTTCAATGCTTGACATAAACGTATTTTGTAAACGTAAACTGAGGTAGGTACAAACATCGAACCTGCCACATATTGTAAAAATATTTATGCACTCTACAAATGAACTCGTCTTGAAAATATTTCAAAAATTCTCAAAAAACTTGATATACTAATATTTGCCTTTGATAACTTTTTCTGTTTCTTGTAATAATATCAATTATTTATGACAATACCGAATGACTTATGAATGTTGTTGAAAAACTTTTGCCTACTGCCTGCCATTTCTTAAACACATAAGTGTTTATAAGTATATTCTGTAATATCTACTGCGCTGCACTCATGACTTAAATATAATGTAAAACAAATTAAACTAAAACCTAAAAATATTTCTATGTATAAATATGAACATATAGTAAATAGTTATGTGGTAGTAACTCTAATATTAAAATAAACCTATTTTATTTGGAACAAACAAAAAAAAAAAAAAAACATTACCAATTCGATAGACGATTAGTCGCTGTTGGTTGTTTGTGATTGTTGTACATTTTTATTATTTAATGCACGAACAACTTAAATTAAAATCAACTAAATAAACACTATTTTCGTAAATGTAGTTATATTATTTTCTATATACACTACATACGTTCATTCATTTCTACTTTCGGTTTCATAAATCTGCTATTTTTTATTTAAATATAAATAATTTTCTTTTTATTTTTTAAATTGTACATTGGATCATAAACGAACATACAAGTTGCAATTGGTACTAAATCTCTGTGTGTGTGTGTGTGTGTTTGTTTGTTTGTTTCTATATACTTAAGTCTGTATATAATTAATTAGGTATTGAAAACAATATGTGTGTGTATGTATGTTTGTATATTTATAGCTATGCATGCATATGTATGTAGTATGTATGTATGTTTGTAGTATTATTTCTAGAACGGTACTTATGTTGGTTGGTTGTTGGCTTTTGTACTTTTGTTATTTGTATTTAGGACTTTTTCTGCTTCGTTTCACTGTTCTTGAATTTGTTTTCTCTTAAAAAATTGTTTTTTAAGCTTAGAATTCAAAACGTAGTAACACTTAGAAAAAAAAATAGTATATAACTTTAAACTAAAATTAATCAAAGAGAACGCAAAATATAATAATTAACAAACACAACGAGTATGTCTATGTGTATAAATAGTTTGTAAATTGCTTTGTAATTTCATTGAATTTTCTTTCTTATGGTATTTTGGGAATAGGCAAAAGTTTTTCGACTTTCGGCGTCTTGTAAACTTTGACAGTTTGAATATCAAATTGTTTAATACTTCAAGCCAAGGCGAGCTATTATGTCAGCTTTTAAATAGCATATATCCTTTTAATTGCGCTGCTCCACTTTGCTTTTTCAAGCTATATTTTTACTTGTTCTCAGAGTATGCTTTTTCGGTTTTTTTTTTTTTTTTTTTTTTTTTTAACTCATTATACAACGTATGTTTTCATTTTACATATATAATTTTTTTCTATTAGTTTTAAGAGTTAATTTTTAACTTAACTAAGTCAATACTTATAGCTACGATTTTAGCAGTAGTATTAGAAAGTTGTATATGTATATATATGTGTAATATATATATACGTGTATGTATAAATTTATGTATAAATAATAATCATAAAAAAGAAGAAAATAATTATTTGTTAAAAAAAATTGAGTACTCTTCTTAATCTTTCTTTTCTTCGCAATGTTGTTTCACTGTAATTTTTTCTGCTTATTTTGTTTTTCTTTTTCCTTATTTTGTATTTACATTTGTTGGTTTTGTTCCTCCCTAAGGCATATTCTTATTATTCATTTATGCTTCGCGTCCAATGAAACCATTTGGTGGCGGTGGTCGCGGCGGTTGTTGCTGCCGTAACCAGTTTTCCTTTAGTGTGAGCATTGTTGATGTACGAGATGTAGTCGGCGCCGTTTCCGCTGCTGTTGTTGTTGGCGTTGTTGTTGTAGCAGCACCTTTGCGTCTGAAATAGCCCATTGCTCCTGATAGTGGTCCACTCGGCGTCGTTTCTGCTGTTGTTGTTGGCGTTGTCGTTGGCGCTGCCATCTCTTGATAACGAGGCTCCGGTTTTCTCGTACGACTTGCACTGCGACTGCGTTGTTTGCCACGCGATTGCGCACGCGCCTTGTGGCTTAATGGTATACGTTCCATTTTAATATGCTCTGTATGCACATCGTCGTCATCGTCTATATCGGGTTCATCGTCATCGGATGTGGCTGCCGAATTGCTACTTGAAGAGTTGTCTAAACGTTCAGCACTCTTATCACGACGCAGTGCTGCAGTAATTAGTGCCGAGATATTTGACGAGGTTGCTGATGGGGTTGGCGCTGGTGACGGTGCTGGCGCAGCTGCTGTGGGCGTGGGACCCATCATTTGATAATTGGGATTTTCGCTAACGTTTGTAGCGCCAGCAGCAGGCGCACTGCTGCTTGTTCTCGTAGCAGTAGTATTTGGTTCACTCATCATGACATAGTTGGGATTTACGCTAGTGTTAGTCGCGCCAGGTGGCAGCATTAGTTCATAGTTTGGATTATCACTAATGGTTAATGCTGCGCCGGTCGGCGCTGCTGTTGTTGTATTGAGCGATTCATTGAGCAACTTATAACTGGTGCCACCACTCGTGGGTGATGTATGTTTTGCTTTCTTTGACGACGACGTTCCTGCAGCAGTTGTTGTTGACGTTGGCGTCGTTGTTGAGAATCCAGAGGCATTCGCTGACTCATCAAGCAGTTGGTAATTGGGATTATCACTAACAGTAGCCGTTGTGCCGTCTGTTGTCACTGGCGTAAAGAAGCGCGGCGTGGACACATAGCTGCCCGCACTGCCACTACCGCCACTCTCAATAGTCCCTAGATTCTGTCCACTTGTGCTTTTACTATAGCCGGCTCCAGTGCCGCTACCACTTGCTGCGCCGGTAAGATTGGTATTACTATCAGCTCCACTACCGCCGTATGTATTTGGATTAGATGCAGTGCTCTTGTGACTTGTATTACTACCGGAGCGCTTATGATTGAAAATGTGTCGATTGCCAAAATTTCGTAGACGTGACGGCATAAGCGTATCTGCCATTGCACGCTTAAGACTAGGATAGCGCCCGCTTGTGCCCGCCGTCGAGGAAGCATTTGATGAGGCAGCAGATGCAGTTGACGGGTGCAGTGAAGAGGACATTGGTGCACTAATAACATCGTCAGGCATGGAACTGGACATGGGCATTATACTCGGCTGTGTGCCACGTTGTGTCTTTGTGCTACGTGTCAATAAGTGCTGTTCGCCACTCATTTTGCCACTTGTTGGTAAATCCTCAATCTCACTGCCTTCATACGCGGACATCTTATGAAAATTGGGGCTTGGATCGTACAATTCATACCCACGCTCATCCGTTTCATGTGATGTCGGCTCGTAGCGCGCTGCATCGCTATTGGTGCGTGGATGCTGCGCAGTGGCTGTTGTAGCACTACCCACGCCAGCCGATGTCGATGGTAACGAACCCAATGTTGGATTGTTGTGTGACATATTATAGCTGTTTTTCGATTGACGGTCCGGAGTGCTGCTGAAAATTAATTCCGAACGCAAACCGTACGGCGAACTGGTGTGTTCTTCGTCGCCGACTATTGGACTTTCGCCTTGATGTTCTACCGATGAATTGTTGTCCATATTCGATTTATAGCCATGATATTCACCAACCCGCAACGGCGTTGTTGCATCTTCGTTCTCATTGTCACCATCGTGCCCATAGGCATCACTACCATGTTGGCTGCGCTCCGATATCTCTTTTCTTAACATCTGCTGTCCTTCTTCCTCGTGATAGAATGATACACTACGGAAGTTCGGATCGGCCACATCCATAAGCATATTGATAATCTCCAGAAATGTAGGACGAGCTGAAGGCCGGTGATGCCAACACTTTTGCATGAGGAAATATATGCGATCTGGACAATTTTCCGGCCGTTCCATAACTCCACCATCGATGACATAGCGCAGCACTTGATCATTCGAATAACCTTGATATGGCTGCGATGCAAGTGTCACCATTTCCCACAGCACTACGCCATAACTGAACACATCGCTTGAACTTGCATAGACACCGTCGCGTAAACTCTCCGGCGCCATCCAACGCACCGGCAACAGACCTTTTGTGCCCTTGCGATAATAATCAGTCTCGTAGATATCACGCGTCATACCGAAATCTCCAATCTTTACAGTCAAATCGGCAGCTACCATACAGTTACGTGCAGCCAAATCTCGATGGACAAATTTTTTTGCAGCCAAATAGGCCATACCATCAGCAATTTCAATAGCCATTTGATATATGCGGCTCAACGGCGGTGGCTGTGGAATTCCGTGCACACCATCACCATAACCAATTCGCTGCTGATAACTGGTCAATACATCGTCGTGTTCGTCCGGCCGATGTGCGCGCAGGTATGACTTTAGATCGCCGTTCTTCATCAGCTCCATGACCACCAGTGCTGGTTGACCGCGAGAACATACACCAAGCAGGCGTACAACATGATAAGTGTCGAATTGCTTCATAACGCTAGCCTCGTTCAAGAAGTTCATGCGCTCACGATCGGTGGCATTTTCGTTAACCGTTTTGATGGCGCATGGTGTGTCTTCAATGCCGCTGAGGTAACCTTTCAGTATGCCCTCGTATACCATGCCAAATGAACCTTGACCCAACGGACTAAGCTGTATGATATGCTCGCGGGGTACCTCCCATTCGTCGGGTATGTACTGCAGACTTATGTAGAATGGATTCACAGTTGGGAATATGGTAAGATCGGGAGGCGATTGTTTTTTGCGCATGACGTACCCACACAAACCACCAAAGGCACACAGCGCAATGATAACGCCACTTACAATGCCAATTATGCTACCAACCGAAAGACGAGTGGGCTAAAATTGTATTTAATGAGTAGCAATTAGTTTATTGAGTTGAATTGAATTGAATTCAAATATTGACATCGAATACTTACCGGTACAATGACGTAAACGCGCTCAGTGTAGGTACCCTCGCCCGCCAATGAATTTGCACGCACACGTATACTGTAGTTACCTTCGAGTAGACTGGTCAGCAAATAGCCATTTGTTAGATTTTGATAATCTAGCTGTGTGATACATTTACGCTCTTCAACTTGATCGACATCTTGTTTCTGATATGAAATTGTATATGAGACAACAGCACCATTTGGACGCATTGGCGGATCCCAGTGCAAACGGACATTACTGCGTGAAGTATTCGTTGTCTCCAACTCTGCCTTTAGATTACCAGCGAGATCAACATCATCTGCGTGTATAATGTGGTAACATTCAATGGTAAGCTTTATTGTTATTGTATTTCTCACTACACACTACTTACCTATCTTCAGTGTAATCTTATCAATCGGCATCACTTCACTGCATATATCGTGTTCCTCCGATTTTAATGGCTCACGACATGCAATAACAGATAACATATACATGGAAAAGTGCTTCAGATTCTTTAATTCAAATTCCGTTGTAGTTGCATTAACACTGCCCACAAAAACTTCATAATAGCTGTTGGACGGATCCATACGAGTCTCTTTTTCCAGTTCTGTGAGGTTCGTTGGTTTTGGTAATAGCGGCGGCCATTTTGCCATTGATGATGCATTCCAATCACTATTATCAGCATCATCATCAGTAAAAGAACGCATGTGCCGTGTTAAAAAGCTACCGGAGGAAGCCACATCCTCGGAAACAACATTTTTTACAATACTGCGGCGTCGTTTCTTTGGTGGGCCAAGTGCACTATTCAGCGGAGATAAACCACCACCAGCACCACCGCGAGGAGTCACACGTTCTTCAATTGCAGCAGCTCTGACGGGATCAACTGTGCTATTGGCCTTAGGATCCCTGTGAGAACGATAAAATCAGATTAAATATTAGCTTCTTTTTATTTTAAATACTCTCCACACTTTTTAAAAAAGATTTTTAATGCTTTTGATTTTGATGAAGCCTTTGAATTAATTTAAAAAAAAAAGTGCAATTAAAATAAAAAATAAATTAATTAAAAAAAAAAAACAAAAAATATAAATAAACAAAAAATAAAGCAGCACGGAATAAAAGTGTGGACATAAGAAATAAAAAGTCGCATGCTGGGCGTGGCACTCATAAAATTTCATAAACTTAATCAATTTGTGTAGTGTTCATACTCTCAGAAGGATGTAATCTACCACGCCTTCATCTGCTTGTTATTTATATTTTCACAAATTTAGCTCTCTAGGGTGAGGTATATCAACGAAAACTTACTTGACATAAATAAAATTTTGCAATGTGTTCTCGAACTCAATCTCATCCTGTCGTTTGGCATCGTTATCAGGATCATAAAATGCCGAGCCACCTTGTTTGCTTTCGTCTTTTTCACATTTACAATCTTTGTCTGTGCCGGACCTGCCTTCCGACTTATCAGTTTTATCAGTACCCGGACGCGGTATGATATTCACTTCTTGACTGATTTCCTTTAGCGCTGTAAAAATATAAGAGAAGACATAGTTCAGCAAAGCAAAGATGACGTTTCTGTACACTTCAAACTTACGATCTTTGCAATAATTACGCTGCTCCAGCTTCAAATTGCGATTATACAGCACCGCGCGAACAACGTACGTCGTCAGATTGCCATATGCATGCTCTGGCGGCATCCAGCTTAGCACCTTTTGGAAAACAAAGCAGTATATTATTATATAAATATAGTTCACAGAAATGTCGCGCACTTACAATTTCGGAACTGGTTTTGGCAAATGCCTGCAGCTGACGCACATATTGTGGCTTTGATGGATTTGTTCTAAAGTGCCCAATCTCACTCTGACCGTTTTTTGTCTCAGATGAAATTGTCATTGTCTTAACATAGAACGCATAGACTTTGTACGGTTCTAAAGTTGTGTAGATAAAATGAATGTCCTTGGTCGGATCGCTTGCGGTCCATCTATCAAATGCATACAAATACAAAATTATAAAAAAATACACTAATAAAATAAGCAGGTACATACTTATCGTCACATGGTCGGTAGCTATGCTTTGTTGCATTAAGATATGGATCCTCGATAATAAAATACTGATAACCAATGAATGTGCGATCATCATGATATTTCATTGGATTAAGGATTTTTATAAGCGCCACCGATGTGCTGACTCCAGTGACGTTAATATGCAAGAGCTCCGTATTACCTAAAACAGATTTATAAAAAAAAATATATAAAAAAGAGCATCAGTAATTTTGTTATTTGTAAGCAAAATTTAATTTAATTTATTAAATAGAACGATTTCTATGTGCTGTTTGCCAACTCACATGACCCCTTATTGCCATTCGAATCGGTAGCCACTTCATTTTTACTGAATTCATTGATTTGTTCAGCCATCATCGGACGCAGTGCATCGATTGTGGAATAGCAAAGCTTTGCATTGAAATGAAAGAAGACGCTGCCGTTGAGTATTTTCACAGTTTTGTTTGGGCCCCAAATTTCTTCTAGATCGTTATTTTCGAGTACGTAAAAAGCATAGCTGAAATTCATTAATTATTAATTAATAGAGCTTAATAAAATAGATGAGAATTATTAATTACCGGTTATCCAACAGATGCTCGCCCCTGATCTCCTTCAATTGTTTAAAAAAACTCAACGAGAATAGACCGTATGTTAAATGCACCTTTAAATATGTGTGTATTGTATGTATAGAACCCAATCCAGTTGCGAGTGCCTCCATGAGATGCGCTACAATATAAAAAAAAAATTTTTCAATTATGTACAATATTTCTTACATCTTGCATAACTTACGTCCGCCACGTTTAATGCTAATCGTCAGGCCATGATTGCCAATCTGCGTACAGCCGTTGAATTCCTTTGCACGTACAAAACTATCAATGACGCCGCCCTCACACATTTTCTCGCACTTATCGTCACAACGCTTACACGTTGCATTCAACTTGGCATAGCCATCCGGACAACGCGTTGTACATTGACCATCGTAGTGCACAAGCGGCACATCTTTTGTATTCTCAAATTTCGTACGTATACGCTCACACATGTCAGCAGTGATGCAGCGACGATCGAGATACTAAATACAATGAAATAGATTAGACTTCTGCTGCAAATATGAGTCCGAATGGTAATTCACTTACACTGTAGTAATCAAAAGGACATTTGTCTATACAAGTATTATTGTGTATCGAAAAGTGACGACAGCTTATGCATTCCTGCTTTTCGCCACCAATAACACAACCGCCCAAGCATGCCTCATCGCAACATCTGTTCTCATCAATGCAGTTATTGGGACAGCTTTCCGGACAAACTAAAACAAAAAAATATAATATTATTTATTGCTGAAAGTTTCTACTGCAGGCACTACTTACAAGTCTGACATGCTTTGTCACTCCAGCAATAACGCTTGCGTCCTGGATGTTCTTTGCAGACCAATGTATCACCTGTATCTGGTGGATCAGCGTTATCCTGTGTTTCACTATTCTTATTGTCGCCAGGACATTTCGGACACTCGCTGGTGGCACGATTATTCTGAAAATATAAAAATGTTATAGAAATTGCTACAATAATCATTTATAGTACTCACCCTTAGCACAATATCTGTTGTATTCGATGAAATTACTTGCTTCCAATCGACGGTCATTAGATAACACAAAGACAAATTCTTCTCAATGCGGACACCTCCGTTCGCAATGGCACGCAGCTTGCTTAATCCTATATTCTGAAGATGTAAATTCGAATAGACAACCAACGAATAACCATCAAAAAGTGATGTTCCACGTATAACACGAAGATTGGGAAATATTTGCGAAAGTGAATAAAGTTCCAACACACGATACACGACTATAAACTCGGTAATTTCCGTAAGCAATGGATAGGTTTCAGACAGATCGCGTGCATTAACCAGTGAAATAAGAAGAAATCCTTCGATGGCAGTACAATTTTCGAGTTGTTTGAAGGATGCCACATCGTTGCGTATATCCATAGATTTACAAACTGCAAAGAACAAAAAAAAATAATTTTAAAGACTGTTTAATTTTTTGTTTAATATTCCCAGAAGGCTTTTATGTACCTATATGTGTTCTTAAAAGGCTGGTAAGTCATACAGTCTTTTTAGGAACATATATACATACTTATACCGTCTATGGACTGTAAGGAAAATCTGTTCCTCTTTTCTATTGTATCTGTGTGTGTAACAATAGTTTTAGTATGAATATTATTAAATGAGTTTGTGGGGCATTAAGGTATCCAAGACCACATAAAGTACTTTAATGTACGAGGGTTGTTAAAAAAAAACGTGACTTCAAATTTTGCAGGATATGTAAAAAAAAATGCTGAAGATACTTAGCCGAAGAAAAAGTTCGAAAAGGCTGGTAATCCCAGGAATCTTGTACAACATATTTGGGCCGAACTAACTGAGTCGGTACATACTTGTATAACTATCTATACCGATATCCTTAGTGTCTGCGACTCATCTACTCACTGTTTCCTTGCATTGTTCAACCAGCCTGAAATCAAACTGGACAGTTTCCATTTCCTTAGAGTTCCCTTCACCGAACTAATAGAAAATAACTCCATAAGACTTAAGATCTTAAGGGGCGTGCATAAGACGCCAACATATCAACGTTTAGCCGATATGAAGCTTAAGAAAAATCCCATTAGACGATGAGAAGGAAGGAAAAGGAAGAGACACGCTTAATAATATATGTATGTGAAGCGCGACAAATTCCTCCATAATGTTTTTTAACTTGGGGATGTGGCATATCAATACTAATATTAATGGCTGCTTACGGCAAAAATAAGACTCTATACCAAAATTCTGTCAGATATCTAAAAAATTTACTTACAGAGGACATACCTTTATCGACTCGTCTCGAGCTGAACAAATATATATATATATGTAGTATATAACCTTTATGCGATCGAGATGAAAAATGTTAAAATATCAATTACTAGTCGTACTCGGCAAGCCATGCTACATCCAGTTTTGATTTTGAATCATATGGGCACTTGTCTACATAAAGCAATTCAAAGTTGAAGCATTGCAACAATATCAAGCAGGAAGAAGGGCTTCAAAATTTTTCGGTTTTGTCTTAACGAATTATATAACCATGAATGTTCTCAGAAGACACGGCTTCCCAAAAAATACAAACATGTAACCGGTGTCCCTCTTTATATGTATCTAGTGTCATCCTTCTGAGTCAAATAGAGGCTGACGTATGACGAATTTGCTGTTGCTATTATTATGTGTGAAACACTTTTCTTTTTTGAAGGATCTATCTTTAAAGGTTTCGACACTGTAAAGTGATGTGTTTACATTTTTCCAATTGATCTTAATTCACCCGATGTAGCAGGCACTCGAGTCATATAAGGTTTAGCTTTTTAAGCCAAGGTTCTATGTAGAGAGTATCGTTTATCCGTTTGTTATCCTTTTTTTTAAACTTCTTCACCCACTTGAAACTTGAACATAGAACATACGTTCATCCTGCCTATTGTTGAGAAGCGAATACAAATCTCCACAGTTACATTAAGGCTGATGCCGCAAAGATCTTTAATTTATAATATCCATATACAAGTATGTATACTGCTTATATGAGTCCTGTTATATTGTACTAAATGCTTAAGACAACTGCTTACCGAATAGTTTTGTATAACAGTTGTTAAAATCTAAACTAAATGAAATTTTTTTTAAAAACTTTTAAATGTATTGAGTGGTTAGAATCTCCATATAGAAGTATCGGCTTATCAAAAAGTGACCTTGCTCGCACCCATTTGCATAAAATTTTTGGACAAATTCATAATCAATCTTTATCTTCTTCAGAAAGAATAATATTTGTACCAATCAATATACGGGTTATATATTTATTTTATAAGGCAGGTGTTTCTATTTCTCGTGATATATGTTAAAAATTTCATCTGCATTATAAAGTTGCTGAGATACGACGAATTTTGTTTCCAATAATATTGAAGTGTGACACTACACATTTTAGCAATGAATCGATTTTTCCCAATGCCACACTATTACAGTTTAAGAACTATTGGTTTTACTATCCAAAAAGTTGGCAATTGGTAATGTACTCGATTCCGAGATTCGATGTGGAGTTATCAAAAATTGAAGAATCATGTAAATCATTATATTTAAGTAGGGTATGAAAATCGAGTTTAAAAGTGATAGGAGGAAAAAATTTCCTAAAGATGGAATTTCCGATATACAAAGAAATCTTTATTATTTCTAGTATAACCCTAAGTTTAAAAATTATCGGAATTGTTTGTTGTGCTTTGAAATCTTAACAATTAAGTTTCTAAGAACAAAGTTTCCCAAGTTTAAAAGCGAGCAGATGAATCACAAATTTTTACCAATTTGTATACTTCAGTGGCGCAATTATCCAAAACCACGAGACATGTGTTCAATTATTTATTGATTACAGTGTAAAAATTGTATGTAGAACTGATCGGACGAAGAAAAAATTTCAACCATATAACATTTTCAAGCCTTAGCGGACGTGCTCAACACGAAAAGAAGATATTATCCATGAACTAGGTTTCTGTACTGAGCGTTGTTAGTCGGATTAAATAATAATATTTCTTATGAAATTTTATAACATCTACTCACCAGTTTCATTTCGAGTTAGCTTCCATTCCGTTTGACCCGTACTTGATTTCGATGTTGCCAAATTCGTGACCGGTGCAGCAACATTACGTGCCGGTATTGCCATGCGTTTCATAAGTGATGCAGAGGCCAATGGTGGCGCTGCGGTTAGACTTGCTAAAGCTTCGGCAAAGCGTTGTTCTTCGTGTATATCGACGAGATCGTCTCGTTCGTATAATAGCGGTGTTGTTGTGGTTGCCGTTGCTGTTGCAGCAGCAACAGTTGCAAATTGCGCAGTTGTTGTTGGCAATGTTGTGGTTAGGAACGATAGACTTAATAAAATAATATTGAAAAATGTGCATGTTTTGAATGTTATTGGCATAAATTGTTGTAGAAGTTGTTGTTGTTGTTGTTGACTTCTTCTTCTTCTACGATTATGACGACGATGATGTTTTTGTTGTTGTTGTTGCTGTTGATGATGGTTATAATGATGTTCGTAGTCGTTTTGCTGTTGTATATAATTATCATAATAGTGATGATGTTGTTGAATTGCATTATTGCATACACTATGTGATGTATTTGTTGCATTTAATGTTTGACTTTGACTTTTTGCTATCATTTCTTTTGCTATTATTGTGGCACAATTATTCTCTGGCTGTTGATGTGTTGTTTCTTGTTCTTCTAATAGGGATATTGTTTCTGTATGATGTTTTTCTTGATTATAATAATTATTACGGCTTAAATTCAGTCTTATCGTTCTTGTTGTTGTTGTTGTTGATGTTTTTATTATTGTATATGCTGCTGCAATCTGTTGCAGCAAACTTTTAGTTTCTTCATCTTGTTGCAGTTTATCTCTTTTCAAAATATTCCAGCAATATGGCAACACTTGCAAATGTATAAAAATTAATAAAAATTGCATGCTGCTATAGAACTGTAAACAATTTCGTTGCAAGTTGCTGCGAAAACTTTTACTGCTGCTTGTACTCCTGTTGCACGCTATCGTCCTTGAGTTTACTAGCGCTTTCTCCGTTGCGCCATTGCTGCATAAACTACTTTCTTTCGTTATTTGTGTTGTTGTTGTTGTTGTTGTTGTTATAGCATCGTTGAGTTTTTGGTTATTGTCATTTGTACTGATGACGCGGGCGGGTTGTTGTTCTTTCTCTGCTATACCACTGTATGTACTCTTCGTTAAAAGGCAGTTGCATCTTTGTTGTTGTTCTATTTGCTGCTGGCTAAGCAATGTTGCACAGCAATTGCAGTTTCTATTTGCTACTGTTGTTTTTGATCCCGCTTTATTACACCGCTGACATTGTTTTTGTAGGAATGTTGTTGCATCAGTATCTCTCCTTGTTGTTGTACATGATTTATTACATACGACTTTGTTGTTGTTCTTGTAGTTTTGTGCTGCATTTCTTGCTTCATTATAGGAACCAATATGATCATCATCATCATTCTCATCATCATCTCCATTTGTTCTGACACATTTACACGCTGCATTCACTGCTGCCACAATCTGGCAACATTTGTTTGTCGGCGTTCGCCTCCGCGCCACTGCATAACAGCATTCGCATAATTCACGTTCAACTAATGCACTGCGACAGATGGGACATCTACGGATTAGCTTCTCAACGACGCCGTCGTCATCTCTATTGGTGGCTGCCACATTTTCGCCATTTTGTGATGTTTTCCTTAATACCGTTGACATTTTGGCTGCTTCTCTACAGCTGCTGCTGAGTAGTCGTCGTCGTCGTCTTTGTGCTTTGTCTTTAATTCTTTTTTCGTATGCAGCTTCGGTTAATACCGTTAGTGCTCTTGATCTTCGTTCATACATAGACAGCGCTATTTCGTGTTTTGTTCTTATTACATAATTCGCATCCTGTTTCACTCGCTTCGTTTTAACTGTACGCCGCGATCTCTTTGATTCCACAATAAAATTATTATTACAAAATGGCGGCAACATATTATTATCTCGCATTTCAAGTGAACATTATATCAATAAAAAAAAAATATTTTTCTTTCTTTTTGTTTTTCTTATTAAAGTCCGGCAAAATTTCTTTGTTGCAATTGTTGTTCTTGTTGTTGTTGTGGCTTTTGTTTTGTTTTCGAAATGCTTTTGCGTTTTTATTAAATTTATTGTTATATATTCTTTAAATATTATAACTGCTATTTTATAATTATTCTCCGAGTTTGTTTTTATGGTGGAATGCATTTGCAAAAAAAAAAAAAGTAATAATAATAATGTACAAAAATCGGCTGCAATGAGAAGAAAAAATAAACAGAACCGATTAATTTCACGCTTTTAATCAAATATACAAAAATTATATATAGTATATAAGGTAGTAATATTGTTAATATGTACAGCTAGGTGTGTGTATATAGGAAAGTACTTTCAGCAAAAGGGCGCCAAGTTCAGCACGTGTTGCCGTTTGCCTCATACATATAGTGTTGTCGTCGGGTTCAGTTTGTTTATGTGAAAGACCTTCAGCTAATTTGCTTTGTTGCTTAGGTTGTAACTTAAGGTTTCGAACCATTAACATTTTGTTGAATTATGTTGATATAATACAGTTATACTTAAATTTTTTTTTATTAATAAATACAAAATTTATTAGACTTAAGTGTGCTAACTTATTAAGAAAAAGAAGAGCTCTGCAGTGAAAACAGCTCGAGTTCGAGACACACTATGCCTCTTCGAATCACAGATTTTTAGTTATAGGGTTTTTTACTAATCTGGAATAATTAATTAGGGTTAAAATATACTAGCTGAACCTCAGGTCTTAAATACTTCTCCCGATCTTACTTCTCCCTATGCCATTACCATCCAAAAGTCATCGCCTCAAACGATTGCAAAGACCTGACCAAGTTTGTTTATCTCTTATATGATGTACGTAACATCGTCCCCTCCGATTCGGAGGGTTACTTCTTCCGATCCAATTAACATGTTAACCAAATTTCATCTCTATACCTAAAATGCATGCATTTTTATTGTGCATGTTTATCGTTCGTATGAGGAGCGCGGCACCGCTTACTCCGAGGTTTAATTTTCCCAATCCTATCAATATGTATACTAAATTTCATTCCCACATCTCAATTGGATGCAAAAATATGCAACATTTTGTTTATCGCATATATGGGGGTGCATCGTCCTCTCCAATTTTAACCAAAATTAAAATTTTCTATATTAAAATTTAAACAATTTTTTTTTTAGCTGTTTTAACGTGATATACGCCCACCTCTACCTCATGACATCATCAAATTATTGCTGCTCAAAAAGTGTTAGGGATTGTTGAAATGTAGAAATTGGGAAGTTCGTTAAAAAATGTGTTTTACTACATATTTCGAGTTTTGATTACTTAAAAAAAAAAAAAATAAACAAAAAAACAAAGTCCTCCTTCGGGTCTATCTTATGGTAATCCTTATAAAATATTGAATTTCCAGATCCGAATTTGGATCCAGTTAGGAAAATATCACCATTAAAAATTTTGCAGGGTTACAGCTACACTTCGTTTGTTTTTCTCACATAAGGAAGCCTTGCTTCATAAAAAAGTATTCCAGATTAATTAAAAACAAGTAAGGAAATTTCAGGCGGGCGTAACCGACTGTAAGAGGCCCTGTACCAGTTCAGGTCGCCTAACAAACACATTAAATGTTTCCCGAGCATATGACCAAACACATGACCACTTCTCACTGCGCGAATATGAATGAAAAGAAAAGGGGGGTCGTTCAAATTCAATTGCTTATAAAATCGTCATTTATTATCCGATTTTGATGAACTTTTTTGATTTGGGCTAATAAGGACGTTAACTTTATACTGGTGTACTAAATTTTTTTGTGCCGAAGAAATTTTTACCCTAAGGGGCGATTTTATGGGGAAGGGGGGCGAGGGGCAAAATTTTTAAATAAACTTGTAAAATTCCGGAGCAGTCCTAGTCGAATGCAAAAAACACGAAGTCTCTATCTATTACCGTTTCTGAGATCCTTTCGTTCATACAAACGGACGGACGGACAGACGGACATGGCTATATCGACTCCTCTATCACTCCTGGCCATAATGGGGGTAACTTTGGGGGGGGGAGTCTCCGACAATTAGTTCCTCCTGTTACATACATTTGCACAAAACCAATAGGCTCTTGTACCTTCGGTACAGGGCCTAAAAATAAGAAATTAATGTAAACGTTGATGGGACCCAAGATAGTTTCCTTAATATATATGTTCAACCGTTCTAAGAATTCAGAGATTAAAATTAATGTTTTATATATATAAAAAATGTTTTTCATAAAAAAACCAAAAAGTGAGATGTGAATCTATAGGCTTTCCCTAAAACTAGAGGAATCACACATGGTTTGTTAATATAAAGATGGCTTTTAAAATTTAGCGGACTACATATATTCGTTTTTAGATTTTTATACCCTGTTTCAATAGAGAAAATGGGTATACTAAGTTTTGTGCAAGTGTATGTAACAGAAAGAAGGTCGAAGAAGCATCAAATGTCGAGTAGCAATAGACATGTCCATCTGTCTGCCTGTATGAAAATCGAGATCTTGGAGATTATGAGATATAGCATTCAAATTTGCATAATGTATTTAATGAACACGCTAATCCTAAGACATCCCTTCGAGAGGTTGGAACAAATCTATTTCCCATTCTGAGTTTTTGTATGGACAAATTTTATTGATATTGATTTTGCTGGAAACACTATATTTGGTCTGCCGTATGTTAATTCTTATAAAATATTCCATTCAGGTTTAGATCAATCAAACCACAAACTGTGGTAAATCTCTATCTAGGGCCTTTTTTTAGAAAATCAATTGCGGTTTAGTTTAGTTTGAAACGATATATTTAAAATATTTTGTGTAGTGTATTTAGTGTATCTCGACGCCGGGCACACTCCACTACAGTATTCTTGTTTTTTTTTTTTTACTTTAGTACCCATGTTTCCAATATATTTTTGATATTCTTGGTGATTTATTGCTATCGAAAAAAAGATAGATCAAAGAATTTGTATTAAATTAGGAGCTCCAACGCACTTAAAACGGCTGAATGTGGCATTTGCAGATTCTATATGGGGCAAAAAATAAAATATTTCTAAGTGTTACCAGCTCTTCACAGAAAGCCGAGAAGATGTAAATGACGATGCCTGAACTGAACGTTCCAGTACATTAACAACATGAAGCAATGAGGGAAAATTCTTACAGACTTATAGAACAACTATTAGCAATGCAATTTTTTGCAATGAAATTGCATGTCATCGCTTAGGAGCTGTCAGGATTTCCTCAAAAGGATCATATCTGGTGGCGAAACAGCTATGGTCATTCATCAAATACAAAGGTTCGGCTCTTTATTTTCTTTAATTACAATGGCATGGTGCATCGTAAGTGCGAAAGAAAACGCCTGGAATGCTGGCTGAAGAGTTCTAAGCTGTTCATGCACCTACTCACAATCATACCTGAGCCTTCATATTCAACAGACTTGGCCTCCTGTAACTTTTTGTTGTTTCTAAAACTGAAAATAAACATAAAAGATCGTCATTTGGCCACAATTAAGTAGATGAAGCCCGCATAGCTAGAAGATCTGAACGCCATACCAAAAAAAAAAACGTATATCAGACGTCCAGGATTGGAAAAAAATTCTTAAAGCGAATAAAGAAAATTTTCATGAATAAATTTCTTTTTATGGACAATAAAAGTCACCTTTTTTAACAAAACTTGTAGCTACTCTTCTATACATTAATACGTTGCTTCTATTTTCGTAACAAAGTCCTCTAGGCACAATAGGTCGAATTTCAAACAATGAATGTACAAGATTTAATGAAAATTTAGCATTAGAGCCGATATTTGAAAACCAAATGTTAATACATAGTGCACAAGTTCTTTTATTAATTAATAATAAATATTTTATGCGTTCACCGCTGCTTCCTTAAAAGTGTTACAAACTCCTTGAAAAAATTATAATACTATACACCCTTCATAATTATGTTCAAGAAACACTGTTAACACTACACTGTTAAATTAACATTAACAGCGCATAGACAATTCAAAACAAAGTCAAAAATGTTAAAGAAAAACTACGCTCTTCAACGAACGAAAGAGTGCAAATATAAAACCGGAAAGAGAAAGTCTGTCTTAAAGATACTATCTCTGCCGATGCCAACGTCGACGTAGCCAAATTTGCGTGCGTAAAAATTAAAAAAATAAAAATAAAACCATAAGAGTAGTAAAAAAGAGAGAAAGAGCGGTAGATAGCTATACTAAAAAAAAAAAACAAAAAAAAAAGAATGCAAATATAGTAAATAGTGAGTATATTTAGCTTTTAATATTGTTTTTGTTGTTGTTGTTGTTGCTACTAGTAAACTATTGTAGTATGTAGTAGTAAAATCGTAGTAGTACTATATATGTATGTACATATGTATGTATGTATCTATGTATATCATTCATTTTAGTTGTAGAGTAATAGTAATTACTGCTGTGTTATTGTTGTTGACGTCTACTACTGCGGCGCCGCTGGCAGCAATTCATCAAAGCGTATGCGCTCCAAGTGCCCCGCCCCCGATATTACAGCACCACCACCACCAACAACACCGCCACCATTGTCGACGCCACCTGACGTTATTGCGTCGTTGTTGCAGCAAGCAAAATGTAATGCGCCGCAAAAAAAAAAAAAAACAACAAAAATAAATAAGAAAAAGACTGAAAAGCAACAACAGCGAGACGCAAATGTAATAAGTAGTTAAAACGTAGTTAGCACAGAAATTTATAAATATAAACAATACATACATATGTGTATGTATATATGTATGTTCAATAAATACTTATGTGCCGTAGATAAGATACTAATTTAAATCGATCATCATATCTTCTATTAAAATTAATAATAGTTGAGCTCCCAATCGAATTGAATGCTTATATGTAGATGCCTATTGTGATATGCTTTAGCTGAAACAATACGCAAATTGGGTTATTCTATTTAAATACACAATCTTGATCGATAAAAAGCATAAATATAAGCATAGGAAGGTTGAGGACCAGGACGATACGCAAAAATAATGCTTGTTGACCAATTGGGTAATACATAATTCCTTTGCGCCCACGTGTTATTGCTTAAGATTCAGAAGATCAGAAATAAGACAGTCATTGCTGAATCACATTGTAATTCGCGATTAAAAGTAAATATATGCCAAGAATTCTAAACTCAAGAAATCGTGGGTTGATACCGGCCAACCAGCAATACCGCCCATAAGATGTAATTGCTTCAGACGATGAAGAGTGTCTGCTCGAACCAGCACGGTATGTACAGCTAAAACCAAATGCAACTGCCAATGCTTACCGCAACCACGAACCATTGATCAAATTACACCATGATCTACGTCAATAAAGTCTGTATTATCAGCAAAGATATGACACAAGCTGATTTATCTATACGACAATGCACCATAGAACACATGAAGAAGGTTACGAAACTATATGGAGGCGCTCAACTGGAAGGTGCTACTCCAAGTCAATTCAAGTCGTGTTCCTCCGTGACTATATTCATTTGGAAGCTTATGACATTGCAGGTATTTTTTTAGTATATATCATTTGGTTGAAGCGTAAATAATAAATTTTTCTATTCAATTGAAAATGTCGAACTTTGTGCTAGATAAAATGTGCTTCTTCAGTACTGTAACATGAAGAAAAATGCTACCGAAAGTCATTGTATTTTAGTAGAAGTTTACGGAGACGATGATCCAGCTGAACGAATGTGGTTTACACGGTTTAAAAGTGGCAATTTCGACTTAGAAGACGAAGAACGACCTGGACAGCCAAAAAATTTTTTAAGATGAAGAATTCTGGGCATTTTTCGATGAAGATGCGTGCCAAACGCAGAAAGAACTTGAAAAGCTTTGATAGTTGATCGAGCAACTATTTCCAGACTAAACGCATTGGGATTCATCTAAAAGCTTGGAATTGGGTGCCGTATAAATTAAAACCTAGAGACGCCGATTCTGTGTGTCGAAAATGTTGCTTGCACGTCACAAAAAGAAGTAATTTTTACATCGAATTGTCACTGGTGATGAAAAATGTATTCATTACGATAACTTCAAGTGCAAGAAATCGTATGTGAAGCCCGGTCAATCAAAGCCGAATATCTATGGCGCAAAGGTAATGCTCTGTATTTGGTGGGATCACAAGGGTGTGTTGTATTATGAGCTCTTGAAATCGAGTCAGACGATTAAAGGGGAACTCTATCGAACACAATTGATTCGTTTAAAAAGAGCAATTGCGGAAAAATTAACAGAATATGCGACCAAATGTGTTCTATAGTCCGGACCGGTTAAAAACTATTTGGAAAACAGTGGTTTGGAAGTTCGTCCTCACACGCCTAATGGCACTTTCTGATTACTACTTGTTCAGATCAATGCAAAATGCCTTCACCGGAATACGCTTCACTTCAGAACAGTGTATCAAAAATTGGTTTGAGAAGTTCTTTTCGGATGGAATCTACAAACAGCTAGAAAGTTGGACAAACGTCGTAGCTTCCGATGGACAAAATTTTTAAAATTTAATGTATACAAATTTTTTCACAATAAAGACTTAATTTTGCAAAAAAAAAAACACGATTCTTACTACTCAATCACTGATCTGTTCTGTTAAATCACAGCACTTCTCTGCTAATACAAACAGCTAACAGAAACACTTAGTGAATCACTGCTAAACAGAGAAGGGTAGTGATTTAACAGAAAATATACGTAATTCAACAGAAAAGAGCAGTTTTATTTAATAAAATTGCCATATGCATACCAACTGCTATGCAATGCTTACCTAGAGAAATTGATAGAGGATAGTTTTAAAGTTTAAAAAGATATTTTAAAAAGGAATGGTATTGCATCTTTTTCAAGTTGTTAAGTTATTTTTAAGTTGTTGAATACATAATAAATAATTTTGTATTTTTTAATAACTAAAAAAAAAACTGATCGAAAAACGAGAAGTTTTTGCCATGTCCAATTGTCTGTCTGTGTGTGTAAATATGTGTACTAATAGGATTCAGTTTTCAACTAATCTTAATAAAAAAACGGTCTGTGTCGGCATTCGTAAAGGATTTTCAATTCGAAATTCCAAGGTATCTTTTAGTAGTAGAAGCTCTATGCAAACACTTAAATTGCAATTTTATTTCTTTTAATATAAACTTCTACTTGTCTTAGAATCTGTTCAATAATTATGCATTTCAGAAATTGTTTTCACTTGCAGCACAGCTGATTTGCATTTTGGGACACCTCTATAAAACATATTTAGTTATTAATTTGCTGTGGAATTTTTTTTTTTTACATATGTATATGTACACAATTTTTAGCGACAGTCTGTGTTTATGTCTGGTCTGATCTGTGGCTGCATTTCAACATCAGCTACCCCCCACACCCGCGCTGTCAAAAACATACAAACATATGTAGCTATAACTCTTCTGGTTCTTTGAGCTATTGCTAAACTAAATGCGCAAATATAGTATTATACAACATATGTACACAACAAATACATAGAACATACATATATGTACATATATATACACGCAAAATTATTTATTATTATTACAATTTTGCTCGTATGATGATTTGGTTAAATTCTTTTTTAGATTTTTCTCGATTCACTGGTTCATTTGTTTTTATTATGGTTGCCATTTTTACGGCCTTCTTTCACTGCGCGGTTTTATGTTTTTGCGTTCATACGCACATTGGCTGCTACATATATACACATGTATATATATATACATATATACTTAGTAGTAGTCTCTTGATATTTGTACTCTCTGCACTTGTACAATATACTATTCTCTTAAGTTCTTTCACTCTATCTTTACTCTCCTTATTTCTTGTTTGCCTTTTATTTGTTTATTATGTTTTATTATTTGTTGTTCTTGTGTTGTTTTTGTTGTTGGCATTTGTTATTGCGCAGTAAAATAATAAAATATACATAGACCACCGACAGCATATACATATATATATATGTTTTTTTTTTTCTATATGTACGTACATACAACTAAAGACTGGCAAATTTTCTAATACCCTACAAATACAGACACACACGCATAATATTTTCATACATAATCAAATTGGTTAACATTAATGCAAAAACGAAATGTTAATCCTGCTCTGTTCGTTAACATTATGTTAATGTTTAACAGTGCGTATACTTGATGCGAGTTAAGCATGCACTGCAAGTGCTTAGAAATACTAAAAGCTAATTGCTGTATATTAAAATTGTTATAAATCAAGGCAAAGTGTAATTAAATTTATTGTGTTAACTAATTTTAAGTGCTTTTAATTCAGGTCAACTATATAGCGAGACATAAATAACTATTACGGATAGCTATATGAGTTTATGAGTTGGGCACAGCAATGGAGGTTCATCCAGTGAAGAGCTGTTTTGAATTACCACTAGCCATCTGAAAGCTTCTTATAAACAAACACATAAAGGCTATGTCTCGGATCTAAACTGACAACGGAAATGTCGAAAGTCTGCAATTATTATTTGGTGGCACGAGCTCTTTATGCCATTATCAGCCACAATTTGTACCAAAAACTAACTCCCTTCCACAATTCGTAGCCATTATCAAAAAAAAAAAAAAAAGTTTTTTCGCATATATTCTGGTCCAAGCTGTGACTCCTGGATTTTAAAAGGTTCGCCGTGATTTTCTTTAGAATTTTCGATGGCATAATGAAAAATGAGCCGGTTTCAAGACTCCACATGTTGTTGAGATGCTCAACTGAGATATTACATTAGCCCGTATACTCTCATTAGATCATCTTTGACGATATTTGACGTTGGGCAATGCTGAGTGTGCTCGAAAAAAAAGTTTCAGAAGTTAGTTTGAATGTAAGAATCCGTTTGGACTGATGCTTCAAACGTATGCTGACGTAATGGACCACTCGACATTTCTTCTGAACGAAAAGTTCCCACATATTCTCAATGAATTGAAAACGGATCAATTCTTCTTTAATATATAGTTTTTCATACTCTAAAGTAAGCTCTAATGGTTGCAAATTAACATATGCATCCCAATCTTCAAAACCATTTTTTTTAAATCGATTTTGGAATCATGTTTAGAATACTCTGTGAGGTATCTTTTATTGCCATAATCGCTACAAATCGCTTCGTGGGATATGGTAATTTAAGATATCGCAAAAAAATAAGAACATGTCACGTCAGTTGAATGGAACAGCTGGAATAGGACGAAACCATTCTGTTTTTGATAAAATAATCTCGTATGAAATTAAAAGTTCTCCAAGAACTTTATTAATCTCGGTAGAAGTCGTATTTTAGCTCGTCCAATGCCTTAAATCGGCTCATGGGTCTAGCGGTGAATGAGGACAAGACGAAGTACTTGGTGTCTTCTCGCACTCCGTCATCGCGTCTTGGACGGTCAGTGACGATGGAGAACTTCAATTTCAGTGCTGTAGAAAACTTCGTCTATCTTGGATCCGAGATAACCAGCAACAACAACGTCAGCCTGGAGATCAGGCGAAGAATCACGCTTGCAAACAGATGTTTTTTTGTGGCTGAGCAAGCAAATGAGAAGTAAAGCCCTCTCTCGAAAGACGAAAATAAAGATCTATAAGACGCTGATACTTCCGGTCATATCGTATGGCGCAGAGCCATGAATCGTGATTGAGTCGGATGAGACAGCGTTGAAAGTCTTCGAGAGCAAGATTCTTCGCAGGATTTTCGGTTCTATTAGAGTCGGTGATGAGTTTAGGTCCGTATGATACGTGAGCTGTAGTACGAGCTATTCGATGAGGTTGACATAGTCCAGCGCATTAAATTCTAGCGGCTGCACTGGGCTGTGCACCTCATTCGAATGAATGAAAGAGCTCCAGCACGCATGGTTTACATGGGGGCCCAAACTTGATTGGTGGACGCCGAAATAGAGGACGACCGGGCACTCGTTAGAATGGCCAGGTGTGAAAGGCATCGTAGTTGCCATAAATGTGTCACACGTGTGAATTGGCTTTCTTATTTTCACAGGTAGAAGCTCAAACGTACACGCTGAGAGAGTTTGGTTGGCGATGAAACAAATATGATCGATCTATGAAATAAGACACGACCAGACACCTTGCAACAAAATCTGAGCATGTATCGGCTTTATATAGCTGAGTGCTGTATGTCCTCACTGCATATCCTTCTCTTTGACATTTTTATGCTTAAATTTGTTTGTCCTTTAAACTTGTCTCTATTTCATTACTCATTTTATTAATTTTTGCTATATCTCCATCGATTAGTGGTTTATATATCTTCTCTCGATCACAGTTGCCAATTTATTTTTCTTTTTTAGTTTTTTCGTATTTTTCAGCACTATTTTAAATGCCTTGACTTCGAATGGATTCATGTGGACGAAAGACAAAAAAAATTAAATACTGCTAAGCAGTGCACTCGATCAATATGCTTTCCATTTACATCTTTCAATATAAAACGAACAATCTAGTTTCGACTTTTTCAAAATAGCATAGCCAACTTGAAGAAAGACGTAGTTCTTCATCAAAATTGCGAAAGAACATTCAAATAGATGGATGCGTTCACAAGTATCAATCGATTCCGCGTTAATTTTTTGTTGCCTATGATACTTCTTGTGAACGCGAATGATACAGTGTCATGCATCATGTATCACAAAAAAGTTCGCTACTTTGAAACGATACATGAAACCATCAGCTTCACAAGATCGAATCGTTATGTTTATTGCCATGGAATACACAGTTAGAAGATGTCATGTCACCAGAATTAAAGAACTCCACAATGTCAAACTTGTTTTTTGCCAGTAAAATCTATCTTTTTTTTTTTTGTTACAAAAATGTATGCAAAACTGCAAACCAAAACGTTATATTGTCATCTCTGTCACAGATTTATCGATACTTATCGATACTTTAAACTATTATCTCTAGGTGGTAGCAAACTGCCATCTCAAATTTTTGTGTTTAGTGCCAATCGAGCAAGGAAATGCAGAATGTATAAAAAATGGTTTAAAAAGAATTTGCAGCGTATTGAATTAAATATAGAAAATTTGATAGGCATTGCAACCAAAAATGTCAGCACTGTGGTGGCAAGAAATAGTAGTGTCTACACTGAACTAAAAAAGGATGCGTCGACACTCATATTTATTGAATGCGTCAATTACGCATGTAAGAAAGTTTTTCCTTTAATTAGTTTGCAAAAAGTTCCACGCAAAAAAATAATTTTTAAATTCCAAAATCTTCCACTTAGAATTCCAAAAGTGTGCGACACAAGGTGGCTATCAGTAGGAGAGGAAGTCTTACAACTTTTGGATCAATGGCATGAGCTAAAGTTACATTTTGGTATGGCAGAACTTGTTAAAAAAAAAAAAGTAGTTATTCCACAAGACACCGAAGTTGATTTACTTCTAGATGTTAATTTTGAAAAATTTGTAGTTAAAGAATTATAGCAGGTCTACGAGTTTGAAAAACCAATTAAATCGCTTCAAATGGTTAGAGAATTGCTGGGACCTAGGCGAGATTGTTGCAAAAGTTTTTTAATAGAGGTTATCGTACAATCAATGAAATATTTTAAATGTCTCAATTTAATTGACTTAAAGATTTTTTTTTTCTTTTCAAACGGTGACGGTACAAGAATATGACCAGGCATCATGACATGCACAAAATAAAACCATTTTGTGTAAACAAAGTGGCAACAGCTCAATGCCGTAATTTTTTTTTTTTTTTAAACGGCGTTGGCGCTAAAGTGCAAGTATTAAATGATAATTTTTTGTGGTACATGATCAGGCATCGGTTGTGCTTGTGAATGCATTCATTGATTGTACATTCCTTTGAGCTTTAAGCGCTGGCTACTTCACTACATTACAAAAGCTTAGGCAAATTAATAGTACACATTCTACACTATGTGTGTGAAGGGTATAAAAAGTAAATCAAATAATCAAGTGGCAGTCATTCATTACAAACAAACACAAGCACATATACGTACATACATACATATGTACGTGTATAAACGAATATACGCATAGGCTTATTGTGATATAGCTATATATGTATGTATGTATGTGCGTCAGGTGTCAGCGGCATGCCAACGAATGGCTTTAAAACTACTCCATTACATACGTGTGATAGAGATAGAATGACTACAACAACTGGCATGAATTTCAATTAACTGTGAAATTATTTCACAGGCAGGCAGACAAACACAGATAGAAAACCACAACGACGACGCATGACGATTATTTAAAATATATGATTGTAATAAAAGAAAATATTCCAAGAATTTCAATGCACGGCACTTTAAAAAGGCACTCAAAATGCAACTGAGTCATTGCAGACAGACAGAGAAGAAACAACATAGGTGCAAATGGCGCATAGCAGCGCAATTGCAGCCAATTAACAGCGTGCAAGCCAAAGAGAGAGTGAGTTAGAGTGTGAAGAGCGTAAGCTGCGCGCAAATGCATGCAAACAACTTCAATTTAAGGCGCGCCTGCGCAAACGCTTTCCGGCTGCATTCCGCCACTGAAGTTCCTGTTTGCTTCTTCTTAATTTTATATTTTCTTATTGCATCAGACTAAAAGCTTTATTTATGCGGAATTTAAATTGTTAAATAAATATTTTTGTTTAGTTTTGCCGATTCACCTTGCAAACACGCACACCAACCAACAAGCAACAGTTGTCAGGCGGCGGCAACATGCTGCATAAAAAGAATAAACTAAGCGCGAGAGAATAAAGTCGAATAGTTGGTTGTTGTTGATGGAGCAGTAATAACTGATATGTATAAATAAAATTTCTTTTCTTTTATTTAATTTTTTTTCTTCACCATAGATACCAAAGAGGGCGCCATCAGCCGTAGCACCATTGATCCGGTTCAGTTGTGTGGATAATGATGAGTATATGTTTTGTTTTTACGAGTATTTCATTTTCCGCCGCTCACTTGTTTGCTTGCTTGTTGGCGGCTTTCGTTTATCAAAGTAGTATTTACCGACTCATTATTCGGTATGTATTTCATCATTTAAGTTAAAAAATGCGTGTGACTGCTAAAACTTCTGCAATAGCAACAACAAAATTACATTACAGTAAAACCTCTTCAATCTTAATCGGGAAGCAAATAAGACGCAACCGCAAACAAAAAGTATCTCACATAATTCAAGTGAGACAAATATAATTTATGTTAAACATTCAAAAAAAAAAGAGATTTGTACGGAAAAATAAATACTGAGTGCATTGACAAGTTCAAGTAATGGGATACAAAGTAAAACCAAGGCATGCAACTGACATTTGTCTTGAAATCATAAAAATGGAGGACAAAAGCTATAAAATTACGAAAAAGGAGGACAAAAGTCCAGTGCAACTGACAACTGTTGTGAAATCACGAAAAAGAAGGACAAACGTTGCAAAATCACGAAAAGGAAGGACAAAAGTTTTAAAATCATGTAAGAGGAGGAAAAATGTTTTAAAATCAAGAAAATTGAGAACCGGTTTGTTTTATTTTCTTTTTATTATATTTTTTTAACCAAAAATTTGGGAAATTTTTAAAAGTATCTCACAATACTTTAAGTATGTCAGGAAGATTGGCATGCAAAAGAGAAACCGTAAAGTGACAAAGGAAAGGTCTGAAGAAATGCTACCGTCAACTTAATCATGCATTGCAAACAATCGGACAATCCCTTAAAACAGTTTTAAGTTGTTTTGAAGATTTCAGGCTGAAAACTTCTTGGTAGAGGACGAACACCGGGCATGTTGGCTAAAATCTACGACCTAGGAGAGAAAAGTAACACTGCTAGGGTCTATGGTAGGCAAAGATCGACGATTGACATAAGAAATTATTGCTGAAGAACTCGGATTCAATCGCGAACATACAAATCTGCTGTATATATAGAAATCTGCTCGATAGATACCACGAATTTCTAATGAGGTCCATTCCGAAGCTCGAGCTACAATTGCTTAAATTTTCCTAAGAAAATTAAAAGAAGGAGGGTCCACTTTAAGAAAACCGTAAAATGGATCAAGTTTTATTTTCTTGAGTACAAACAAGGAGATAAAGTACAATATGGAGAAAAAGTTGGCAACAAAAGTGATAATATCTATTTACTGCACCAGAACAAGAATTTTAACTTATGCTCCTGATTAATGGTCAGATAGTAATGGCAAAATTAAGCAGTATTTGTTTACCAATATTATTATATATCACGATAATGCGCCAGTTTTTATTTCTGAAAGAGCTAGTAACATTTTTGCGGACTGTGACAGAAGGAATTTGCTTGCATCATATTTTCCGGAACCGGCGCCTTGTGTTTTCTGGTAGTTTATAAAATTAAAAAAAAAAAAAAACGTAAAGGAAAAGTCTTCAGTAGCAATGTGTAAATAACTGATGCAGTTAATGAAGAAATGGCAAAGCTACAAAAGCATAATTTTGAGGGCTGGACAGATTGATCGACAGATTTAAGAAATGAATTGTAAATAATAAATTATATTATTATTACTAAGTACTAGGCAGGAACTCCGATATTTGCAGATCTACTGACCGTAGTTTTTACTTTCAACACTTCATCCCGCCCTGCTGCGCTGCAGAAGTCTACGAGGTTTTTAGGATTAAGTGCATGCAACACTTTTCCTTTCACATGGTAATTGCCAATATACTTGTGCCTGGTTAGGGTCAAAGCTAGAAACTCCACCAAGATACCAGCGGCACCACTTATATTTCGGGAATAGCATTAAAAGCACTTTTTCCAATCCGATACTCTCCACTTCATGGGTTGTGAACACATCAACAGCTTCTTCAGGAGTAGAAAAACGTTCACCACTTCTTTCTTTACTTTTAATGTTTGAGAATAAAAAGAAATCCAATGATTTATATTTTGATAAATTAGGGCTGTACGGCGGATGAGCCATAAAATCTATATTTTGAGTGCTTAAAAACACTCTTGGGTGAGCCGATGTGTGAGTGGGTGGTGGGTGATTCGTCTTCGGCTGCAGGTTTTGGGAATTTCCACGAAGAATTTAGGCAAACATATGGTCTTGTACCATTCAGAAATTACCGCACTAGATTGCTCAAGCAGAACAGTGGCCACATTACCCATTCGGCTGGAGAAACAGGCAGATTTGGCTCGTCTTGAAACACCCACACGGTCGATTGCAGTTTTGTTTCCGGCTCATACGCATATATCCATGATTCGTCACCTGCGACGATTTTATAAACGTCTTTTAAAGCACCGCAATCGTATTTATTCAGCATTGCACCAATCCACACAGGCTTTTTTTTTAGTGATTGTCAAATTATGCGGAATCCAACGCGAACAAACCATTTTTTACGGCAATGTATATATCCAAAATCTTATATACACTGGTTGAACTAATGTTTAGGGATGTCTCAATCTCACGGTATGTCACATGACGATCTCGCATTATCTGTTCACGCACAGCATCGATTTTTTATGGCAAAACAACGGATTTTGGGCGGCCTTCACGGAATTTTATTTTAGTATTGCCAAACTTATTTAACTTATTAACATTAGCGTTGCCACTTCCCAAAATATAGAAAGTACCCTTCGTATGCTCCGTAGTTTCGTCATCTTCTAGACAGAATCTGCAAGTGTTATTACTGTTGATAGCAATTTTACCAAAGTGTCTTAAAAGTCTGCCATTTCCAGTCAGAAAGACCGAAACCATTCCTATACCGTTTCTTTGAAGACCGTTGCAGATTTCCGATCTCTTCTTATTGTAAGGGCCTAAAATTGTTTAACTGTGTCTTAAGCCTTCAAATTTCTCCCAGAGAAAGTCTTGCTTTATTCCCTTTTTTTTTGTTCGAGTTCGTATAATGGTACTGGACTTGTGAAGGGAGATGCTGCTCCTCTTTTTGCCAGTTCGTCTGCTTGTTTGTTTCTTGGGTATGCCCGCTTGACCGGGTACCTAGTGTAGAGTTAACTTTTTGTTGAATCTTCCTAGGTTGTTTAATTGACCTAAGAATTCCATGACCAGTTTAGGTTTGATCACAGGTCAACTTATTGCTTTAATAGCCGCCTGAAAATCGGAGAAAATGGTAATGTTTTAGTTATTGTACCACCATATTTGGATTGAATTGGGCACATCTTTCTATAACATATAATTCTGCCTAGCGATTTGAAGTATTTAGTGCGAGATCGGAAAACCCCAGTGCCAGTTCTTTCATCTGTTAGAGAGCCGCTCCAGATAGCAAATGCGTCGACTGTTTTTTACGTCAATGGATTTGAATTCTTGCGATCATCTTTATAAATATGACACTAATCAAAATTCAATACCATTCATACATCATCTCTCTTACTCATAAGCATGTCATAGTGTTATAATTCACATTTAGTTCTTGCTGACAACACTAGTTAGTTAATAAATGTGCTATTGGTTTCAAAGCAATCGGGTTTTTCTATATAAATTATTGTATATATTCTGTCAAACTGATCTTATATGAATATAGCATAGCAAGCTTAGTGATGTTCAAGTGGCAAGTTTCACTGTACTATTGTTATTGTATAACTTAATAATAATCAGCAGTTGAGATCAGCCAAGTCATGAGTATCGTATCGTAAGTAGTGACTGCCTTCTTCTTGCTCAAGTCAATTCGTCCCTCAGTTGCTTTAGTTATATTGTAGTAGTCTGTCTGTCCGTTCGTTTGTACGTCTGTCTGTCGGTCAGTAAGTAGTGTATTTATTTCATTCGTTAGTGGCTTGTTTGTGCTAATGATAAGCAACGTGACGCCTCACGCGAGATAAATAAGTATAACCAAAACAATAACAACAACAAGACCAATAATAAAAACAATAATAATAATAGCAGCTGCTTGCCGCAGCATTGAAATACTTTCCACTACGCATACAGATACACTCACTCACTCAACTATCTCACATGCATATATACATAGATATTATACAATGATATGGTTTATTTTTCTTCTTTTTGCAAAACAATGTACCGACCCCTTTTTTAAATGTGCGAAAATAAAATTATTTCGATATTTATTGTTGTTTTTCTATTGTTTTTATTTTTTATTTTTCTATTATTATTTAAAATAGCAACAAATATTGCGTCATACTTAATGAGTTCAAGTGTCAGTGGGCGTTGGTGTAGCTTGTTATATGTGTGTGTGTATCTATGTGCGCTGCTAGAAAGTAGCAAAAACAGCAGCGTCTAAATAGGTGATTGCGCATACATTTAGTAGTAGTAGCACTATTGGCCAGCCAGCTAAACAGAAAATAGATATATGTATCTATAGTTTCTATAGATACAATACATAATAAATATGTATCTCCATCAAACCACACAACACAAACTATAAATAGCCAGTTTTTTTTTCTTTTTTTTTTTTTTTTGCAGTTCATTACCAAAATTGGCTGTTAGAGAATTTTAGCAGTTGTTTGTTAGATTTTCATTTCTTTGCTGTCGTCGTCGTCGAGTTTCTATAGGGTCTACTGGGTTTCAGTTTTTTTTACACACATATATATAGGTCACAACGTATTGCTGTTTATGGTGAAAATCATTTGGTTTGGTTTGATCAGTCATCAAGGTCGTTGCTAATGCTCTTTGTATACAAATTCTGTAATAAATAAAACTGCGTAGGTCTGTCGTCTCTGAGAAATGAGTAATGGCTTTGTTGTTTTGATCGAATTACGCGACGATTTGAGTTTTATATAGAAATATTATCGATCCATTTATAGTTATTAACTCAAACGAAACTTGTTCATTCTTTATTAATCATCCAAAAATTTAATTGCATTATATTGCTTTGTATGAGACTATCAGTAAGTATCTGTTACTAGTGTATATTGCACAGCACTGCATCTATTTTCTGCAGTAGCAGACAGCATAACCTTTAGAAGGTCGGTACAAACTTTCTGGAAGGCTTCTACATTCACAATTCGCTTTGCTTTCATCAAAAAGTGGACAGAGTGTGCTACGTCATTTTGGAGGTCCTGCAAATATGTGCGATACTCTACAACGCAATATTGAGGGTTCAATTCTTCACGACCCAGTGGCAGAAAGTAGCGATCCATTTGCATCAAAAGTCAGATAAGCCGGAGTATGACCACTAGTCATACCGCCCAATTATTCTTCTGCTTTTATTATAAAAAAAATATGTTGATCCAAGAAAATTGTGATTATTTTCAAATCAACACAAAGTTGTCACTCGTGATTATTATATTCTAGTATTTGCTGTAACAGATACAGGTTGAGGAATACCCTCATTTAACACTACCGAATAAGTAACTGGTAAGAAAGCATATTGATTACCATTGTGTAGGAACACATTCCATTAAAGCCTCATTTGGTTCGTAAGGGATTTCATATTCGTTTATTACTTCTTTAATGTCGAAGCAGTAAAGTAAGTTCAGTCAATCTCTGTAAAATATTTTCAGAATTCAATATCTCGATTACGATAGAAACTGATATGAGTTACTGGAGCAAGACAATTTTTTTTTATTTAACTTGACGCTACTAGTTCAGAAATTTTTTTGGACAGTTCTGCGCCTCAAACCATATCATTTAACTCTTTAGGTTTTTCATTAGACTCATCGCTTGATTTTTGTGATGTTTTATCATTTATTTCTTGTACATATATTCTCAGTGTCAACAGGAGAACTAGAACTTCGTCGGTAGAAATATTAATTTTACTATATTTTTTTAGTATCAAGTATAGGAAAAGTCACAGAACCGACAGAAACATAAAGAATGGAAGATTTTGTGCTTGAATTGTGCTTAAACAAAAATAGCAATCTTTCTCATGATTTTCTCGTTTACGCCATATCATTGGAGAAGCAAAAGTTCCTTTTATATTTTTCTGCTTTTGCAACGAACATCTTAAGAATATCTCTTTTGGCGTAAAATTATTCACCATTTCAATAGTTTCTATACCGAAAAACTCTCTTTAACAAAATTTAAGCAAATTTGTTTCGACCCTTCTTGACAACGTATTCTCCAGAAACGACACAGAAATTATTTATTTCCTAATTGGAAACTTTGCTTCTTGTATTATACTCATCCTGGGGTACTGCCCAGCTCTGATCCAAACCAGGCACATATATCTTGGCAATTACCAAGTGACAGGAAAGGCGGTGCATGCACTCAATCCCAAAAACCTAGTGGCCTTCTTCAGGGCAGTAGGGCTGGACGAGTTGCTGTAAGTCATCAAGTGTTAGGGCACAATAGACCTGTAAAGTTGCAGTGCCCACTACTACCTAATAATAATAATTATACTCATCAAAGCGCAAGTCACCCACCAATGTAGAGCTGCAGTTGCTTGATGACGACGACTGCGGTACTGCTTTCCCACCCGACCGCCATATTGAATCCGTCATATGGGATTTTGTAAATTTTACTTCAAGTTCGTAATCATCGACCTCAAAAAAACCCTAGATACCATAACTGAATGTGGGTAAATGTGGGAATATTTATAAAATGTTGTCCGTCACATGAAATACGTCATGCTTTTAGAGGTTTAAAAAAAGAATATTGATGCAGGTCGTGTTAAGCGACCCCAAAAACATATAATACACCAGGATTGGTGAAAACAACCCCTTAACGATTTTTTTAGGCCCTATTGGTTTTGTGCAAATGTATGTAACAGGTAGAAATATTGGTCGGAGACCCCCAAAGTTACTCTCATTATGGTCAGGAGTGATAGAGGAGTCGATATAGCCATGTCCGTCTGTATGCACGAAAGGATCTCGGAAACAGTAATAGATAGAGGGGTCGTGTTTTTTGCATTCGACTAGGACTTCACCGGAATTTTACAAGTTTATTTTAAAATTTTTTTGTGGTCTTGTATTATCAAAGGTATGTCAGAGAAGGTATGGCCGACTGAAAGAGTTCAAGAATCAATCTGGTATACTGGCAGATTAATAGTTTGGGTTTAGGGCGGGCCATGGCACATCGTACAGGTTCATAGAGTTGCAAGCTTTTGAGGATATTGACAATTGCAATAAGGTATTTAAGAACACAACGGCCTCTTATACAACACACTCCTGTCAGCGTCTTACTTCTGTCTTCTTTAGTCTCACCTGGAAAGGCGCTCTATGCCGCTGATCTTCCTATCCCTGAAGACGACTACATGGAGGCCCCCCTTTAAGGCACTCATTGCGAGTAATGCTGACCATCTGGCCTTTAGGGTTACCTCGACATATTGGCAGCTTAGTGTATACGCTGGAATTTAAATATAACAACGAATACCTACTCTACCAATCCATATAGAAGGTGAATATCTACAGCAGCTTTCGTTGGCAAAACACCTGGACAAAAGGCTCACCTTTTTTACTAAAAAAATGCCGCCTGAGGATGGTACAACTCAGCTGGCTGTTCAATATAAGGAGCAGACTTTCTCTCCATGCGAAAAAATATGTGTATGTCGAATGCATTGTCCCAATCTGAATGTATGGCTTCCAGATTTGGGGATCACTGCAAAGACAAATAGCAACCGTATTCAATTGTTACAGAATCGTTTCCATAGACAGATCATTGGCTTCTCCTGGTACATAGTAAATTCAACGATGCATTACAAAAAAAAAAAAAAAGGCACATTACACCTACAATGCTGAACTTAATCTAACTTTCTGCCTCTGAGGTTTAAACTGCTGATGAACCCTTGGTTTTACACATTCAAGTCTGTTTTGAACGGGGATTGATTCGAAATTCTGACTTTTTGTCTCAGTCATTATACGAATATCCAAAATCAGCGTTTCCTCATAGGTCTTGCCCGGTTTTGCAACATGTAGCCGTGCGTTGTCATGCTCTAACGCATGAGTCCGATTATGCTTCCAAGTAATCGTTTCATTTGGCTTTAGCAACTCCTAATGGAGCACGCCGGAATGGTCCCACCAAATACAGAGCGTAAGTTTCATGCCATGAATATTCGGGCTTTGCGAGGAAGTTGATGGCTGGCCTGGAAATCCGATTTATTGCGATTGAGGCTATACAACAAATGGATCTACTTTTCATCGCTAGTAACAATGTGTTGCAAAAACCCATACTTTTTTGGTGTTCTAGAAGCTGTTTTCTTTCTTTGAATGAAACTCAAGGCTTTTAGCCGTTTGCTGACTGTAGACTGTTTTTATTAAATCGAAATAAAATTCGGTATGGAATCTCCAAATTGGAATTATGCGATTTCTTTCATGGATAGCTCCATACAAAACCAATAACGATTTTGGAATAAATATTTTTTCAATTAGAATCAATATTAACTTCAAATGGCCGAGACTATGGACCTATGCTTAGCATTTGCTTAAATTTTTTTAAGGTTTTGTGGATTTTGTTAATAAAACTGACCTCGTAAAACTCGAAATAAAATATTTAAGAGCGTGTGAAAAGTATGATAGCTTAGATTGAAGCAGAATTTTCTCTTGTTTTACTTGCAGACAAAATTTGAATAAAATCGATCGATAGCTGAGAAATATTTTGCGCTGGCGTCTTCTACAAACCTGCTACACTCCTTTCTTTCTTTCTTTCTTTCTTTACACCTGAAAGTATGCCAGAGACAGTATATTGGAATTTGAAAACACATAAAACTATGCACCCAGACGATTTTCCCATGACTTCACCACACGATTAACTTAATATATACGACAATCGAAACAAAGAAGTAATGATGATAAACTCTTTTTTAATGAAGTGATAATGCTGTTTGTTTGCCTCGAGTAGTACTGCTGTTGGTTAGCTGGTTGGTTGCTTGGTTGCATAGCTCAACTTTTCGTAATATTAAGTCCCAAAAAAAAAAAAAAAACAAACTCAAATAAAAACTGGTTTTCCAGTACATATACTTTAAATGGGACACACTATTCAAGCGCTTGGCTTTTGCCTTTTTTTTATAGCATGACGATCAGCCAGCCAATGGAACAATCAACAACCAACGATTCATCCAAGCGACCAAGAAAACATGTAAGTATGTATTTTATTTGTGTAAAAAATACCATAAAAACAGTTAAATTCCACGAATTCCATGAATGCACACAACAACGCTGCCGCTGCTCTACTTTTTATTACTTTCGAGGTTTTTCTTTCTTTATTTCTTTTTTTTTTTATTTTTCTACACGGCGACCTTTCTCTTTGCCGCACTAAAAAAAAAAAAAAACATACATATTTCGAAATTTAAGCGTTTTAAAATTTTATTAGGCTTGTGTTAACTGCTTTAGCGTTTCTTCGTCGCCTCACCTGTACCTCCCACTTAGCGAACTGCGCCCCACTACACCACCTCTACCAGCTGCATCATTAATTGCATATCGTATTCATTCATTCATAAACTCGTAAAAAATATTTTCGAAGAAAAAAACATAAAAAGAAAAAACTGAATGAACACAAAGCGTAGACCGCATCCAAACTCGCAGGCAGTAGTCAAACAAAATTCCAATAAAATTTTCATTAACCCAAAAAAACATGTTCGTTAGGAATGCGTTTTGAAGTTTAAGACGAAACCAAAATGTGTGTAGACAAACAAAACTGAAGAAAAATAAAGAAACTTGCTAAGAGAAATAAATTCCAAATTTTCCATTGATCTATTGATCTATGGCATACAATTTGTTTAAAAACTATTTGGAAGCTTATAGTTAGCTATAATATATAAATATTAATCAAAGTGTTGTTGCTTTTTAAGCTTTATGATTTTTAAAGATGTCATGATAAAAACCTTTGAAATGGAGCGACAGTAAAAAACGAGCCATAATTGCCAAAGCAGTGGTGAAAAAAGTTTCCATCCAACTAAAAAAAATGCTTTGATACGCTATGAAGACTTCATTGTTGTTGAACCGGACCAAATATAACTAGATACGTAGTTCAATATAAACAGATTTTGCCCACAAGCACTGGAACAAACCTTTAATTTACCAGACGAATTGGTTTCGTTAATCTAAAATTACTGAAAACTGCGAAATTTAAACAGGACGGGCTTGAGATATTATCAAAATAATATTCTTCTCTAGCTTGGAAAACTTATAAAGTACAACTATTGGTCAAAATTGATTGAAATTGAAATTGCTTACTGCTTGAAACCACCTTCAGCTCACCATATTCAGCTCACGTTATAAGAAATCTACGTTGAAACTAGATCCCTTTGCTTGAGTATGAATAAACCTAAATAACAACACGAACAATCGGCTGAA
Source organism: Leucophenga maculata (assembly GCA_035044805.1). Taxonomy (NCBI): domain Eukaryota; kingdom Metazoa; phylum Arthropoda; class Insecta; order Diptera; family Drosophilidae; genus Leucophenga; species Leucophenga maculata. Next base: position 901,666 of record JAWNNP010002078.1, on the reverse strand, counting down.
GTCAAGAAACGAAGTGCTGCAGGCAATCACCGGGATTTCGTGGGGTAAGTTTAAGCAAACTATTAGTATCTCCTATAAATCCCATGAAGATTATCTGTACGAAGAAGCGATGTTGCTTTCTGTGCTTCAACATAACCTACTGCTTTCTAAGCAAGTTTATACCCTTACACGAGTAATCATTTCTATCATGTGAGAACTTCACGAGCGTAACTCACACTCGACCCGTGATGACATCAGAAGTTAGAAAAAAAAAATATATCGCAATTCGAACCTCTTTACTAAGCTCTATATAACCGATTGGATTCCATTACAGAAGGTGATGCAATTTAAGAGTCATTAAATTCTCTCAGTACAACCTCATTACTACCTCCTATTGATGGGAGTGAAAAATATCTCCGAAAATAACACAATAAAGGTACAGACGAAGCAACATGCTGGAGTGTTATAGGAAATGTAGTGGGATCAGCTGCAATGATTGTTGCACCGAGTGTGATACAATACAAACTGCTTCTTCAACTGTTTGTCCAGTTCAACGCATTGGAGCTCTTTGGGGTGAGATTGTCCCTTTTGATACGGGCTACTTTTTTGATTTAATATTCTCTTATGACTTAATCTTGAACTTTTATTATGATGTATAATAAGCTATCTAGAACTAGATTCGAAGAGGAACCAAACAACTCAGCGAAGTTTGTTCCAAACTTCAAAGAGGTTTTGGAAGGAGTGATTTTCCATTCATATTCTTCTGGTTTATGCCCAATAATTTCGCCTACAAATTTATTTTTAGGCCCTGTACCTATTGGTTTTGTGCAAATGTATGTAACAGGTAGAAATAATGATCGGAGACTCCCAAAGTTACCCCCATTATGGTCAGAAGTGATAGAGGAGTCGATATAGACATGTCCGTCTGTCCGTCCGTATGAACGAAAGGATTTCGGAAACGGTAATAAATAGAGACTTTTACATTCGACTAAGACTTCGTCGGAATTTTACAAGTTTCTTTCAAAATGTTGCCACTCCGCTACCCCAAAATCGGATAATAAATGACGATTTTATAAGCAATTGAATTTTAACGATTTACGTTGCTTCCGTCCTCCATTTTCTTATTCGTACAGTTAGAAGTGAGAGGAGCAAAATACTTTTCGTTAGTACCATTTTTCTTATTTTGTTTCTACTTTTTTTTGCACAGCTTGTTCATAAGCTGGAGAAACATTTAATATGTTTGTTAGGCGACCTGTACTGGTACAGGGCCTCTTATAGTCGGTTATGCCTGATTGTAATTTTCTTGTTTCTAGTGTGTTTGCTCTTGGCACTGAATTCTCAAGGAACCAGATAATCATTTTAATAAAATATGGCGGAGGCACAGATACTCACTATGTCTGGAATAATTCTGTATAGGTTTATTAAAACTTTTGCAGTTTCTCAGTTGTTTTCAGAAATTATTGTATTTTTATTTATTATTTATGGCCATTGATCGACTGAATCGACTACAATCTAGAGAAAAACGAGATATACAAGTATAAAAAATTATATATTTTACTTTTTGTTTCAAAATCGGTAGCTATTACAAAAAATATTTCATTTGTCTTATTATATACATGAATAGCAGAACCTCGCCCGATTCGCACGCATCCAATAAACCCAAACTGTTCACATTTATTCAATGGATCTTTTCACAATTCTATTAGCATATTTTTGTTCTATCATCAATAGTTTTTTTTACACCTTAAACTTCATTATTAAAGGTTTAGTAATAATCCGTTATTATTTCTAATACCAAATATAGCCTCTACTAGTAAGAGATAATGTAGCATTCTAATGGTGAACGAATTTTTGAAATCGGTTCAGTAGTTTCTGAGTTTATTCGTTACAAACATGTAAAAGAAACAAATCTTTCATTTTTAAAATATTTGTGTAGATGCATAAATACATATGCATGAACACTTTCCCAACAGACTGTATCTACATACATACATTCCGAAAATATAATAAAAATTCCAATCTAATGCAATAATCAAGAAAACTGCTCATAATGATGTTCATTTATTTAATGATTTAGATAATGAAGTTTGCCGATCATGCTGAAGAAGAAGTATCACGCAACAAAAGCATAAAAGATGAAAATTCCACAAAAACAAAAAAATAGTCTGTACGTGAGCAAATAGCAACAAAAACAACAAAAATTTAAAAAAAAAAAACTTTCAAAGTCTTCATTGTAACACTCTCACACACTCTCTCACGCATTTTTCAACGTTCTCATTTTTACTTACGATCAGATCATATGTTATTCACGCACATGCACTCACGTGGCTATGCTGTCTCTCTTTCTTGCTCACTTACTTGTTCGTACTCACATCTTGTCATCGTGAACGTAAGCGGCGAAGTTGCCTTCGGAAATACCAGTGCAATGACGTGGTTTTTGTTTGGGTTTTTTACGCTGTCATGTTTTGCTTTATTTTTCTGATTTAAAAATTTTAAGCAATTGGATCGTTGGTAAGAGAAAGGGAGACGGCATCGACGAGCCATATATTAACCAGTTGCACTTAAAGCAAAACAACAAAATAATAACAAAACCAATTGCAACCGATGTGTTACATTTCTCATATTTAGGCCCATTATAACAAATAGCAGTGATAATTTAATGCCGTACCAAGTGATACCCTACGTTTGGGAGACTCTAAGCGGAGCGTGAAACACTGAAAAAGGAAAATTTTGTCACAGCTTACTTAAAACTTTAACAACTCTTGTTTCGAAAAGTAATATTTGGAGCTGGTGATTTGGACCGCCGTTTCTTCCAACATTTAACCACTCAAAACATCACACAAACACTGAAATGTCATCATTCGATCGTCCACAACCATCTCAAGAAGCTGTCTTAATATATAGATTTCAATTGAGTTTAATAAAATCCAACTCACAATATCGCAATATCTACATTTCAAAAAATCGACCCAATTGCGAAGTTTACAAAAGGCAACCGAGCGACAATAATCTTCTTCGTAGAAAGATTATAATACGTTTTGGTTCTAGAAAGTAAACAGCTAACTGATTTGGATTTAAATTTCTTTATAGCAGTTAGACTTGACTTTGAAACACAAAGAAGTTCAATATAGTGTGACCACAAGCTTCAATTCCAAACATTTTTCGCACGTCATCATCACTGATCATTTTGGGATGAGAATAATCGGTAGCAAGCTAGCTTTAAATGTTTTGATTGGCGAAACTCTGAGTTTGTGCATAACATGATGAGCAGGGATAAAGCTGGCTATTCCGAACTATCCACTCTTTTGAGACAGACTTCACAAAATGAGGTTGTGATTGTTGCGGTGTACTAGGATGCTAATCTGAGCTCAAAATTGCCGATCATGTGACTGAATTTGAGATATTTAAGGTTATGTAGACGCAAAATGGTTTAAAAATTTATATTTTTCAGGCAATTTTTGACTTACATAGATGCACAAAGTTGCATGTAGTAGCACTTTCTCTCTCAAAATGATCTTGTTGCTGTACGATATTTATTCCAAATATTTTGACTATTAGGGGGAGTGGCAAAATTTTAAAATAAACTTGTAAAAGTCCTAGTATAATGCAAAAAAAAAAAAATACGAAGTCTCTATTACCGTTTCCGAGTTCCTTTCGTTCTTACAGCTGGACAGACGGACATGGCTATATCGACTCCACTATCACTCCTGACAATAATGGGGGTAACTTTGGGGGGTCTCTCACCATTATTTCTACCTGTTACGTACATTTGCACAAAACCAATAGGCTCTTGTACCATCGGTACAGGGCCTAAAAAATAAAAAAAAAATGGTTGTAACCTCAAATATCTAAAAAACTTGAAATGACCAATTATCAGATTTGGACTCTACGCACAAAAATTAGGTTCAGGAATTATTCTTATTTACACAATAGCTAAAATTTTTAGATCTATGTTATTAATCAATATAAATAATGTACGGATTTATGGAGCCAGTCACTTATAAAAATCTATTTTTCATGATAATGAGTTATATGTATATGTAACTGTGCTAATCCTATTTCCTGCATTATTCTTAGTATTTCCAAGGATCTAATCTTTTCAGTTGCTAGTCGGTAACGAAATAGTTGCCTAACTATTGAAATCAGATTATATTCACTGCTTCTGACTCGTATCCTATAAACAGTACTGCATCTGTGCTATATTGGCTTTTGGTATTCGTAACGTGAAACTACTGAAAACGGTGAAAAGAATGGTCAACTAGTCTGAGACCAGTTGAAAAGTAAATCAAGAGAATGCAGTTTTCAATGTGCTGAACTATCTGACCAATACAGTAGATCACTAACGATTGGCAACTTCTAGACATTTCCGATTTTTGTGTGCCCTCAAATTTTATGCGACACCGAAAAATACAAACTGCATTCGAGTTACGGAACTATCAGATTCACTGTCCAAAGTATATTATCCCCGAAGAATTATATTTTGAATAATTTTGTTATTCAATAATTTTTACTCCAATTTTTTGCCGCTACTTTTTAAACACACCCTGCACATGAAGTGAACTTCAATTGGTATTAAAGTTGATTCCATTTTAAGATCAATCACTCTTATTAGAAAATCAACAGGTAGGCTCAAATACATAAATGCAAAGGTACAAAGAAAAAAGCTCAAAAAACCCGAAAGACTTAAAGAGCTGTCAAAAATACAAAAAAAAAAACAAATCGTTTATCGATAAATTAAATCTAGCGATTAACTGCGATCAGAGTGCGTGCGTGTGAGCATACAAATGTATAAAAATATTTCTAACTATGTATATGTGTGTGTGTGTGTTTTTGATTTCCATGAAAATATGTTGTTGTTTATAATACTAACGTGTGTTTATTGTTGTTGTTGTTGCAGTTGTTTACTTACTGCTTTATCTGTTGATTTTGTTTTATTTTTCTATTCTATTCTATTTTTTTTTTTATATCAGCCTATTTATATTTTATTGTGGCTTTTATTGTTGTTGCACAAATATTTTTCAATGAAGTCACTTTGAAGCACGATGGATTCCATCGCGTGCGTGAGCAGCATTGCACAATTGTCAACGACGGCGTTTGTTATTGTATTTGTTTTTATTGTTGTTGTAGTTGTGGTTGGTGTTGTTGTTGTTGTCGTCGTCGTCGTGAGCGTTGATAAGCGCCAACGTCAAAGCAGTCACATATTTTTCAGTTCCGTTGATTTGTTTTTTGGCTTTTGCATGTCAAACGAAGTGAATGAAATGAACTGAATGAGCGATGACAACAAAAACAATAAGAACGATTGCCGACCGACCGAACGGTCGACGACAACGTCCAATGACAGCTGCAACTCGCACCCACCACCCATCCATATAAGGCGTGCGCGACATAGCGCGCCGGTGATCGTCGTTTACCGGTATGTTTTATTATTATGGGTACTACAAGTCGTATACGTGTTGTGGAATTTTTGTACAAAGAATGCGCAAATAAGATGAAGTATTTTTTTTTATAACGTGTTTTAATATGGGGTTTATTAGAAAGTTTTTGGTATTTTTTACACGATATAAAATTTTAGAAAGCAGAACTAGTGAAATCCCTTACACATATAAGAATGCTTTCTTTAAGAGATTTACGACTTTAAATTGAAATTAATCACATAAAGCCTCGATACAAATCTGTCCAACCTTTCTGCGTTTTTTGTATGAAATTTTTTTATTGTTTAGAAACGCCAAATTTGCTGTGTCTTGCATGATTTCTAAGAAAATTATTCATATAGACTAAGATCGGACCGATATATACAAATCGTTAAGAATTGGATATATCGTAGTCGAGCCCATTCATTTGTCACGGAATTTCTAACACATGAAAATGCTTTGGAGACCCAAAAACTATATTAAGGGTGTTCCGGAATTTACGTCAGATTTGAATTAAATATAAAACAAAGTTTTTAAATAATTTTTTTATAGAATCATAAAGTACATAGGGTTTTTTATGGAATAACAAATCGGTCAAATGACCTCCACGACTTTACTGGCACATATGCACTTTTTTGTAGAAATATTCCATGACCATTCTGCTTAAATGTGGCTGAAATTCGTTGCCTGTTGACCTTTGACTTCATATAACTCCATAAAACGAAATCTAAAGATGCCAATTCTGATCAACGAAACGAGAGGAAATTCTCATGCAGTCATTAATTTCTTTCACGGGCTGTATGGCATATAGCACCATCTTGTTGGAACCACATAGTGTCCACATCGATATCATCCAATTTCGGCAGAAAGAACTGTGTTATCATGTCGCGCTATCGAGCATCAGTAACAGACACAAAAAATTATGTCTCCAGCACAAAATCCGAACCAAATAATGAAATGTTATGGATGCTTTTGATTTTGGACACTAACATGTGGCTTCTCCGAACACCAAACACGAAAATTTTGACAATTAACAAAGCCATGAACGTGAAAATGTGCTTCTTCACTTAAGATTATTTTGCTCGATAAATCAACATTCACTTATTGATCTTCAATAATCCATTTATACAATAATCTCTTCGCTGTGCATGGTCATTAGGTCAGTATTCGCTGTAGAGAGCATCTTGAAATTTGCAATTCTTGTTCACGACGCCGAATTGATGTTCTGGGATTTTGAATTTGCACCAACATTCTCACACAGTGCTTCGATATTGACTTTTGAACATCTTGTTTTTGGATGACCAGTGTGTTTAGCATCTCCAACTGATGCAGTCTCCCTGATTTATTATTCTCTTCACAGTAGACGAAGTTAACATAGTAATCCGATCATATTTTGTATAAAATTTCCGGACTTGTGTTTCATAATTTTTGAGATATTGTTCAAAAATGAAAACAAGTTTTTGTAAACTGTAACGCATCATTTTTACTAATATGTACTTTGTTTTTTTTCAGGGTTGCCAACAATTTACTACACTAATGGCGGCAAATTTAAATCTTACGTGAATTCTAGGACACCATTTATATATGCATGAACAGCTCGACGAAAACTTTGTTTTTAATTTAGTCTGAAACGTAAAATATGAAACATTTGGAGAGAAGCATGTATGTAGTGACGCGTAAGGAAGGAGTATGCAACGGTTTATATATTCGCTCGCATAAGGATGAGAGAAAAAGATTAGCAGTTTTTATTTTCCAGCATAACTGAATTAAAGAGCAAAATAATGATCACCCAACAATAAGCTAAAATCTATCCCAATACAAATTAATCAGCTCACATATTCCGATCTACGATGGAGCTATGATGTGCTAACATTTCGTGGATCAGTTAATCAAAATTTTAAAATAAACTTGTAAAATTCCGGAGAAGTCCTAGTCGAATGCAAAAACACGAAGTCTCTATCTATTATCGTTTCCGAGATCCTTCCGTTCATACGGACGGACAGACGGATAGGACTATATCGACTCCTATATCACTTCTGACCATAATGGGGGTAACTTTGGGAGGTTTCCGACCATTATTTCTACCTCTTTGCTTTGAAGGCTAGAATTCGCGTGTTCCATACCTGCCTAGTGCAAAATAAGAGGACTATTGCAAATTACAAATTTCGATATTGCAGTGGACAAGTATCCGTTCCATATTATGTTATTTTTATGTTATTAATGTTTCTTTAAATATCTTATCGTCTAAATTAATTAAATAACAAATCTATGATTGATTTATGCGTATATCAAAACTTAGAAACACTTGAAATTATGAACAAATATTTTTGATTTATAGTACATTGAAAATCAGCAAAGAAGACCCATGTACTTGAAACTAACTATTTTTATATGTTTGTACATATTTGCACAATGTAGCACATGATTTCCGGACATACCGCACATCGTCTACATGATTCTAAGAATTATGAATAGCGATTAAATTGCTAGCTTATGACATTCTTCAAGTACTACTGGCGACAATAGACCAATCGACCGACCGATGCACGACAATAGACGCCATTGTTCGACATTGTGTGTACTCTATCAAAACTACTAACGGCGCACAACAACTTAAGACCCACGACCAAATAATAATAATCATATGCTATAGAGTAGCTACATATGTATGATACTCGTACAAATAAAAATATGAATAATATAACTTGTTGTGGCGAATAACAAATGAATCATTAGTGATTAGTTTTGAATTGGAAGTGACTTAAAAATAAATATTATATTAGTAATGTCTTGATTTGGATTTTTAAGTCAATCGTACAACATTGTCTGGAGATATGAGATCAGGTAAAATGAGCTCTTATATAGAAGAAGACTAAGAAGTATCAAGAAGAATGTAAATCATACAGAATACAGATCTTATAGTATAACAAATACAATAAGAAAACTTCTTATGAACTTTGAAATAACTAAAAAGTTTCTTAAACAGTTTTGAAAATTTTAATTTAAATTAGTTTTTTTTTGATTCTATGTCACTGTTGTATATTTTTTTTTAATCGTTTGAGTTATTACAACAAAACTATTTAAAAATTTGATTTTTAATGAAAAAATAATTTCTTTGATTCAAAAAAAAAAAAAAAATAACAGCTTCAAAGCAAATATGCGCTGACAAATTCTCCGGAAAAATGATAAACTTTTTACAATATAAAAATAAACAAGTGGAACAAAATTTTTAAGAAAAAAGCAGGAACTACAACAGTTTTCAATTACTCAGAAATTGGAACTTTCTGCTGAAATCGCATGATTTTGGCGTTTGATGTATAAAATATGGAAATATGTAGCATAAAACGATGTTTAAATTTTCTGTATATACCTACATAAAATCTGGTTCAGCAGTATAAGCTTCAACGATATAGCCATATCCGTCTGTCTCTTATTAGGGAACGTGTAACCTTGTCACCTTTAACAGATATCAAAACTACCATACAGCCTCTTCAGTATTAAATTGGTAGGGGGTCTAATATCCGATCAGAATCCTTATCAATTTTTTTTATTAGGATTGACGTAAAATATATCAAAATTTACATATCTAGCTATAAAAGCATTACCACGGTTAATATAATATGTTATTTATAGTTCTTTAACTGAAGATGGAATAGAAGTGTCTAAATATCCAAACTTGAAAGCTATATTCTAGCTGGATCTTTATGAAATAAAGCTATATTATAGCTTTAAGGTTTTGAAATTTGGACACTTCTATTCCCTCTTGAATTAACTAATTTTAAATGACATATTATATCTTTCACAAAGTTGAGGGCCAAAAATTGATCAAATTTTTTTTTAAATTTTTTAATAACAAAATTTTAACTCATACAATATTTTACCCCATTCCTTTATTTTGGGAAAATTTTTGCAAAATCGGAGATATAGATATTCCATGCATAAAGCATACAATCCAAGTTGAAAGAAGATATGAAGAAAACAATATTTTAACCCATTAAATCATTGAAATTGGATTAAAATTTAACAAAATCGGCGAAACATGTGATTAATTATTTCTTCAAAGTAGCCAAAACTTAGTTTAATGGCAATCCTGTAAAAACAGTGCACAGCATACCTCCTTTTTACCCCCTAAGAAGTGGGAATTCTCCAGAACACGCCCTGGTTTGCATTTACAGTATAGATAATACTTCACTTTGACGGCGATTGTATGAAAAAAAAAAAGTGTACACCAAACTATCTTCTACCCACTTAGAAAGGGTAATTTTCCCTAAAAAAAAACAACTGGTTCTCAGTGTATATAACACTAATGCCCAGTAATCAACTCTATAGCATAAACGTTTACTGCTGTGAATTACTAAGTAAATAAATTATTCAGAAAATCTGGTCAAACATTCCATTTAGCTTTTAGTGAGTCCTACTTTAAATCTTCTCAGGGCGGCAAAGGTTGTCTCTAAGGTAAAGATGTAATGGAAGAAAGTTTGTCATAAAATTTCTATTATATTTGCTAATGTTATATCTGCATATTTTATGTTATATCTGCAAATGAAGTTAATTATGCTGAACTCGGAATTTTCTACTCTGAATTCAGTCCCATTTGCACAAAGAATGATGCTATGTGCTGACCATTGTTGAATACATTCATTTCAGTATTTTGTAGTTAATGCGAAACTTCTGCCAGCCTTCTTGAGCTTTATTGGTACATTGGTCGATAAATATTTCACGTCCTTGAAGATTTCTATTAGCGTATAATACACCCATATTAAAATCCTGGTGAACCAAAAAAATATCATCCTTGATAAGGCTTTTATCAAATTTCATCCGCCCGTCAACTAATTGGACCAGCCAGCTTGCAAGCTTAAGATATAGTATACCATCAATTCTCATGCCATCGCAAATATCTGTCTCTTGGTCCATTTTAGGTGTCTTGAGTTAGCTTTATAAGCTAAAATATTAAGAAAAATAAAAAAAAACTTAATATAGCATTTTACCCTATGGATACAGGGGGATAAATGTTAAAATTTCCATCGAACCAACACATGGAGAACCAGTTTCTGTCTTTCAACGCAGCATCTCACGAAGACTTGATGCAAAAGGAAAGGGCTCTGGATACACCCTTACAGATGCCTATCTCGCCTATAAGAGTAGAATTGGTAGTCCATGCTATCAAACGTCTACTGAGAATGCTATCCAATGTCTACCGAGAATGAAATCCACGGGGCCTAACGATATATGCCACATCTCCCTGAAGGTTCTGCCGAAGTGAGGTATCCTTTTTATTGTATTGATTTTCAATTCAAAACTTAGGATGTACTACTACCCGTTCAGCGGGAGACTTGCAAGAGTTTTGATGATCCATAAACCTGGTAATCCGGAGGATGAGCCTGTGTCATAAGGTTCTTAGTGTTGAACATGCTAATTCTAATACGTCTTGTGTGGATCTTGGAGAAATCTTACCAAACCAACAGCTTGACTTCAGGGAAGGTCACGGTGCCATTGACCAGATTCACAGAGTGACGAATCATATCGTTCAGGTATATGACAACAAAGATTACTGTTATGGTATCTTTGTTGTCATGCAATAGACGTTTCAAGACACCTCCCAGCCCCCTAATATCTCCTCTTCAGATCGTATCTGCTAAATCGCCAGTTCCAGACAAAAGTGAGAGCTGCAATCTTCCATCCCCATACGATGGCAGTTGGTGTTACACAAGGAAGCGTGCTTACCCCACTTCTGTACAAAATTTTCACCGCGTCAGCTCCAGAGGCAAATCACTGCCTATCTCATATACACCAAAGGTGTGTGTAGCCGATTCCGGAGTACCTCAACCTGCTTGAGAGCTGGAATTGCAGGTGGTACATTAAACTGAAACAACATACCAATGAATCCTAGAAAAGTCCAATACTGCGCAAAGGTCAGGTGCCAACTGTCCAGCTAAGCAATGAAAGTCTACAGAGGAGGACGAGGAGGCAAAGTACTTAGGCGTAATACTAGACAAGCGCCTAGATCGTACATAAGCATATCAAATTGCAGATATAAGTTGGCGCGCCTAAACTGAATGCTGTGCTCTACGATGTAAGAGGGCGATTTATAAATCTATTGTCGTGCTCACCTGGAGCAATGGCATACAGATTTGGGTACAGACTGCAACGTCACGTATATTGTGACTGCAGTGAACGTGTACAGACGCTTCAGAATAAAGCCTTACGGATTATAACTGATTGTGGCTGGTAAGTTCGTGGTTCGACTCTCCACCGGAGAACGTAGAGCTCCAAATAAATCGTCATACTATTTTAAAAAGACAAACGAAACAACAGCATTTTTCATTTATAGAAAGGAATATTGAAATGCTTTTTAACGTTCTATATTTCGTATTTACCAAAGACTTGTCACATCTGTATCTACGAGATCTTATTTGTATTTGCTATTCTAATTCATATCTTTTTATATAAATTCTGCAAAGATTTTCCTCGTAAATTCATAAAATATTTGGATATGTTAAACTTCATATTCAACCATAAATTCAACAGAATTTGGAAGATGTACAGCGCTATTTTAAATTTGGCAAACTAACGTCATACACACGTCTAGCCAAACAACACATTGCATTCATTGAAGACATTCTACAACAATATTACGCATACTACTACTAGGTACAGCTCAAAATAAATCCATTTTAATAATAATTTCAAAATCTCCTGTGGAATTTTTGGAATATTACAGGCATAAATATTTTCATGGACGTCGTCATTACTGCTCTCGTTTCGTTGTTGTTGTTGTTTTTATTGTAGACGAACGTTTTGAAAGGCATATTATATACAGGCAGACAGACAGACGAACGAGCGCTCGGTCGGACGCCAGTTGATGTCTATCGTAGAGCGTTCTTCTCACAGCACAGGCAGGCAACACGTACATTCATACGTGCATACCGTATAGAAAATACACTAAAGCAACAACAACGACTTGCAGTACATGCGTCACTGTATGACTGTGTGTGTGTGTGTGTGTGTGTGTATGTTTGTGTACACAAAATTATTACTCAATGAATGTATGAATGAATGACTTTGCCTCGAACGACCAACAGTCCAAACGCCCGCTTTCCCGCCCAGATCGCCTTCACGTCGCACCATTCATTGCATGTATGAACGTACGAACGAACGAATGAATGAATGAATGAACCTCAATTCGAACCAATGAATGAATGAAATCTGAATTGAGTGCACGCTTGCCTTTATATACATATATGTACGTATATATTATAAATATATATACTATATAGATATATAAATTTTATTTTTATCGTTCGTAAATTGTTGAATGACATTTTCAAGTACTTTCTGAATGAAGTCGAATAAATATTTTAATAATAAAGCAAACGAAAATCAACAACTCTATATACTCATGGCATCATCTACACGTACATACGTACATATTATAGTAATTTTCAAGCAATGGGTGTACACAATGCATGCAGTCACTCAGTCAGTCAGCCAAACCAACCTTCTCCTTTAGCACTTCTTACTCCATCATAATATTATATCGATAGTACCGCTGCCAGCGGCCCCTTTTTTTTTTTAACTGAACAATTTTTGATAAGCGCCCTAGTGAAATACGATGTGAACTCAATGGGGCAAATGCTTAAACGATCGTATCAAATAGGGTTTTTTTTTTTTTTTTGTTGTGTTGTACAAATGGTAGTCCACACTTTTTTATGTAGCTTTCAATGTAGCGTAATATATTTTATATATATAATTTATAAAGATTTTGTTAGGAAAGTATTCCAGAAAAAAAAAAATAATAAAATTATTGGTAAATACTTTTTTAAAATCTCCGAAATTAAATCGCTTTGATTTTTTGGAATATTTTCAAACCTACAAAATTTCATCTATGTCTTGCCTATCAGTTGGAAATATCACCAGATATCTATAATTTTAAGAAGCCAAAAGAGGACAGACACTCTTATAAAATATGTTCCAAGATGTTCTTCTAAGCAAAGTTATTTATGGAGTTTACTTTATCCCTTTAAAAGCCTTGAAATGGTTCTTAATCGGTTTTCTGCAACTCAAAGCCGACTCCTTCGAATCTTTCTATATCGACTGATAACCTCACAGTTTCCTCAGAAACATAAAGAAAAAGTGCTATTCTGTCTGGACTTAAGCAAATATTCACAATGAAAACCTGGCACGAATAACCAGTTCCGTTCGCCTTAGACCTAGTTATCAGAGAAATAATGTAGAAGGAAGTCCTAACTGGAACAATAAAGAGCGCTGCAATCTGCCTTACTAGTGGTTCGACCTTGACCTATATGGATAATTTTCTTGGAAATCAAATAAGATGCACCCAATTTGGCGTTTCTAGTTAAAAAACAAGTAAGAAAATCACAGTCGGGCGTAACCGACTGTAAGAGGCCCTGTACCAGTGCAGGTCGCCTAACAAACACATTAAATGTTCCCCAAGCTTATGACCAAACACATGACCACTTCTCACTGCACGACTAAGTGCCTTTTAAACCATTTTTTTATGTATGAAACGAAAAGGGGGGGTCGCTCAAATTCAATTGCTTATAAAATCGTCATTTATTATCCGATTTTGATGAACTTTTCGGATTTTGGCTAAGAATGACGATATCTCTATACTGGCATACTTACTTTTTTTTGTGCCGAAGAAATTTTTACCCTTGGGGGTGATTTTATGGGGAAGGGGGGGAGGGGCAAGTTTTTAAAATAAACTTGTAAAATTCCGGAGCAGTCCTAGTCGAATGCAAAAAACACGAAGTCTCTATCTATTACCGTTTCCGAGATCCTTTCGTTCATACGGACGGCCTGACGGACAGACGGACATGTCTATATCGACTCCTCTATCGCTCCTGACCATAATGGGGGTAACTTTGGGGGGTCTCCGATTATTATTTCTACCTGTTACATACATTTGCACAAAACCAATAGGCTCTTGTACCATCGGTACAGGGCCTAACAAGTAAGAAAATCACAGTCGGGCGTAACCGACTGTAAGAGGCCCTGTACCAGTGCAGGTCGCCTAACAAACACATTAAATGTTCCCCTAGCTTATGACCAAACACATGACTACTTCTCACTGCACGACTAAGTGCCTTTTAAAACATTTTTTTATGTATGAAACGAAAAGGGGGGTCGCTCAAATTCAATTGCTTATAAAATCGTCATTTATTATCCGATTTTGATGAACTTTTCGGATTTTGGCTAAGAATGACGATATCTCTATACTGGCATACTTACTTTTTTTTGTGCCGAAGAAATTTTTACCCTTGGGGGTGATTTTATGGGGAAGGGGGGGGAGGGGCAAGTTTTTAAAATAAACTTGTGAAATTCCGGAGCAGTCCTAGTCGAATGCAAAAAACACGAAGTCTCTATCTATTACCGTTTCCGAGATCCTTTCGTTCATACGGACGGCCAGACGGACGGACAGACGGACATGTCTATATCGACTCCTCTATCGCTCCTGACCATAATGGGGGAAACTTTGGGGGGTCTCCGATTATTATTTCTACATGTTACATACATTTGCACAAAACCAATAGGCTCTTGTACCTTCGGTACAGGGCCTAAAAAACAAGTAAGAAAATTACAGTGAGGCCCTGTACCAGTACCAGTAGAGTTGCAAAATTTTAAAACAAACTCGTAAAATTCCGAAGAAGTCCTAGTCGAATGCAAAAAGAACGAAGTCTCTATCTATTACCGTTTCCGAGATTCTTTCGTTCATACGGACGGACAGACGGACTTGGCTATTTCGACTCCTCTATCACTGCTGACCATAATGGGGGTAGCTTTGGGCGTCTCCGACCATCATTTCTACCTGTTACATACATTTGCCCAAACTAATAGTCTTTTGTACTTTCGGTGCAGGGCCTAAAAACAACAACAATAAAAGATTTTTTATAAAAAAAAAACGAGAAATGTTGGACAAACTTGTAAGGAGGAGTTCATTTTTAGTGGAGAATTAAAGAAACAACACAAATATGTAAAAAAAAAAAAATTTTGGGCCATTTGACGTGGAATTAATCAAAGTCCTGACGTGATGGATGCCGGACTAGTGTTCAGCGTGAAAAAAGCTACAAGAATCACCCCCGACTGTTCTTGTAAATATGTAAATTTTATGGGTCTATATCTTATAGTCTCTAAAATCTGGATTTTCATACGAGCAGCCAGACACACATGTCTATATCGACTGGACTTTTGATGCTAATCAAGAATATAGTTTACTTAATGGGGTCTGACTCGCCTGCTCTGCCTGTTATATACATTTACACAGTATTCTCCTTTTTCCTTATGGCAACAGGGAATAAAAATGGAATAGTGATCTTTTTCATAGACTATTCCATTTTTATTCACCATAAGGAAAAAGGGAATACAAAAAGTGTCAAAAAACCCACATATTTCGAGAAAGGTATATTGGGTTGTTGAGATCTCAAAATGTATCTTACATAGCAGAGAGAGCATCAAAGACTCCATAAAGTAAAGTCGATCTAGACATTATTCCTTAGTGACAAACTTCTTTGGGTAACGAAGACTTAAACAAATCTTAACTAACGGAACAAGACCCACTATGTGTCGTCTCGGCTTTTTTAATAAGCCTGAGTCAGTCGTTGTGCAGTAGCTGTGTAAATTTTTGACTCAACTTGCACCTTCGCCCTAATCTCGACAAAGACTTCTACACTTTACTTCAGGAGAAAGACCAATTCAGTTGAACAATCTCAGGTCCTATCTGCAGAGAAGTGTATTTCTAACTTATTTGACTCCATAGTTAGCACTAATTGCTTAGTCTTCCTCAGGCTTGCTGAAGAAGTGTTCAACAAAAGTTTTGGCTGTAGCCCAATAAATGCCAAAAAAGGGTTCTGGTTCCAAAATTGGAGTCCGTAAATTTCTTTTCTCTATGGTTAGACACTCAAAAAATTTTCAACTTTCATGTATTGCTTAACTGACTTGAAATTGAATTCCTAGAAGTTGGATGGTTATATTAGCCCTTTTCGAATTCTTCTCAAATATCTTAAAAATGATGTGGATTTTAGATTGAAAGATTTTGGGACAGGTAAAATCATAGCATTAGAGTTTCTGATAAACAGTTGCAATAGTTGCAAATCCAGTACCTGGATGCCAGGGCTACATAGTCCGTAAGACTGGCAAAGAGAACAGTAAAGCGTTTAGCGAAGATTAGTTCCAAGAATCAGTTTTAGTTAAAATACCAGAATTATCAAATTTTAATATTAAAAATGTTTGGTTTTCGATGCATCAACTGCCTCTGAGATCTGTCAAAATAAGCAGTTTTGCCACACTTGGGATAGGTTAACTTCGTTAAAGTTTATCACATCTACTGCTGGCGCGTGTTTGCAGCAGTTTTAACTACCATAAATCCATCATGGTAGAAATTTAGAAAACCATTTTCGGTGAGGGAACCCAAATGCTACTAAAAATAGATTAATATTTATAGGTCTAAAGAGCTCTGGTGGCTTTTTTAACACTTATTGCATTTGAAAATTCCAACCAAGCAATTTTTCCAGTGTAAACCACAGAAATATTACTTCAAGAGAATACATCAAAATATTATTTTTGTTGTATACTAGACTTAAATAAGGTTCGTATCTATATTTATTTATTTTTCTTTTGTAAAAAACTGCTAGTATAGCTTTTTATGGGTTTATGCTGAGGCCCTCTTTTGTATACCATTTGTTAACTACGTGAAGAGACAGTACGAACTATTTTCTTCTGTACCATGATTACCATATAATGTCTATAAACAATAACACTGTAATGTTATCAGAACTTGTCTCTAGTTATTTTCTTTCGCCCCGGCTCGGGCTACTGAGAATTGCTGGCCATCTTATCCATAAATTACCACCGCCACATAACTTGTTACTGCCCCACCACCGGTTATTATTTAGATCGTTGCATTTTTAAATCATACTAGAGTCCTTTGTATTATTAGACAATTCAAGACTGGACTAGATTTGATTTGATTAAAGAGTTCATTATTCTAATGGACGCCTGGTTGTCAGAGAATATTGCAAGTTTTAAGATATTGCAAGTTGTATAGATTTACGCTTCAAAGATACTGGTGAGTTTTTCTTAAGTTTCGAAATAGCTGTTGTGAAGAACCAAAATAACAGCATTAGTTCCTTTGTTTGAGAGCCATGTTGATACCAGTTTGTTGTGCCCGATTTGCTATTATTGATATAGGAATAGTTCTCTATTTTTTTAGATGAAGTTCTACTTCAAGTTGGTCTTCTTGATTTATTGACTGTGGTAAAACTGTGAACTAGCTAAGCTCGCTAAAGACTGGCTCGTGAAAATAAGAATAAGTTTAGATTTTTAGAACTATTCCACAAAATACCCAAATAAATAATGAAGCATACTAAATATTCGCTTTAACTCCAAATAACAATTTCTCGAACTTATTTTTCGAGTAGTTGCGCGCCGCCATCAATATTCAAACTTAATTTACACACTGTGTATAATCTCATGTACTATATTTATTTATAATTTATGATTACTTGTTGCTTTTTCGTACATTGTTTGACTTTGAGTTTGTTTAGGTTTATTCGCTTTTATTGGATTTCCCTGCCGACAGTTCGAGTCGCACGCATTGCCTCATTTATGTACATACAACAATCACGGGTAAGTTTTTTTTTTTCTTTTTCGGTTTTGTTGTGCAACATGCATGACTATCATTAATTTGAGATTTTTTTTTTTTTATATATTTTTTCCAAAAACTTATCAATGAAATATGTATTTGGCTGCTTTCACGCTTATTTTTAGTTAATACACTTCATGTGATGCATGGTTTATGAGGTTGAGGTTCTGAATGTGTATGTGCTGATATGTACTTAGGTATACATTGTCGAGGTTTGTCGAGCAAAGAATTGATTGGAAATATTTAGCTAAACATTAATGATGCAACTAAACGTTGTAGTGTGAAATTACTTAGTGGGAGTGATAGGGAGATACAATGATGAAACTAGAAAATTTCAAATGTTATTGTATAGAATTTTGAATTGTTTCAATATAAACACAAAAGTTGGGAGATTCAAATGATTCCTGATTCATGATCGAAGTATACTGTGAAACACAATTTTGGGAGGCGAGTCTTGGTTGGCATAACCATCCCAAAAATGTGCCTTACTCATATATTTATACAAACCCTCTTGGAACGATTATCAGTTGAAGTCGCACATAAGATGTGGTGTGTGTAGGGCTGACTCCTTTCACAAGAAGTCTCCTTAAATAAGTGAAAAGTAGTTACAATATTTAAATCTTGAAATATGCACCTCAACTATGGGCGAATGATATGCACGCGCAGAGTAAAGCGCCAATACAAACAGATCCATTGAACACGGAACTCTAACACTTTGTCCATACACCCATATTTTTCTTAGCATGCTGCATTGATAGTCGAGCGTTAAGCCCAATGAATCAAATGCTGCCTCCCTTCTATAGGAGCTAGAAGTAAACATAGTGCTCTAGTCTGCTCGCAGTTCACGACAAGGTGCTTTAGCGGGTTTTGGTTGTCTGATAGACAGTTCGGCTTGTCTGACAGACTGGATGCTTGGAGATGACTGTGACTGATGTGAATGAAGTGTTGAGTCTAGCAGGACCAAGTATGTGCGAGGTATTTTTGTTGATTTTAAGAGAGCTTCAGATACTGAATGCATTATGCAAAATAAGCTCTCTGGAAGAGCTATTTTTGTAACAGTCGTGCGTAACTTTTGAGGTTATTCGAGTTTCGAGGCTCAATCTGTGTTCCATTCATTTGGAACCTTATGAGAGATTTCCTTTGGAAGCAATTCAAACTAGTTTAAAGTGCTGTGTTTTTGCGAATGATCTACCCATCACTTAACTGTATGTAACCAGTATGTCGCATTTTTTCGACCTAGACTATGCAAGTTGTCATAGGAATACCTCCTTTTGATCTTGAAGTTTTACAGCATGCCATCGCTTTCTAGATTAAGAGGCAGTTTCGTTTGATGTAGGGTGAGTGTGGTTATTCGATTGTCTGATGGAAAAAGTGTTCTTGGTGAGGGTAAACTCTCAAATCAGATTACTTTCAAGTACATCCGTATCGTCACATTTTTTGTGGATAGGACTGACTTTGAGTTCAAATTCTGTTTTAGCTGTTTGTTGACTGGTTATGACTCCTTTAATGCATTATTGTCTACATACCAGTTCTTGCCGTTATGAATTATGAATGCCCACCCACGAAGGATATGACAGCATGGAGGTTTGTACGTCGTAACGGAAAGTACTCTTCACGGCAGATAGTTGTTTTACAAGATTAATTTTTCGAATGCGTCGTATGATGACAGACTAAAGGTATACCTCTTGAGCCACACTCAGTTTTTTTCTGTGTTTCTACTCTTTTTGCTGTTCGTCTGGTGACAAAAGGTCAAGCAGTCTCCGGGTTGCATGGAACTAATTGCATACGAAGTCTTAACAGAGGTTGATGTGGGACCACGGGCTTTTAGGGTCAGTCTCAACACTTGGTCATGAACGTCAAGTTATTCTATGAATTGTTGGGCATATAGCTGAACGCTTTGCGCATTGCACTTTAACGGAAGAGGTATGAATAGGGCTCGCTCCGATTAGTATGGAAAATTCGTCCCATGTACGTAATTTTAAACTGTTTGGTCTGTCGGGTTGGTGTGTGCAACATCAACCCGCACTGCTATTCATATAGCTATAATTGAAATTTTTAAAGGGTAAGCAACCCGAAACTGTTTTAAAATTCAAATTGCAAGTCTATTGCCTTAATATCAATCCACGGAAGTCAGGTGTCTACGAAGTATACTTCATAGTTACTTAGCCCTTGTCATTGGAGACGACCTTCGGGGAGTAAGGTGTTGGCTGTGCTTGCCGTCTTGAGAAGTTTGACATTGACTTACGGGTGTTAGGACCTATAAACCAAACGAGGTTTTAGATAGCCCTCGACTCCATTCACCAAGAAGAGAAGTTGGACGACCAAAATAACTTGACTTCGGTTTGGCATTAGAAGCAACACGACGTGGACGTTAATTGGCGCTTACCAATCTTGTGTTCGGCACTGTGGGTCTCAAACTAACGCGGCAAACGTCCACGTAAAACCACTTGGATATTCTATCCTCATATTATGAAACATTTCCATATACTCCATAAATAACACAGACCGAAAAAATTTAACAAAAGTCTAGACCCAGGGACCGTCGTTTTTTTGCAGTTTTAGGTTAGGATATCTCGAAAACCAGACGTATAGGAGCAATTTCGGATTCAGCGCATCAAAATCTTTCGGGTATGTCACGTCTGGTCTTTGGGTCTAGACTTTTGTCAGGTGCTTATGGTTTGGTAAGGGTGATTTTTAGGGGTTGCTTTTTGAGCTTACAAAAAACTCTTACCTGATGGGGTGAATTGGACCTCGGATTCGGAATCAGCGACCCCAAAATCACAAGATCATCATGGTCTGCTATCAGGCAGAATTTTTTCGATTTTTTTTGTGGATGGGTTAATACGCTTAATTGTAAAATTTCAAATAGCTTCGGTGAGAAAAAAAATATATTTAGAAAATCCAAACAGGTTTATAAGGAGAAGGGTGGTACTTTCAATTGCCTTAAAACGTTTTTTGATAATCGTTGTTTTTCCTTCCATCACGTAACCACAACAACTGCAAAAAACGCGTTTTTTTTCATATCTTGATTCGGATTCAGCGCATGAAAATCTTTTGAGTACGATAGGTCTAGTCTCTGAGTTAAAAATTTGTAGGCCTGTGTAATCCACAACAGAGCATGTGCCTTTCACTAGGAAATATAAACTTCCTACATTCCAATAAGCTAAGTTCATTGTTTCTTTCTATTAAGTATTCAACATGACGATGTTTGTAGAAGCTACTGAGATGAGGAGGAGGTCCCCTGCTCTTGTTGAGCACTTAGTACAATACTGAAATTCATAGGCAGTTATTTCTTTGCACATGTTCCATATTTACCAAAAGCTATTTCTACACGTCTGTACCAACTTCATTAATTTCACTCTCTACAGATTGAAACAAGGTAAATTTGGATTCGATACGGTATTATATTGTGCTCTAACGTTTGAAGTTATCGAAAGGGTTTTAAAACTGTGAATAACTTTAATAGCTATCTTAAACGTGCCATAAATTTTTTAATGTGAAATACTATCGACTGAATTTTAAGTTGATATTCCGAAAGTGTTAAATGGCTGTCCATATAGACCTTACAGAACACTTCATGGTTGATAATATTAGTTATTTAAAGTCAAAGTTTTTCATGAGAAAAAAAAAACAGTAAACAGGTCCGTAGGATTTCCCAGCGCAATGGACCAAGTATGAACCTCTAAAAAGTTTTCAATAGAAAATTCTAAATGTTGCATTTGACTTTGTCAAGGAGCTGCTCTTAAAAATGAGCGCAGTTTACCGACCTAAGCAATTTGCATAGTTGTTAGATCTGAAAAACTTTCTTACGGACTTTTGGGACACTTCCCAAATTTGGGAAGTAATTGCTCTAATCGCAATCGGATGAATACGCAGACGGACATGGCGAGATGGACTTTTCTTGTCTATTTGTTGAAGAATATGAATAAAGAGACAACCATTAAAGGTGAACTTGCAACAAATGCTCGTAAGATATCTAAAATTAAACCTACATCATTTCTTTAAATATATTTTAGCAACGTTTGTTCCGGTTTTCAGTTTCGATACGATTTTGCTAAATTTAAATGGTAATTTTTTATAATTTTCTAGAACATTTTGAGATTGGAATTCATTTGCATTGTTTCACTTGATCAATGACAAAATAAATCTTGATTATGATGGGGTGACAGGATGCATGTCTCCAAGTCTCAACACAGTTAAAAGTATCTGCTGAATGCAGAGTTCTGTATTACATTTCTTATTAACTAATGAATAGATCAAATTACGACAATCTGTCTATCAGACGACAGTTTTAATTCTGTTAAAATAGATTAAAATAATAAATAGATAAGATTTATAATTACCCGTCCTGTCTCTGTTAAAATATACAAAATTTCACCAGTAAATGAAATTAAAGCTCACCTGTAAAAAAAGATATATAAATTATTATTCAATTTCTAGAAAAAAATCTTAAAATAAAACTAAATTAGTTTCTATTGTCGCAAGCAGCTGCTAGCTAATCAATTCCAGTGAATACTATAATTTCCAAGAATATCTGAATGAATAAAATTAAAATTAAACCGCAGAAAACAACGAACATATTTATAAGAAAGAAGAAAAAAAACAGTATCATATGCAAAACAAGAAATTTTTTATAATTTGTACAAAGAAAAAATATTCATGAATGAAAAATATCAAAACAAAATGGCGAATGTCAACACACACACAATCGTCTATTAGCATTTATTATTTAAATTAATAATATCAATTTTAGAATTCATTTAATTGACGATTAAAAATAAAATGCAAAAAAGCAGCTTCTCAAAAAATCTCAGTCATAGAGCAGCAACTTATCACTTAACTCACAAAGTATTCTTTATTTTATTTTATATACTCTCCGCCATATGCGTATACATATATAGGCATTACTCGATCGAGGCATTTTGATAGCTGCTGCGATTTGAATAATCAACAACGTCGCAGCTTTTCAACGCCTGTCAAAAATTTGACACTTGATGAACTGTCAATAAAATAGGCGCCAGACAGTTTGGAGCGCATGTGACGGCAGGCAATCGCTATAGCAAAACAACAACAACAGCAACAACTTTGTATACTGGGTATACATATATAGACAAATATACTCATATGATTTATTATTCATTAATTTGCTTAATGAATTAATTTGATTTCTATGTGAAGGAGAATTGACTGATGAAAGCATGTAAGAAACAAAGAAAGAAAGAAAACGCTTGAAATATATTGAATGAATTGTCTTATCTAGAAAGGGCGCCAAAAATGCAAAAAACAATAATATACACAATAAGAAAAATATGTAATTGCGACGAGAACGTCACGTCATTGCACTTGAGTGGGGTGGGGGAAAAACAAAATTACATAAACTAGCGAAAAATAAAATAAATAAACAGAATGAAAAAAAAACGAGACCCCAAAAGGAACAAAAAAAAAAATAACACAAATCAAATAAAACGCAATAAATTTCCATAGCAATTAGCGAAAAAAAAAATATATAGAGATTATAGGGTGTTTTAATGCGAAAGGAAAAATAGTTTTTAACTTCCATCTACAAGCAGATTTTTTAATTTAATTTATATTTAAAAAGTATTTAAGAAACGATAATGTTTCGAGGATATATTGCCCAAATTTCCAGAAATAATATGTTTCTATTTATGTATATGAATTCTTTTAAGCTGTGAGGCACAAAAACAGGCAAACATATTTAAAATATACATATTTCCCTGAAATTCCAGAATCAAGCTTTGATTTTTATATATATATATATATATATATACATATCTAAATCGAATTGATTTTATTGGCAAGGAGAAAATTTGACAATGTATTGGCGAAGCCGTTATGGCATAGAAATAAAAAACTCTGTTGCGAAGATAGTTCGCTAACGAAGGGGTAATGAGAAAAGAAAATATAAAAAAAAATGTTTTTTTTACCTCCCCCATGAGAGAGATCAAGCGCGTGGCACCTTTTCAGCCTACTAGTAGTCGAGGTGTTATGAAGTAGGTTGATTTAGTTAGAAGCTGCTTAGCTTGATAACTTCCTGGTGAACACAGAGCACCCTAAGTTCTTCGTAGATCACGCTGTTTGTATGGAACAGTTGCGCTTTGGAGATAATTCGGAGAGTTCTGTTTAGAGCAGATGCTCCGGCTGTCAGTGCCACAGGTCGGGATTCCGTAGGTCCATACAGGTTTTATTATCGATTTGTAAACTAGGTGCTTGCTCCTCACTCTGAGAGTTGACCTTTGCCCGATCAGTCATAAATGCTTTCTTAGCCTTTCATTGAATTGAGTATTTTTGGTGAGCAGATACGGACACCATGTTCCTCTTCTATCTTGTGATACTCGAGATAAACTTGGGGACAGTCTCCTCTTCTCAGTGAGAAGGTCATTTGAGGAAACTTCTCGAGGGTTATTGCAATGTTCCACCTTTCAAGGATGGCTGAAGTCACATGTTATATTAGCTGTATTAGCGTATAAATGGGCTCCACGTACGCTTGCTATGGACTTCGGGCTTTTTTCAGAACTTTCTTTCCCACATCTCACAAAAGAAGTTTCTGCGCTCAATATAGAACCTGATGAAGTGGTAGTATGGTTGTCTTTAGCTTGTGGAGCAGACCAGCATGCCACATCCTGTCGAAGGTTTGCTTTACGTCCAGAAAAATGGCCGAACAATACTTTGAGTCTTCAAATGTCTACAGTATCTTATCGACAAGTCTATGGCAATGGCATTCTATGAAACCAAACTGATGATCAGAGATCCAACCAGCTTCTTCCAGTATTGTTGGGATTCTACGCAATAGTCTTTCGATTACTTTGGAGAGTACCGTCAATAAACTTATCGGGTGATATGAGGCAAAATTGATTGCAGGCTGCCCAGGTTTGCGAATGAGTAGTATTTCGGCACATTTCTACTGTGTGGGAAATTGGCATAGCTGAAGGCATTTATTGATAATTTTGATTGTTAACTGAATTCCATTCGGAGGCAAGGCTTTAATGGTAGGAAAATCAAATTGTTGTAAACCGATGATGGAGGCTTTTAGTTTACAAATCTCAGATCAGTTCATCCGTCTTAACAGCCCATTTGGCAGCGCACGTCTAGAAAGTTAAAAATTTCATCTGAGAGCATGTTTGAAAGGGTGAGAATGTTTCTAATAGGTGGTCGGCGAAGGCTGTAGCTCCAGATTCTAGTGACATTGAACATTAATTATAAATTAATTTAAGCTTAAATGTGTAATTAATTAAATACAATAAATAATTTTTTTTTCCAAACACCCTTTACATTATTAGAACGTAGAAGTAGATGAGCCTGAAAGAGATCGGGGCGCAACTACACACATTAAGCAAATACAACAACAACAGAAAACAATTCAAATAAGTTGTGTAGCTATTAAGTTCCGCTTAAATTGTTTTCTTCTTCTTCAGCTTCTCCAAGCTATTTAGCTTGTTATGTGTTGCTTTATTTTATCTCATTCGCACGCGTCAAGCCCTCTCTTATTCTCGCACACACACGCACGCACACACTCAAGCTTCATTCTGCTTCAATAGCTAATGACATATACGCTAAGTGAACAACAACAATAATAACACTAAAATAAAATAAAATAAAAATAAAAAATAAAAAGAAGAAGCAGCAGCGACAACAATAACAACAACGACGGCGCGAACAAAAAATTTAAGAAAAACAAACTAATCAAGAGCAACAACGAACAATAATAACATCAGAAAGTCCGAATGTTTATAAGAGCGAGCGGACGGAACGGAGCATTGCAAAGGCAAGGAAAGCAAATGAACCAACCGGCAAAATAACTTAAAACAATAACAACAACAGCGTTTACAGTAAAACCAAATCAAGCGAAGCAAATACAAAACCAAAGTCACCGCATACTATTATTATTGTTGTTGTTGCTATTGTCATTATTGCGGTTTAAAACCGAAGTTGAAATACCGAACGTTTGTATATAAATCCATACATATATGTGTATACACGTACCGAAGTTGAATGAACAGCAACAAAAACAAGAAGCCAATGTACGAGCGCCAACAACAATGCCGATCGGTGTAGCACTAAAAAAAACAACAGCGCCATAAGAGAAAACTTGGGGAAGTTTAAGCTGCGCTCTATCGTTTTTTTTTTTTACAACTATTTACTTTTTTATTCGAAGCAGGGGTGTACAAAAAGAGTCAACCTAAGAATAAATGAGCAAGTTTAATCGTAACACAATTTTTGATCTCTTTTGTAAAGAGCAAGTGTTCTCCGCAATCGATTTGTTTGGAATCATTTGTACAACAATGTGTACTGCGGTTCACGCATGTGATGAAAGCCTTCCTCAGTGCAGCTGCAGATTTAATGGAGTTCTAAAGTTCATTTAGAAAATTTTAAAATATGTACAAGTATAAGCTATATCCGAAATACAGGTTGTAGAAAATACATATTCTGGAGGGGTATTGAACTTCTTGGGAGCTACCACTAAAGCTTATTTCTTAATTACTTAAGACTGGAACGAGTACATCTGATTAAACATTTAAATAATATTTATTTGAGTTTATAATACACCCAAAAACAGCCGTAACAAACACGTTTGAACACTTCTTAAGTTCGGCCTTGACCAAAAAACCAGTTCAAATTTATTTGTATACCTAATAGAATCTTGTCGAAGACACGCTATATATATAACATATTTTTTTTTCAGAGTATCCAGATATGCTTGACTCAAAACCCAAGAGACGTAGAAAAATATAAAGCAAGCAAACCAAAGAAGCAACAGTTTAGTATTGTATGGGTCGACAAACTCTTTAATTAAGTTAGATCGAAATAGCTTGGCGACCCATTCATTACCAAACTGTTACCATGAAAACTCTCTTAGGCGGACAGCGTGTCCGCCTAATGGATGGGACATGATTTATTTTTTTAAAATGTTTTTTAAAAAATTCTTTAAGTTTGCAATTGATATTAACGCGGTTTTATTTGAGTGGACCTCACAAGCATCTTCAGATATAGATTTAGTATCCGTGTTATTTTTTTTCATCAATTACTTCTACTGCATCGTTATTTGTACAATCAGTGTTAAGCTCATTATCTGGGTTTTCTATCGCTATAAATTTATCTATTGCGAGAAATTCTTCACTACCGGAATAAAACTTCCCAAATGATTTCGCCTTTTGGAAAATCGAAGACAACGTTGCTAAGAGTAAATCATCTTCAGGCTCGAATTCCAATAAACCGTGTTGATTTTTATCGAACCCAGCTTTTTTAAAACATTTTTTTTCAATCGTATGTCACGAGGATGCGATGTTGCGTTGTCTACGAAGAGAACAGTTTTTTTTTTCTGCATTCCTATTTTTCTGTCGAATTTCATTAGCCATTGTGTCATCAAATCGCATGACATCCATTCCTTCTTGTTTGACTTCCAATTTACTGGTAAATTTTTGATATTCAGGGAGGTAAAAGCTCTAGGATGTGCAGCTTTCCCCATAACAAGTAGCTTTTCTTTCTCTCCAGCAAAATTCACACAAATTAGGGCTGTGAGTCTTGCTTTGGAATGTTTTCCACCATGACATTTTTCGGCCTTAAGCGCTAGTTTTGTTTGGCAGAGCTCTGAAAAAGATTTCTGTCTCATCAGCGTTATAAATATCCTGCGGCCTATAACCAATTAATATTGATGGAAGTTTTTCTAAAAACTGTTGGGTATCTAATACAGCAGCAGCGTCACCCAATTTAATTTGTTTTGATTCCACATATATTTTATAACGTATTTTCGTACTTCAAGTCCGTTTCTGAGGGTTTCGCTTTCGGCTAAGTTTAAGAGAGGTGAAAATTTTCGAAAAAGTACAGAAAAACAATGGTATAAGGGAAAATGTCCGTCTAAGAGGAGTGTCCGCCTATTAGAGGTGTCCGTTAGGAGAGTTTTAATTGTATATACTTATAATTGATTACTCCTCTTGTGTTTGGATTCCACAACATAACCAAGTTTTTGATATATGATGTGAGGTGCTGCTGACACAGGCAACGTGTCATCGATAAAAAAGAAAGTAGCAATCAGAAGAAGCAATGTCTGTCTCAATATAGTCTTTTTTAAATAGGTTTTGACCAGCATCGTAACATATGGGCGAGAATTATCATACATTATTATGTGTTTGAATTGTAAATGAGGGTTCCACACAATCTCATCAATTCCAAACTGATCCCACGAAATTCACAAGATGAGTGTATTTAGCCTTTTTAATACCAAGAGTGGTTTCAGGCAGGATGATGCGCTGATCTGCTGATGGAAAACATCCTAGGCCAGTGCCCGTACATACTTAATATTTCGGTTTGATCTTCCAAAAGAAAATAATGCTGGTCGCTTACACAGGAACGGCGAGTCTTCAAGAGATTAAAAAACAGACTCGGCTCATGGGTCTAGCGATGAATGAGGATAAGTCGAAGTACTTGGTATCTTTCGCAAGCCGTCATTGCGTCTATATTGGATCCTAAATGACCAGCAACAACAACGTAAGTAATTATTTGGCTTAGCTATAAATGTCTATATAACTATGATCCGGAGGTCTCCATTAACTCTTCCTTTTTTGGTTATTACAATAGATCCATTTTTAATCGCCTGCGTTTATATGGTGCAGAAAATTTTTTCGGTTACACTTGGAAAGCTCTTCGCGTATGTAAAAATTGGATTTAAATATTTTTCGTCATTATTTAATAACCAAAAATTTTTTATCATACGACGGAAACTTATTTCTACACCCTATAAGGGTCGACTCATACCTTTATATGCATCGGACAATGTTGGCCGTTTTCTTTTTCATCAGCTTATCTCTGGTTTAATTAAATAAACGTACTAATTAAGAAAATTAATTTCTCTGCTAGATTACATATTACAACTAATCAATAACAACATCACGTAGAATGCAATTTTTCTCCACAAAATTGATATCTCAAATGCTATGAGTTGCAGACAGTCTTTCGTCACTTGTTTATTAACTAGTTAAGAGCTTTTTTTTTTTATTTCATACACGTGAGAGAGAGCACACAGTTATGCATGTATTTAGTTGTTGTTGTTGTTGTTGCCTACCGTTTTTTAGTTGTTTATGGCTTTGAAAGGTAACAAGAATTAAAAACAACAACAAATGGGCTTAAATTGAAAGCCACGCTTTGGAATTTTGTTTTTCTTGATTATTTCCATGCTAGTTGTTCTTGTTGTCGTTGTACGAGTTTTGACGCTATTCTATCTGTAGCTATGTATCTCTTTTGCTACATTATTTGCACATTTAAGAAAGAGAGAGAACTATAAAGTCTAAAGCCTAATATACATAAAATTAAATTAAAAGAAATAGTTTAAATTAGACCATAGCCAAAACATTGTCACAATAGGTTTTTTTGTTTAAACGAAGTCAGCTTAAAATTAATAAAAAAAAAAATTAAATAATAATATACACATACACACAGCGCACACACATATGCCTACACATTTTCTACTTGTTTGCATATTTTCATATTCAATATAATAATTGTATATTGCAAAACTTATCAGCCTACCCTCCTACAAACCAAATACATACGCAACTTTTGCCATTGACGATCGTTTCTATTGGTTCGACGTCCATTTTGTAGATTAACATACAGTGTAAATAATATATTTATATGTGTATATGATTAATGCATTCCAATTAGAAAATGGCATTAATGTTAATTTTTGTAGAAACAATAAACAAATTTAAACAAAATATAAACAAATTAACGTAATAGTATTTCTATTTTTTTTTTTTAGTAATAATACATTGTAATGTGTTGTGTATCAACAAAAATATCTACAATAACAAGTCAAAGTAGCGCCTGAATTGAAAACAACAACGACAAAATTGGCGCAGACAGACAGGTCTGTCTTATATATATGTATATACAAATATACTCGATATATATGTATATATTTAATTCTATTACCAGCTGCAACGAATTCCGCATTGACTACACAGATATGAAAGTTCTAAAAAAGTAGCACGAAATGATTGATAAATGCTTTAACGAGTATTTATTTATGTAAGCAATCCAAATATTTATGATATATAATAAAACTTTATGGTAAACAGGAAGCGGATACGCGTGCTGCTTGGCGCTAAATGCTTAATCGAATCAAATGCTGATCGCAAAACGCTTGCAAAAGCGGAAATTCTTCAAAATCTTTAAATTTTTTATGTGGTCTTACTGGTTTTTATGAGTCACTGTCCGGTTTTTGTTCTTTTTTTTTTTTTTTTTTTTTTGGAAAGTGACACATGGAAATTTTTTGCAAACAAATAAATTGACTAATTGAGACGAATATTGGGAAAAAAAATTTATAAAGTTTAAGGGCCAGGCCAGTTAGCTAAACCGTACAGTAATTTAACCAGCGTTAATACAAAACCTTTTCAACTTCTTAAACTTCGGACTGAAGCTCTGATACCATTCATTCATTTCAGCAGAAAGTTCGAATTTTCAGAAATTTAATGTGGCTTACTCCAAAATAAGGTGAAATACACCTATTGGAATATGTATATGAAGTTCTAAAGTTGCCTCTTATTATAACACCTCTACCACTTTAACAGAAAGAACATCAATAAATCACTTTAACTGATTTTCGCTAGTAAACATGAAGCATCAAACAAAAGCCCTTACCTAAACAATATTTCGTCCCGTAATCTAATAATCTTCGCCATCAATTAAAGTCATCTATCAACATTTAAGGTGATATAAAGAAGATTTTATACATATATATATATATGGGCGGTGGGTTTTGTATGAAGACTACCTGAAGCAAGCGTCCAGAAGAAACCACCTTGATCCATTTAATCTGATTTTAATATATTATTTGTATAAAGGCTATTCCAAAAAGGAGGAGAAAAGCCTATTAGTATATATATGAATATGAAGCGGGAACCCATATGCTAAAAATTTGTATACTGGAATTCAGTTAAGAGCACTAATTACCTCGAACATGTGGAATTCCGTACGCGATACAGGGAGTCCTTCTCCTTACTTTAAGACGAGAAAAAGTGCAGCCGAGTATGTTTTAGCTAAACAATCCTGTCAGAGGTGATTTGGTTTGTGGTGATTTTGAGCACAAAAACAAGGATCAGCCGGGTCAAGTCAAAGTCAAAAGTTTGAAGACAAAGAATTGGAATCATTTCTCTACGTGGACCAAAGCCAAACGCTGCAGGAGTTTTCAGAGTCATTGGAAGTGAATGAGACAACAGGCAGCAAACGCCTAAAATCTATGGAATTGATTCAAAAGCAAGGAAATTGGCTGCCATAGGAGTTAAAGTCGCGCGATGTATTATTATGGCTTGTGAACAGCTTCTCGAACGTCAAAAAAATAAGTTTGTGACTGGCAAATAACGACAGCCCGAAGCACAATAAGTCATTGGTTTTGCCCGGCCAGCCATTAATAAGCTTTGCAAAGTCGAATATTCATTGCTCTTTAATAAAGCCAACACGGCCGGAATACGAAGAAAGGCACGACAAAGTGATTTCACAACTTTCGCAGCGGTCGAAACCTACTCGGAAAAGCTGAAATGGGAAGTTCTAACTCATACGCAGTAAGCTCCAAACATCACTCCTTTCGACTACTACTTGTTCCCGTCGAGTACATGGCATGTCCCAGCAGAATTTAACAATCATAACAATCAATAAAAAGAAAATGGGTCGATATCGTTCTTCCGAACTGGTATTCGAAAACTGTGGGAAAAGTTGTGCCCAGCGATGTACACTACTTTGAATAATATTGTATATTGGTAACCTTTTTTGCACTCATTATTAATTCAAGATCCCTGTATATACATTAGAGTGTCGCTAATTCTGAGATGACCTAGTCTGGACAGTGTAAAATAGCTTAAAATTTTCATTGTGTCCCCTGTAATACGGACCGACCACAGTTTCGCTAATTCCGATCGCATGTTACAAAGAGCAATGATCACTAATTCAGTTAAGTAAAACACGTGTAGGAATACTATGTATATTCACTTAAACACTTTATTTGATATTCGTTATGACAAAGTTTATGGCCTTATTTCATGCATCCCACAATATTGGCATTACACGTTATTGCTATGCACTGATGCGTAGCAAGGGGAATTCCCAAATATTCGCTTAAACACTTTATATGATTCGCTCGTACACGCTTTATCTCATTCTTGTAGAATGGGAAATCCCCGAATAATTACGAAACGCAACAAAAGTAAAGTTGTTAGTCAGTTTTTCATCAAAATATTATCAAAAAAAAAGTCGCATAACCAACCATTTCTGGGAATATTTGGAGAAAAAATTTATGATATTTATAAAAAATCGCAGTTCTTTTAAAAACTGCACAGACCTTCCAGTGAACACTACTCGAGGAATAATGCATGGATGAATTCAAGTTTTTTCGTAGAATGGTTTCACAATTTCAAGCATAGAACATAGAACAACCTTAATGGAAAAGTAACTTTATTAGTCGACAATGCTTCAAGTCACACATAGGAGACAGACGCAGCTACTAAGTAGTTTCTTCCAACTAATTGCACCGCACCTATGCAACCACAAATGAATCATAACACAATACCAAATTGCATAATCGATAAAGCCTCTTGGTGGACGTTCTGTCTTCGAAATATCTTTATTCAAATTCCATTATTGGCAAAGTTTCTTGGTGCAGTTCGGAAGACGTTAAAAATCTAACAGCGGAGCATGCTGTGTGGCTGACAGCATATTCTTGGAATAAGTTGACTGATGCAATAGGAATATGTTGGCAAATTATATTTTGTACTTCGTATATCGAAAACAATTTAGATGCTGAAGAAGATCCAGATGACAACATCTCGTTATTAATTCTGAAAAAGAAATGGCTGTTAGTGAATGAAGATTCACAGGAACTAAGTGAAATTGGAGTTTTTTTTTTACAAAAATCGCACATTTGTAAATGGAGGTGAAAAAATTTGAAGTTTCCTCTGTTAAAGAAGTTGAGCCAAAATTTTAACATGAAGAAGCCATTAAAAACTTCACTAACTACATAAAAAGTGGCGTAGGAAAGGGCGTACCATTGTGAATTGGAGACTTAGAGTGCATGACATAAATGCGATAGGATTTGATGTGTGATTGTGATAGCCGGAAGTCTAAGAGATGAGTCACGGGAAGGTGAGTGGCATGGGAGAGAGAGTGTGATGAGCAGTGATAAGGTGATAGAAGCTAACAGCAGGAATCAGGAAAATCTATAGTCATTAGATACATGTTGTGACGTGGTCTCATAAAAGAAAAACACAAAGGGTTGCGTTGCAGAGCAAGTGGGGTCAACTAAATATCAAGTTAGGCCATGACAAATGAAATATTGTAAAATTGGACTTGCAAAATTTTAGTTTCAGCGATATCTCGCTTTTACAAACGGAAGACAAAGGAGGAGGCGTATTTAAGAAAGCCGAGGTTCACTAGTTATATTTGAATAAGAATTAAATTTTTTTTTTATATTTTAAATACCGCATATTCCGGATTGGGGTCAGCTTTAATTGAAAAAAAATGTTGGCGTTCATACATAATACATATCATTTATATATAAAAAATTTTATTGGAAACACTTAAAAATAGTTGCTATTAAATAACTCCGGAAATATTGAGAAATATTATCCGATCAAGTTAACATTTTTATAGATCCAGGATAGGACCATCAATCGTGCACCGTTTTCGAAATTAAAGGTTTTTCGAACCATTCTATTTCACATACGTTGGACACAGATTATTAAAACGACCACATCCTCCTCCTCTTGTGATTCGATTGAGTGCAAGGTTCTATTCGTTAATTTTGAAGCCCTACAACAATTATGTTAGATATTAGTAACATGAACAGTCTGAAACGTGAAAATTTTTTTAAAAATTTGCTCGAGCAAATATTGTTTACAATTGATTTGCTGAACCTTCTGAAGGTCGTTCCGAATCAGCTGTTGTACCAGAAACCATACATTCATAGTTTAAGTGATACTCGATTCCACCCATTTCCGTTCATATCGGTTATACCGAGCTTTTACGCATGCCGACTACTGGAAAGCCCTGCCTAAATCGCCCATCAACCTTCTGTGGAGCTGCAGCACATACTGCGATGGTATGATGCAAGCTTATTCGCGCATTATTTTGGATATTCTTAAGCTGGTTGTGTTGGCGACAAATGTACCTGTCCAACATGAACTGGTATATGAAAAGGAGGCTAAAAGTAATCATCCATCATGTGGAAATAGAGCACACGGTGACTTCCTGGTTTTTACCATGTAAATTTAAAATTCTTTACGAATCGGCAAAAAAGTGGATAATGATTTTTAAACACCTAAGTCCCGTTCTTAAAGACCAGATCATATATAATATTTATACTAAGATTGGTAGATCTATTAATTCCTCTTCACGGTACCTGCTTCTACTGGACTGTTCACCATAAGAGCATCAAATGCAAAGTCTTAGATCTGTCAATGGTAAATTTCGGAAAATAAATGAAATAATTATTATTGGCGATATTATATTATTATTGGCTGATTAAGGATGATTGGGGTATTAACCTTTCGAAAGTTCAACTTATAGCTTAAGAAGAATTAATAATAAATTAATACATACACGTATTTATGTCACAGCATCACTTTACATAGAACCCCAAGAATTGTTGATCATCTTTCACTGACATATAAAATTCTTTTCTTTAAACGATTTCAAATCACTTCCTTCCGTGAATGAAATGATTATTATTGGCGATGGCTAGAATCGTTACTAATGCGTAGAAGATTTAAAACATATTTTCACTCTATGTGCCTCAAGTGATTAAGCATGATTGAGGTATTAACCTTTCGAAAGTTCAACTTATAGCTTAAGAAGAACTAAGAATATAATAGGTTTCATGAATTTATGTCAGAGTATTACTTCACAAACTTAGTTCTCCAAGAATTAATGATCGCCTTTCACCGACATAAAAAATACTTAATAAATAATTTAGATTTAAACGATTTCAAATCACTTCCTTCCGTGCGTTACATATTGTCAAATAAATTCATTAGACCTTTGAGTATTCTTAAAGTATTGTAAGGTATAACCAACAACTAAAGTGTCACATCGAAATTGTAGTTTTATATAAATAGAAATCAAGACGAAAACAGATCACATCAGATCAGATCAGCAGACACAGAAAACGACGACAACGACGACGACGACAACACAGACAGCAAAAGTTATTTACATCGATCACATTTTATGTCACATGAACTGAACTGACGTTGAACAGAAAGTGTAAAAATGGACCCCGAATAGAACAACAGATTGCTAAAAGATATTGGGGAGACGCGAGACAACTTGGATACAGCATTAAATACTCGTAATACCTATAGATTACGAGAGTGCGGGACGGACGAGCAGTCAAGATTGTGTGTGCGAGACAGTTGGGCGATTGTCAGCCGACTTTGGGGCGACAAATCAAATGAACTATAGTTGAACATAGAAGAAAGATGTCGACTAAATTTAGCTACAAATGCGTCTATTTTTATATGCAATGTTGCGAGAATCAGCAGCCTGAAATGCAAAATCTTTAACAATTTTTTTTTTTCTTAAACTGGCTTGAAATATTTTATAAAAATAGTTTTTATTAGTTCTTGTTTTCGAAAGAGTGCAACATTTCTCTTAATTTGATTTTCGTGTTTCAGTTCACGATCAATTACGTTCTAATGATTATAATTAAAAGAATTTATTTTTCGACTAGACAGCGTCGAGCATGACAGACAGGCAGACATAGAGACGGACGGATATAGTATATACATATGTTGTTTAGATGGACAGAGGTACACAGACTGAATGGCAGCTAGTCAGCCGCCCACTCACGCGCTCGCTGACACTGCCACCTCCACCTACTGCTGCTGCTCGACAGAACGTTTGGGATTCACTTGACGACGACGACACCGCTCGATGTTATTTGCGTTGCAGTCTCATGGTCTGTTGCAAGCAAAAATATTGTTGCAATGCATAAATAAAAACAACACCATCTAATGCCTGCCGCTACGACGCACCACCGCCGTTTCTGCTCTTCATATTAATAGAAATATTTTGGTCATGGGCCATTTGAAGGCGTTCGCTCATAGTAGTACATTTACTCGCATATAAAAATATATTCTATTCTAGAATTCTGTTGCACTGATTTGCTTACTCGCATTGCCGTTGCTTAGTGCGTTTTTAATCTTGTCGTTGGTGACTCAAGTTGTTTACTGACAAAATGTAATGAAAATCATTTAATTAATTTATTTATTACATTGCATTTTTATAATCGAGAAGGCGTTTTTTTTTTATTTTTTAATATAAATATAATTATTATATAGAATTTTATTTACAAATTGGAGATTTCATATAAAGAAATACTTTAAAATATTATAATCTACTAATAAAAAATTTTAAGTACATTTGAACTCAAAAAGTAAAACCAATCTAAAAGTGTCGGCTCTCAAAGCTAATGAAACCTTTAAGGGCAGAGAGAACAGAGTTTGACCCATTCGAGCTGAACATTGGATTCATTTTCGGCTTTATGCTGTAAATTTCATAGGAGATACTAGCACACTCTGTAGGTAGCATAAAATTCAACTGTACAGAATAAAAACGAACGAACAAGGAATAGTGAATAAAATCAAGCAGTTCCAACTTGTTCTGTTCCTTCTCTACGAACTAGTCCGCTGGCTAGCAGCATCTCTGCTGTAGACTTATTGGAGACTAAATAATTTGTTGTTTTTACTTAAGCAGACCTTTTCCTTAAATGACCTTGAGCCAGCTAAAATACATATCAAATTTTTATAATACAGGTTTGATAAATATAATTTGCATTATTAAAATTTATTACCAAGATTCGGGTTCGTTGGCCACAACTTAACACGCGCAAACACTAATTCCTGTTTATTATAATCGTCCAAACCAAACTGTAATTTGTAAATTGGTGAAATAAATTGAGTTTAAATTTTCTCTGTTGAATGTTCCGCTGCTAAAGAAACAATTAGTCGCAGGAAATTTTGGTATGTATTGTGTTCTTAAGTGACATCTCCAAAACTTTATTTATTGAGTGCTGTCCACGCAGTTTGTCTTTGATGTGAGGGAACAATAAGTTGTTGCATACCAAATTAAAACTGTATGACGGCTGATCCAACAATTCTTTGTTTTGATTTAGTTGTCTCCCTTGTTTGAGGCGATGTATGAGCTGGAATATTACTGTAATGGAGAATGATCTGTGTTCAGCGGTTAGTTTTACCCAATTATGAAAAATATTTGTGCCAACAAGTGCATACTATTCAGATTTGAACGTCCCAAGTTACTTTAAAGCTATGTGGACTACATGTTCCGATTTTTCGAAAAAATATAATTCATTTGATTCATGAAGCTTTCAGCTCAAATATTTTTCACCAGGCTCATCATTGAAAAATCATATTTTGTTGCAGTCTTATATACCAACCAGGTTGCTCAGATTGTGTTGTAAACATTGACATTCCACAATGGATGCTCAATTTTGAGGATCGAACGTACAATTTGACATCGAAATTCACTCGTATATGGATTAAAACTCAGTTGAACTCGAATTGAATTCAATAAAATACACAGCAGCAGAATCTCGTCGCAGCATAAACACTGGGCTTGGCGGTCTCCTATAAAGAAATGGTATATATACGCACCCAGGACTTAGAAATACACTGATCAATAGTCGCACGCAATTTTTTGACAACCTATTCCTAAGCATATTGTAAAAAAATTGGGAGCGATGAGCACAAATAAAGATGTAAAGTTCTCATTGTGGAAAGCTACTCTCATTGCCAAGCATCAACCAATGCCTCAGTCCCCATTACAGGACGTTAATCTAAAGTGGTGTGGATCTGATACCAAGCAGTCAAGACGTCTTCTTATAACACCACACCGAACACTTCAAGCCATATAACCTGGCTTCAATTAATGACGTTCAAGTAACATAGGCTTTCTTGGAATATCCACTACAAAGATGTACGACGCTATAAAAGGTATATAAAACAACAAAGCCACTGGTCACGAATAATTCTGCAATTCAAATCTCAGTCAGTAAAATCTCTTCTGTTTCTGGTTACTCTTTTCAATCCAATCATAAGGATAGACCAGTTTCCATCGACTTAAAAAATAGTAACTTTAAAAGTGATCCATCCGTTCCGATCTTCACTTTTGAAATTATCGGAAAGACTGCTTTTCAGAGTAGCTTATGTTGTAGACACTAAAAGTTAATGGCCAGATCATCAGTTCGGTTTCCGCGCGGAGCACGGAATCGATCCATAAACATTATTTTTTTTTATTTTTTGACAAAAAAAAAATATTGTAAGGTTGTATTTGTCGACACGCAACAAGCCTTGACATGGTTTGGCATTCCGTTCTGCTATTCAAAATTAAAGACAAATTACATGACCCCTACCCCTTTTAAAGTTTGCACAAGTGCCTCTCTAATATCCATGTTTGCGCAAGAGTTCTTAGGGTAAAGTTAATTTTTTTTTTTAATTTTCGATGTTGACCTTCCTAAATCTGACGAAAATAATCACACTTCTACATCATATATGATGATTGTGTACTCACAAGTTCAATTTTCTCCAATTGCCTCACATTTACATCCGAAATGGAGGGTAAGACGAGAGTATGTCAAAACGGGTGACAAACACTGCCACCAAATCTACAAAGATTGGTTAATCGTCTATGAAAAGCTAGACACAAAGAAGTCCAAATTGACAAAATTCTGCCCACAACTGGTCCTGATAAATCGTCAGGAGAAGGCAGAAATCTTTGCCGATAATTTGGACAACAGAATTGTATCATTTGATCTGACATCAGACTTTACGAGGGTGTTGGTTCAAGCACGTCAGAGTTCTCCTTATAAAATTCCCCTGCCAGGAAATTTTGTCACTCTGCAGAAGAATGTTTAAGGTTAAGAAATCGACAGCATCCTAAGACTGGGATATTTTCCAAGAGTGTGGAAATCCGCGCTCATTGCAATGACGCAGATTAGACTCCATTACTCGTTGGGTAAAAAAATGGACACAGTAATTTTGAGCCGTATTCTGCAAGTAGAAAGCGTTACTCATAGAATCTCAAAGTTGCAGTTTAATTTTCGTAAAGTTGTCAACTTAATAGCGTGGCTGCTGATCCCAAGAAATAAGCTCTTTATATCTAACAAAGTGAACAATAACAGATACATTCTGAGTCCTATATATGAGTCCTATGTATGTGCTTCAAGTATACGATATTGCCACCAAATATAACCTGAACCAAATCCGAGCTAAAGCAGCAAAGAGACATTGAAAGGGATCTTGAAGTAACTAATAGCACATCGGGGATATGATTTTTTCAAGCCTTCCTATTATCACTTTTCATAGAAATTGCTGCGTTGTACCTCCTCTTCATTGACCTTTGACTATAAATAACTTCGTTATAAGAAATTGAATGATGTTAAAGCACATGATTAAGCTGGCTGATTCTAATCACCGAAATGAGAGAATAAACAATCTAGAAACGGCTCATGGAGTAATTGAATAGTTTTAAGGGCTTTTTGGCATCTTTGACCTTCTTGTCCGCATTTCGTCCACATCATATCATTCAATTTCAGAAGTAAGAAGTCGAATAACATGTCGCGATATCGAGCATCAGTAACAGTATTTGCGTTGTGAGTTTTATATTCGAAGAAGTATGATGGATCCAGTCCAAATTCCTCAACAAACAGTGACGCGTTCTGAATTCATGTGAATACATGTGAGTTCGCTGAACCCCAAATGCGTCTTTTTTGGCGATTATCAGAGACATTAATAGGAAATTGAGCGTCATCGGAAAGATGATTTTGATTCCATTTTTTTGGGAGTCCAATAATTCATTCCACCATAATCCATAATCTCAATATGCTATTTCATAAATTCTAAACTGTCTACCTTACCAATCAAATGAAAATTTAAGCATTTCGGTTACTTCTTGCGTGAATTTTGGGATACCCTATATATTCTAATACTTATAACGATATTTGCTATTTAGTTTTAAGACTCTGAACTGTCTCTTCTTCCAACATAAGTTACCCTCTGTAGGTACATATTAAGACTATATTAATAATATGTACTTCCAACGTTTTTAATAATATAAAAAATCTTTACTAAAGTCTTATTCGAGCGCCCTCGTTATGCTCGCATTTCTCAACATAATTCACGTCGAAAGACGAAAACGAGTTAAATCCATTTTTTGTCAATCACAACAAAGTTTACGAAAACGCTTTTTTGTACGTTGATGCTAAAAAATACCAAACTTTCCGCCAGAAATGACTGTTAACATTAAAGATATTAATTCACAAGATCCATTTTATTTTCATAATTGATTTTGTGTCATCTTACTTTAAAATTCTTGAAAATAATTCGATCAATTGATATATGTACATATGTATACAAGAATTCTTGGTCATTATGCACATGTGTCGCCCATTAAGATAACTCTCAGCCTTACTCTTTCTCTCTTCCACTCACTAAATTCCGTTACAATATAAACATCAATTATACAAATATCAACCAATGAGAGTGTTAGTTGAGTCATTGCAAATGTCACCGATAAAGTGCTACAACTTCGGATGCTGTAAGTCAAATGGCAAAGCCAAGAAGCTTACAAGAAAGAGCGAGCATTAGTTTATATCCAAGTTTGTACATATGTAACTATGCGAGTAGGACTGAGAGCGAGTATGTAAGAATGATCGTAAAATAGTTTAAAACACGTTTGAATCTTATTGGTACACTTACATACATTTATACATACATGCATGCATACATATGTACATATTTAGTTGTTATTTTACTTTATGACTATAAAATAAGTCTAAATGGTCAAGTAAATACAATAGCAAAAAAGCAACAACAACAACAACAACAAAAACTACATACATATGTATGTATGTATAAAATAAAAAAAAAACTGACATTGTCAATGTCAATATCAACAACAACAACGCTCACCATAAACGAAAAAAAAATATATAAATAACAACAAAAAGAAAAACTACTAAGGAATAAATAAATTTTTATGTACGTATGTATATGTATGTATGCATATTTTAAGCGAAACATTTACGAGGGTTGCACAACAACCGCAAAAACAACATGACAAGATATTTTAACGGTTTTTTTACGACTTGCATATGAGTCGCTTCAGCTCCTCTCTCTCTGTCTCTCTCTCTGGTGTCTAGTTTTCCGTGGCGACTGTAATGTATCTATGGATCTGTCTGTCTGTCCGTCCATGCATGTACAATAAGTATATCCATTGATTAATGGCGCTCCATGAACTTCACTTTGTTGCTGTTGTTATTTTCATTCTCTTTCATTCACTCGCAATGCACTTTTCATCCTTCAGTGCACTACAGCCAGCCGCTCTCATTGTCCCACATTTTTTATAACCAATTAAAAAGCTATTACGCGTATATTATTGCTCTGGAAGTGTGGTTGGGCTGCATTTTATGATCTTGCGGCGTTCTACAATGCGGATCTATATGCATAATGTTTTAATATGACGATGATGATGATGATGTATGAATGTATGTATTTAATGGTGGTGTTTTTGTTGCTCGCACGCGCGCATGCGCCCAGGGTGGAATGCGGAACTATTGAGCAATGGAATGAGAAAACTAAGCCAGTCGCGGCGGTGTATGGATTGCTGCAGTCTTAAAAGTTGTTGTAATATCTCATACACACACATTGAAACAACAATGAAGTATGTCGCAGCAGCAGCAACAGCAGCACCGCCACTTATTGGAATGAAGTGAAATAACTAAATCTGTATTGTATCTCATTGATCGTGCGCGCGCAAAGAGAATTGCGCACGTGCACAGTGGTATATAATACAATTAAAGCCAGCGAAAAAGGAAAACTGAATTGCGACTATATTCTACGGATTCCAACCGCTAATGTATCTTGAAATTGCATCTATAAACTGTTCATAAATGAAAAGTAGATAGAAAATTTCTGTTTACGAAATCCAGCCAGGAGAGTCCTTTCAAATATACTAAAATGGTTTAAATTTTGCTCCAAAAAGAAACCTCACTAGCCACTAAATTTCTTCTTATTGGAAAACTATGTCTCAGGCACTTTTACCATTAAAAATCATATTAAGCCATGAAAAATATTACATTTTTAACCTTTTTACTTTTTTTTTTTTTTCGATCTTTCTTAAAAAATGCATTATGCTTGCTTCTCATAATAATGCATCAAGATGCTTAAGGTCCCAGACTTCTACTTGCGATAGAGACACTACTGCTGATCAAGAGAAGACTTAGAAGACAATACTGTCACATACGGTATTCCAATATGGATAGAGTTCATAGTGGAGTAGCAAATAGAGCGATAAAAATATATAAACAATAAGAAAATGACCGGTTCTTGGCGAATGTCTCCCGGCTGACTCTACGAAATGATCTCTATGGAAGCTAAAGAGGAGATACAAGCAGCTGTTGGCCCCGAAATTTCCAATTAGGATGGCTGACGGCTTCTGAGCACGATCTTTGTTTTACCTCAACGACTAGAGCACGAAAAGCCCGACCAACTATGCCTTCCAGTTGATCCAATAACAGTAGAAGTCTCGGCTCACATTTAAGCTCTGAAACCCAAAAATGCTCCTTGAGAAGATGGACTAGATAACTTTACTATAAAAGTATTTCCATAAAAAGTCGTTCTCGTTTTGGTGCTCATTTATAATGTTGTACTGAGGCTGGGACACATTACTATGCATGATTCATAAGTGTGGAAAAATTCCCTCTAACTTGTACTCGTACAGATTCGAACCCTTGATGTGAGTAAAGTCGGAAGAAGTAGGCTTCCTATAAATTTAGATTCCGTAAATCCCATGGAATACCAGAACAGCTTAAATTTTATCGTTGAAGAATTTGAGGCCAAAGAGAGAGAGAGGTTGCCGCTTACCTTGACATTAAACAGGCATTGAATAGAGTTCCGCATGATAGACTGCTAAGCTTAAGAGTCTGCTATCGCCTCAGCTGTGGTTCATAAAGCACAACTACATATTTGCATAACAGGGCTTTTTCTGTGGTATAGGATGGCGTTTAGTCCAGTGCTAAGGCTACACGTGCATTCGTTCTACAGGGCAATGTACTGGGCCTTTATTATACACACTGTTCAGACGCAACATGCCCACTTCCTATGGAACACCAATTAAAAATGCACTAGATTTGGTCATCGCAACTTTTGCAGACGACAGGGCTATCCTGTTCAGAGAAAGTTGTATATATGCAGCCTCTGATATTCTGCAGCAATACTTGTGCAGCTTTGAGCGCTGGGCTAAGCGATGGAGCATTGGCATCAAGCCCAATAAGTGTACCAATTTGACTTATGCCTTAT
This sequence comes from Leucophenga maculata, assembly GCA_035044805.1. Classification (NCBI taxonomy): domain Eukaryota; kingdom Metazoa; phylum Arthropoda; class Insecta; order Diptera; family Drosophilidae; genus Leucophenga; species Leucophenga maculata. The sequence goes on along the minus strand of JAWNNP010002078.1, from coordinate 858,239 downwards.
GACCAGACTCTTGTCCGGAAGTTTTCAATAACAACCAACTTATGTGGCAATACTCGACCAGTGAGCAATCGATAAGTCTCAAATTGGTTGAAATTTTACGTGTATTCCTTCGACTTTGGAAAGTTTTCTTTCCAAGGGAGATAGAATGGTTCAAGATTATATATTGCAAAATTTCGTTAGTTTATTTACTTAGTAAAATAGCGTATCTTTAAGAAAGAAGACCATGTATATTCACATTACGACAAATCCTGGATAAGAGCCGTGAGTTCCAATTTCGTTCCAGACTTTTTTTTTTGCTTTAATAGTTGGGTTTCTGGTTCAAATGGTGCTGATTCGATATCATATTTCAAATAAAAAAATCTTTAACAAATGACATTTGAGTAGCCAATTTTTTTTTAGTACCACCTCACTGTGCGAGACGATGCCTCACCGCCTCCACATCCGCAGCTGATCAGGCGACAAACGTATCGAATGTAACTCTGAAAGTGCGCCTCGTGGCCCCAATTTATATGCAACAGAGATGTAGTGAGGATGGAGGTGAAAGAAAGAGCCACTTGAAGAGAATGAATGCCGTGTTGTTTCTGGCGTTCTTGTCGCTTTGCTGCTGCTGTTGCCGCTGCTCTTCTTCTACTTGTTGTTGTTTATGTTGTTCGTATATTTTGATACATTTGTCTTTAGTGTCTCTATATCATTTCGATTTGCCATCCCGCTCTAATATATACATACAGTCAGTCAAGCAAGTAAAACCCCAAACGAAGACGACATAACTTAAACGTGCTTTTTTTTCTGCTTCTTCTTCTTCTGCATCGTCAACATCAACTTCTTCGGCACTGTTGCCGACAATGTCTGTGTTGACTATGTGTGTGTTTGTGTACTCGTATCTTTGGATGCTGTGTTGTTGGTATTGTTGCTGTATTGTCTGCTGCCAAGATACTTTGGAATGTGGCAACGCCACTTTACACACCACTTCCCCCTACCATACTTCATTTCATGCTTCCTTTCCAACTGTCTGTCCGTCCGTTCGACCGCGCATTTATAAGTCCGTCTGTCTGTCTGTCTGTCTGTGCTTCCTTTCTTCTTTTTCCATGGTCGTCGGTCGCAGTCATCGTTGTTGTCGCAATGCAAACAGCCGCCGCCGACATATATCAATATATTTAGATACATTTCGCGTTGCACTCTTCTATCTATGTGTATTTACTTTTAGCTCTTAGCTCTCTTTCGCTTACAACACACCAACACTAGTGCAGCAGCTGTTGTTGCTTTTAGTTTTATTATTATTGTAGCTCTACTACTGCGCTTAAATTTAACGCCATGTTTAACAGTGTAACGCACAATGAAGCGTACGATACGATGTGTACGAGCAAAGAAACCCCCCACCACCGAAAATACATATAAAGAAACAGCGACAGAGCAATTAATCATTTTGGCTTTTGTAAATTGTTTCAAGTTAATCGTTACATTTTTCTATTTTTCGTTTCGTTTGTCGCTACGGTTGTGTCGCTCTCACAGTTGTTGTTATTGTTGTTGTTGTCGATATGTTATTTCATTACATAATTCATTTAACATATTGCGCGCATTGCCACAGCCCTCATGAATCGTTCAGCTCAGACAAAAAAAAAAAAAAAAAAAAAAAAGCGGCAGCAGTCAACCATCAATCACACAAAAACGGAAATAAATATAGCACATACACATATGACATCACACACACATACACACACATCTAAACTCTTAGGCATCTAGCATCCATGCGTATTCAGACAGCAGTAAAGCGGAAGTGCGTCTAATTGAGCAACTGACAGTTGTGTCCGTCTGTCTATATACGAGTATACTTGTATGTCTGTCTGTCCTTTTTGGCTTTGTCGTTCTAACTTTCTGTCGTTGACAGCCAACAACAGCAACCAAAAATAAACTGAAACTTGTAATTTAAGAGATACAATATCTAAGACGAAGTCATAGGCGTAGCTAGATATAACTTAAGAGGCTTATTATAAATCTTATGAATCGTGTCTGCATATTTATGCTAATACTAGCCAAAGCCGGCGTGACCTGCTACGCCTCTTTTAGTTTTTCTAATTAATGAGAACTTTTCTACATAATGCAGTTCAATATTAAGCAGCAAGCAAGACGCTTTAATATAGTTTTGTATTACTAAACTATGAAGCTATTAAAAATCCATATGGTATTTTTTGATATAAACTTACAGAATTCATTCATTTAATCTCTATTTTAAGTGTTCAGAAAGTTTTACTTACGAATCTAATTGCTTCCAATTTCTTCTTATATACTTGACAAAGGTCCATACAAGTCTCCATTTTGCAGTATAAGTTAACTAAAAGAAGACTATGAAATTTCAGTTCCATAGGATTTCGAAAATTTTAAAATAAACTTGTAATATTCCGGTGAAGTCCAAGTCGAATGCAAAAAGAACGAAGTCTCTATCTATTACCGTTTCCGAGATCCTTTCGTTCAAACGGACGGACAGACAAACAAAGCTATATCGACTCCTTTGGGAGGTCTCCGACTACTATTTCTACCTGTACCATGGTTCTAACTTCTTCCGATACGATTATCAGGTTTGTCAAATTTTATTTTTGTACTTCAAATGGATGCAGTAATACATTTTTTGATATCGCTTATAGGGGGTTCGGTCCATCGCCATTCCGATTCGAACAAAAATTAGTTGGATTACTTTTACTGATCCCATTAAAATGTATACCAAATTTCATCTTTGTACTTCCAATGAATGCAAAGCTATAATAAATTTTATATATCGCTTTTATGGGATGTGCGTCATCGTGCCTTCCATTTTTTACAAAACTTAAAAGGAATATGTACCATGTATACCAAATTGCATCACCGAATCTCAAATGTATGGAAAGTTATGACGAATTTTTTATATCGCTTATATGGGGGATGGGACATTGCCCCCTCCAATTTGTACTAAAAGTAGCCTATGTTCTTTTCCAACGTCCCATCTTTTTCTATACCAAAATTCATACAACTTGTTTTAGCGGTTTAAGCGTGAAGCGCGCGCAAATAAACTAACATTTTTCTACGATTTTATTATATTTGTAGATTGAAGCAATCTTAACGATGATCCACAATCCTATGAGCCCCCATCAGATTCCTGCCATCGCTATAGAAAGTATGCCAAAGACTAAACTCCTCCAGAATTGTAAGCATCGCATCCTGGAATCTCAATCCGGATTACCAGTTTCGATTTCGTGCTGGTTACAGTTTCGTTAACCATGCATTAGCGGCCCTTGAACACAACAAATTGTCTGCAAAACTGTATTTTGGACGTCGCTTAAGCTTTCGCTTGGGCGTGGCAACCCGGAGGACTGGCTACTGTGAAAAAAAGTCTGCCATCGCCATACTATGCCATGATCCGATCCTACTTGGATGGTCGCAACTTTAGGGGTAAAGCAAAGACAAAGCTGTCTCCTACTCACTCGGTTGCAGCTGGAGTACCACAAGATAGCATGCACACCCCGTTGATCTGTACTCTTTGCTGTCGACATGCCAACGCTGGATGCTGGCTGTCTACGCAGTTGATGGTTGCCGTTGATGCAGCCCAAACCTACCTGAACACACTAACTGAATGGGACAGACAATGGAACATAAAACTGAATTCGAATACTAAGTCGGTGAACGTATGTTTTACACTAAAAAGAGGACATCCTCTAGCTCTAATACTAAACGGCTGTACCCCAACTCAAGCAAATGAGACGCCATAGCTTGGATTAATCCTGTATAAAAATCTGACTATCGTCAGCTATTTTAAGAAAGCAAGTATGAGGTAAGCTCCCTCTTTATTATGAAAGAGCGATATACACAAATATCATTGCCTCCATGTGGAGGAATCGCATTCATTTGTGGGAGATGGTCTCATATTTACATCGCAAAAAGGTGCAAAATTGGCTAAATTATGTCATGAAGCGAATGACTGCATTCGTTAAATCCGGAATTCAGTGCTCTACAGAGAACTACAGCTTGAAAAGATTGAAGATCAAATATCATTTTATAGAAGCCACTATAATGATCGGCACATAATACACACCTAGCTGTATCTCTGGCTTCAGATGGACTTACTCACCGCTTACGCCGACGAAATTATGCACTTTTCTGATGACATATTCGTCGTAGACGACTTTATTGCGTCTAATAATAAGTTATAAAAAATAGAAAGATCATTGAACAGCGACAATCCAGTGACTCTTCTACGCTTGGAGAGCTATCTGATAGTCGGATGTCGGGAATATACTTCAAAGCAAATCTTATTTTCGTCTTTTGTGGTCCCAACGCGGTTTTCTTTGTTTTCAGGAAAAAGAAAAACTCAGTTGGTGCCAAGAAGGTATTGTACGTGGACAGCGGAACCTGTAATGTCATTCGAAAACAAGAAGCTACCATACAGAATTTCCTGTTAATACTGGAGTTCCTCAACTATGAGTTTATTCACATGTTCTCCTTGTACTTGAATTATATGAAGTTATGCGAATGATTTTTACTGGTCGTCAGCGCATTCAATGGCATCCTAGTGTACACATTGAAGATCTTAAACAAGCCTACGATGTTTGCCTATTGAACTGCACGTCTGTAGATCTTAAAAACAAATACTAGCAGTAAATGGTGTATCCTGGTGTATACAGCTTGTTAGACTTTTCGTTGGATTCGGCAAGATAATCGCCGACCAGGAACACCAGCTAAGGCATGGGAAACAAGAGCCAGATACTACAGAATAGAATACATATAGTCTGTAGCATGAATAAGAAGAAAATTGTTTATTACAAGAATCTATATTTCTGTAACTAATCTATAAACCTATGCTGGCTATTATTATTAGTATAGAGCAACTTTTTCCAGTTTCTTAGTTTCACATCTCCGTTTCTAAGTGAGTAACATCATTAACCAAGGATATACATATTAACATATGTACTTTGTAGGATCTCATATACCACACAAAGCTTTAAATTCCGATAAATAAATAATACTCATTTTTACACCATTTGTAAAGAAATTAAAGTTTTAGCCTTAGTTAAGTCATCAAGATTCCTTCTTTCACACCATTTATCTACTACACCTCTGCGTATGTCGCATAACCCAATTCAGTTGTTCAGATGGAGTATCTGCATGCCTCTCTGTACGTCTATATGTCTATCTATGCGTCAGTCATTCTCACTCTATATGCTGACTGACAGTGGACACGTGCGTTTTTACGTTTATATTACACACTTTCCCCTCGGTCTGTCTTTCTCCTGCCACACTCTTACTTAAAGTCATTAAATGTGGAAAAGAAAATATCACCAACAGTAATCTGCGCGCTGTTGCACGAATGACTGGACATATACTACTCTTAGATGACAGACAGATAGGCAGACAGACGGACTGACTGACAAACGAATAAATGGATGCTGTTGCTTCTACATCATGTAGAACGTCGAGAACGCGAACGCAAGCAAACGCGCTAGATTTGATGACAAATAAAATTCCATACAAGTCAGAGACACCAAAGTTAAATTGTAGGAATTATAATATCAAGCGAGACTGGTTAAGAATTGTCATTGGAGAGGCAGGCAGGCAGGCAGGCAGTCAGGCAGGCAATTGATTGTGCTATGTGGGGACAATATAAAGTTGAGGCTTGTAAAAATTATTTGTATATAAGTAGAAGATAGTTTTACAGATCTTATAACTTGTATGAATTTGCGCCGGAATGCTTGAAATAGACTTCAGCGTTTTGTGGGGCGAATTTTGGGACTACTATTTTACCGTTTTTGATAATCTAGTATCAAGTATCATAAGTATCAAATTATAGGCGGTTTTATTCGGCTAATTTGAACTAGCAAAGTCTCGTTATATGTGCCAGCTTTATTTGTTTTATTATTCTGCGAAAGTAGATTCCCCCACTGATGACTTTAAAAGAAACTCCACTCATAATTTTCAGCAAATTTAACTGTAAGTTTTGAACAATATTTTTTTAATATAATCGCTAATTAAAAGTTCGTAGAGGAATATAACTCTATCGGCTTGACTTTTTCTCTCTCTCCAGACTTTTAATCGTGGTGAAGTTTTTTTCTATGAGAATATGAAACATTTTTGAGCAATTTAAACCAAATGTCCATTTTTAAATATGGACAAACTATCTTCTCTAAGTTTTCATTAAAAATCGAAGACATTCAAATAGCTTCATGGATCTTACAGTCTTAACTTGCAAATCAGTGCAGTAGAATGCAGCAGAAGGAGTTTTTAACATAAATGATGCTTTTTCTTGGCATTCGATTTGGTTGTAAGAAAATTTCGTGCTTTTTCCATTCCAATATTTCCAGCATATTGTAGCCACAGTTTGCATCCATTAAATGTGATGAAGACTTGTTATCCGAATTATGATTTTTCTGCTGCTCACGATGAGATAATCAGCTCTGATTAATTTAGTTTCATCGTGCACAAATACACCAGCCATAAAAACTTCGTCTGTATATCCCAGAAAAATCTTTCTTATTTGGAGGATTGCAAACGGAATGCAATAAATCGTATTCCTCAAGAAAGCACGTACATATATAAGGCAAATGTAAGGTAAAATAACTTGCCAGACAAAGTACATTGAGTCATATTTTCCAGAATAAAGAAGTCTATTAGGATCCTCCCGTAAACCAGGCAGATGATAATTCAGAACAAAGCCCCAGCTACTGCGAACAAGCGTTGGTCTAAGCTAGCCACATGCAACATCTTAGGCAGGCTCGACCATAGTATGACCTGTCACTGTTTCATGCCAGAAGATTAGAGACATCCTCAAACGATATCTATACAAGCTCTAATAATTGTGAAGATCTCTTTTTGTTTCGTAAATTCAGCTGCTGAACAAGTTTAAGTGTATGCAGAATATCTTGAACAGAGCTCTCAACATAGCTCGGCGTCATTGCTGAGTCAAATTTTCTCCAAAAAAAAACGAAGTTGGTGAAAATTTTCAAAATTTTTGACATTTAAGTTTTAGGTTTCACTTTGAAGAAATATCTGACATAAGTCTTTGCCGGAAAACATCATCGTGTCTATGATCCATAAGCCTGGCATCAAAGAGCAGAACCCCAAATCGTACCGGATACTCTGTCCAAAAAATCGAGCTTCATCGACTCGTAAATCACGTTCTGGTGATCTATTAACAAAACAATGTTTTATATCGAATGCCACTCAAGCTTTTGATCGTAAAAGTTAAGATCCGATCCTACTTGGAGGGTCGGTTATTAAGTATCAGAGTCAGAAGCAAAGCTGACATCTCTTCACCCAAATTGTGCTGGATTATTCCAAGGTAATGTGCTCGCTCTCTTTTACTTTTTGCACTATTTATTGCCGACATTCGTACACTGGTGGCTGGGTAACTTCGAATAACACCCGGAGCAAATCTGCGCTTTCCAGCAATCGACGCATTTAAGTACTCCGTACGAATTTGTCGGCATAATATGGCAACTAATTGACCAACTGTTATACACCGTTATACTCTTGGTTACTTCTTACTTAGCAAGCATGTAAGACAGTTGAGCTATCAAGGCGTCTATTCTTTTTATTGATATAAACGTATATTTCTCACTAAAACTCTTTGAAGAAGTTCAAGGAAAGTTCAAAAGGTGAAAAAATATGAAGAAATTGCAAGAAAAATAGTAAAATCAATCCTTACCCCCCTACACGTGATAATTCGCAAAAAAAAATTGTCTTTATGTCAAGAAAAATTAAGAAAGTTTATGATTCACAAACAGTTTTTTCGTTAAGCCAAGAAAAAAACAAAACCACAGGAAAATTTAATAATTTCAGAAAACCCCGACTAAAAAAGCTTCACTCGTTTGATATAATAAATCAAATATTGTAAATTTATATTTGAAACATATCTATCTCGGTGATACTTTAGCTTTACAAAAGAAACAGAAAAAGGGGGGCATATCTTTTGGTGAATGAAACTATTGGCATACAACAATCGTCTCGTAGTCCCAATTTTTTGTCTGCGCCGACGTAAATATTTGTTTTTGTTTTTTTTTTTTTCAAATGTACTTATTTAGTTTCTGATCTTTAAGATAGAATTCAAGAACTTAACAACGAACTATGTAAAATTTTCAAAATCCACATGAAACGATTTTCAAAATTAAATTTTAAACATTAGCTTAAAGGTTTTAATACATATTTTGGATAAAAAGTTAGACAAAATGACACCATTAATTGATTCTTAAGTGTTTTGGTTGTCATTTTTTGTGCTCAGCGTGTCACATGTGTCTCGCTGCGATTCAAACAAAATTTATTAGAAGTTCTTCCAAAAAAAGCAACACGACTAATTTGATTTAAAGAAAAGAAATACAAAAAAAATCGATCAATGAATCCACTTAAAAATTTTCTCTATATTCTTTTAGCCATTTGGATTTCCAATTGGATAAGCACGCCCCAGACAACTTCAAATCCATAACAATTGACCTACAAAAACAAAAATGAAACTAAAACCTACTCGTGGTGTAGGGTATGATAGACTGCTGTTGCTGCTGCTATCGAGACGAGAACAACAACAACGAAAATGATATCGAAGACAACACCACCACCGCCGCCAAGAAGAAGAAGAAGAAGAAGAAGAAGAAGACGAAATTAGAACACCACAAAAAAGTGAAAGAGATAGCATGCATGTTGCCGCATGTTGCAAGCGAAATGCTTAGACAATGACTAGTAACAAAGTGACTCTACTGTCTGACTGCTGTTGCTCAAGCGCCCAGCCCATTCCACTGGCAACCTCCTCCCAACACACTTTCAACTTGAAATGCAGCGACACCATTTATTGGTGTCGTTGTTCTTGGTGTTGTTGCATTTTTAAACACGTATCAACCACACAAAGACAGCAAATGTAGCGCCATTTGTTACACATTATTTTTCACCGGAATTTTCCAATTTCCGTTGAAGCGCAACGAGACAGATATAAAATGAGGAAAACATTTTTAAAATCACATACAAGTAGTATATGTATAAAGAAAATAAAACTGGAAAAATTATTGTATTATAAATTTCACACTAATGTCGAAGACAGCCGCAGTTGCGCATAAATTTCGACAAAACAAAACATTATGGGGGGAAAAATTAATGTTGGGGTATATGATACAGGGGCGTTGAAATACCTTGTCAATCATTATTAGAAGATGATTTTCCCATTTTAGAATAGAAACGTTGATTTTCACATTTTAATTAATATTTAGGAGAAAAAATATCCGAGAACGAATGGTAATGTGTCCATTTGCAACGGAAGCGAACGATTAAGCGAAAATCGACAATAAAACCCATAAAATTCTGAATCTACAGGAACATTTTATGTGTTTTATAGTTTCCGTGTAGAAGTGTGGGCGCTAAAGACGAACAGAAAGATGTGCGGACATAGCTAGATCGAATAAGCGGATGAAGTTGACTACGAATATATCATTTAAAACTAATAGATCTATGTCATATATACTACAGCATCTATTATCGAAAATGTTCCATATTTTTAGCCCAGTACACCGTGAAGATATCTCTAATTTGGATTTAAGCTGCGAATCGACATATACAGCATGAATGTATATCTCGATTCGCCTTGCAACCATTCTCGTTAAGTCTGACAGATATAAAATGTCCACACAGGAGCTAAAAAGTTTAGAAGAGCTCATCCGGCAAAAGCATTATATTTCTCGACTCTAGCTGATTGCCATCAAGGTGACCAGACTTCACGAATGTAAGAGGTCAAAAGATATAAATACTTAGTTTGTTTATGTACTGAACTTTGGCCGCAAAGAAGCTAAGTTCCATTCTAGCATCCTAAGTTCAAATGGATAAAAAATCTCGAACAAATATCATCAACGTTCACACCCAAAATTTAAATCGTACAATTATCCGCATGGCTCACTAATTTTATACAGAAAAGGTGTAAGTGCCTCTTAGACAGATAAAGGTTGTACTTCACTTTCGACAGCCTGACCCAACGCCACGGAACTCAACGTATACCATTCTACCGGGTGGTATCATTGGAGGGTGGTTAGGCCAAATCTTGAAACACAATTGCATGATCAACAGTATGAAACACCTTCTGAAAGTCTAGTCCCGTTCGCATAGATATTTTTAGATATTTGTATTTCACTTTTTAGCATATTCTACTTTGAATTAATGGTACTGTACCAACTGTCTGTAAAATATAGTGGCACACATCTTTGATCAGATTTATCTCAAAACTCCATTTTAGAAGTCGGTTGACATGATCTGGTTTAAATTTTGCACACTTCTTCAAGATAATATAAGATCATGAGTTATTCGGAATAAGTCCCCTTTCCATCGGATATAAAATTTTGTCGCGCTTACTGTGTAATGTGTTCAAGTTATATACGGATTCACTGAAAGGCTTCAGACCAAAACGGTCTACCAGTGACCAAATATTCATATTACGGAAAATCTTGGAAAAGAGTAGTAAGTTTAAGAAAGACACACTCCACCTATTTATCGACAATAAAGACGCTTTCCACGCGACGATAGGAATGAAGTTTTTGAAAGTTCTGTCTGCAATAGGTATTCCAGCAAAGAACGTTCGTCATTCCATGACGCTACCACATACATAAAGCGTTGTCAGGGTAAGAAAGAACCCCTCCGAGCCCTTTCATATCAAGAGATGTTTCAGGCAGGGTGATTCGTTGTCGTGTAATTTTTTCATTCCACTGATTGAATACGTTCTACTATGGTGCCCGTTAATACAGAATATGTCGGGGTCGAATGATATTGCTATCATCGGTACGCAGGAACGGCGTGTCAGTAGGGCATTCTTAAAGATTGAAAAATAGTCTCGGCTCATAGGTCTAGCGGTGAATGAGGATAAGACGATGTACTTAGTGTTTTCTCGCACGCTGTCAACGCGATAAAGAATTTGAACTTCAGTGTTGTAGAAATCTTCGTCTATCTTGGATCCGCGATAACCAACAACAACAACGTCAGCCTGAAGTTCAGGCAAAGAAACACGCTTGCAAATAGATGCTATTTTGGGCTGAGCAAGCAAATGAGAAGTAAAACCCACTCTCGAAAGACGAAAATAAAGATCTATAAGACGCTGATACTCCGGGTACTATGGAGTTGGAAGACTTAGGCGACAATTTCAATTTTTCGCAACTTTTTTTCATGATGTAGTGAGTTTTGTGTCCTGCAGCACCATTCTGTTGGAACCATATGTCGTCCAAAGCATGTGCTTCAACCTCCAACATACTACTCTAAATTGACGGTTTCAGTGTTTTCGTCATGTTTAAAAAATAATAAGCTCCAATGATACCAACGACTCAGAAACATCACCAAACAAACAGTAGCACGAGGTGGATGCAAACTTTCGTCCATAATCTTTGATAACGAAACCCTTTATGCTATAGAGTTGAATTTATTTCATTCGAAAAGATGATACATATACCTTTTATAAGAAATGTCGATAATGCAGATTTCAGTAAATACCAAAGAACCACACGTTTAAATGGAACACACTTCAAATGCATCAAACTTGGCGATTTGAAAAAATATATTTGCATTCCACGCATTTCAGTTTGTCCTTCTTTCTTTATGAAATGTTCAATGTCACTTAGCAGTAAGGTAATGCAGGCTTAACACTGCATTATTACAAAACTTAATATAAACTGCATTACCGACTGCTTATATTTTGGCTACTAATAAGAAAAATTTAAAATTTTTTTTATATTAATTATAATTTTTTATAAACGAAACATAATAAATAATTAAAATGTGATACCACTTACCTTTTCACACTTTTATTCTCGCTCAATTTAAGATAATTGTCTACATGATTTATTTTTTTCTTTCTTTTTCTTTCTGCATTTAATAATTATACATTTTGTTCCACTTTCGATTTTTAAGCAATTAAAAAAATTTTATGTGATGGCGAAGTATGGTAAGTGGTGCTGCTGGTTGGTACGCACCAAGAACGCAATAAATATTGAAAACCACGTTTCTTTCACTTTTTTTCTTCTTTTTTGTTTTTATTATTAACAATATTGGTTGTTGTTTTTTGTTGTTGTAGGTGTTAATATTAATTTGAGTAGCTATTTATGTTTTATGATGTTTTCCCTTTCTCATACCGTAACGTCGTGGCTCTTCTTCTTCTCACTGCTTCACGCATTTATGGTTATTGCCTCAATAGCTTTTGTTGCTGTTGCTGTTGTTGTTGTTGTCGGCGGCGGCGGCGGCGTTTGCAGTAAATCTTTCTGAGGCGCCCCGATTTCGTCGTATTAGTTTTTGTTGTTGCAGTTGCAGTTTGAAGCTGAGGTAGCCCGTCGTAAATCGTTGTAAGACGTAAAGTAGTAAAAGCAAAAATCAGACCACAGTAGTAAAGTGGTCTTAAAGAGAGTGTGAAGAAGAGTATAGGAGAGAGAAAAAAAAAAAAGTGTCAATTGAACACTCGAGTCGTTTTCGTTTTCTTCGTCGTCGTCGTCGTCGTCGTCGTCGTCGTCGTCGTCTACACCGTTTTGTCGACTACTTCAATAAAGAAAAGCGACGACGACACACAATTAAAAAAAAGAAGACTAAATTTTTGTCTTCGTTAAAAAGGAAAATACGAAGAAAATGCACCAAACCAAGAAGGAGGAACACACACAAACAATTTGCTCTCTTTATTATATTTGGTTGCCGTTTTTCTTGTTGTTGTTGTTGTTATTTTTGTTGTTGTTATTATTATTATTGTTGTCACACAAAAATGTTGTTGCACTCGATGCCGTTGTCGATGGATGCTTCTTTTATGCGCTCTCACTTTGCGCTTTTCTTTTAATGCATTCGCTTCCTTGCTGGCTTTTTCTTTTTTTTTTTTCTTTTTTTCGTCTTTCTATCTGTCTATCTGTCTGTTTTCTCGTTCTTTCTTCAATTTAATTTTGACTAGCAATTTTATTTATTTAGGTTATCATTTTTTCCTACTTGATATTGTGGATTTTGTTGTTGTTGTTGTTGTTGTTGTTTGTAATTTGCTGTTTTACATTTTAGTTGCATAGAGTATTTCCTCTTCTTTTGATTTCATTGATTTCTCTTGAATATTTATATGCATAAACTGCAATACCTGTAAAGAGTAGAGGTAGGGAGAAAGAAATTAATTTAAATTAAGGCATTTACTATAGATAATGTGTTAATGTATTAACGTGTTCACATATTAAAAATGTTGACCTATTATTAATTTATTTTTCGAATAGACATATGTTTCTTCTTTCTCTTTATAAAACAAGTAATAGCTAAAAAGTGTAAAAAACCCCGCCTGCAATAAGACTAATAGCACATTTACCAACTACTGGTGTAAGCAAGAACTAACTGAGAATTATAACACTACGACAACGGGCAATGAATGAAAATGCAACTTTAAATTGATCATAGATCATTAACGGCCATTCGAAATGAAAAATTATAAGAGAAACCTAAAGATGATTTTCAAATACCTATTCAATGATACCCAAACTTAACTTTATCAACTTTAACTTGTTTCTATTTCACAATAAGGCATCTGGTTGTCGCCATTTTGAATTTATATTATTGTCATATCTTTAGTGATGATGTTTGTCTGTTACAGATAACTACGCCATGCATCCGATCAGAATGAAATTTTAGGAAGTTATTGAGTTCACTTTCCAAAAATATGATAATCGTGAACCACAATTTTTAAAACTTTATGAGAATTGTAATTGATATTATTCTCATAATAATGCGTATAATTCTCAAATAGTTTTAATATACTCCTAACTCATATTAGAGTACCGAATAATATTTATGCGTTAGGTTTCGATGTGTGATGGTGAGTGATTGTGATGTTGGGTGATTGTGACATGTGGTGCGTCATGGGAGGCTGGGCGTCCGGGAGGGAGAGAGTGATGAGTAGGTAGAGTGGCTCCTTTTTTTAATAGAAGCACTTATAGTTCGCTGTTATAATGCGAAGGAACAGCAGGGAGATGATGGGTAACATTTCCAACCCATAGACGGTTTAAGGTTATATATTACAACTAGCTTTTACGCGTGACTTCGTCCGCGGATCTTCCGATAAAAAGTAGTATATCTAATTGCTTTTCTTATTTTGCCTCATTTGTGAAACTATACGGGGGTGGTGTACCGCCCCTCTTACTTTGTCCAAACTTAACAGGTTGACTTCTCCTCATCCTCTTAACATGTATACCAAATTTTATCTCTGTATCTTAAATGGATGCAAAGATATGACAAATTTTGATTATATGGGGGGTGGAGCAACGCCCCCTCTGATTTTGTCCAAACTTAACAGGTTGACTTCTCCTCATCCTCTTAACATGTATACCAAATTTTATCTCTGTATCTTAAATGGATGCAAAGATATGACAAATTTTGATTCTCGCTTATATAGGGGGTGGTGCAACGCCCCCACCGATTTTGTCAAAACAGAGCCTATGTGCTTTTCCATCATCCCATCTATCTCTATTCCAAAATTCAGACGAATTGGTTGAGCGTTTTAGCCGTAAGAGAGGAACATAAATCCATACATACATCCATCCAAACATACATACAAACTTTCGCATTTATAATATTAGTAAGATTAATAAACTTTGATGTCTACCTCATGCATGGAAGTTAACAGCAGATATCAGGTATGGTCACTACGTACATGTTGTGATGTGGTCTCATAAAAGAGAAACACAGAGGAATGGGTAGCAGAGCATGTTGGGTCAGCTAAGACTCATAACATGTCATGAAATCGGGATTATGGAATATAATGTAATGAATTATGAAAGTCCCAAAAAATGGTTGCTGATTTTCCAAAGAAAATTATCTTTAGCGAAGATCGCCAAATTGCCGCATTTAGTGTACAGAGAATCCACTAGATGCATCATTCGACAATACTTCTTCGAAAATGCGACTGGTTAAGCAGTTACTCTTACTGGAGTTCGATATCGCGACATGATAATCGACTTCTATCTGCCTAAATTGTATGCTATTGATGTGAACGACATGGGGTTTCAATAAGAGATCCAATTACTCCATTCGAAAATTCCAAATTACCAGATGGATAGTACAACTCTTAATCACCGATTTTTATGAAGCTTGGCATACTTATTAAACATCAAAAAATATTGAGCACGTATAATTTTAAATCGGTACGTATCGAGTTTTAGATTTGCTTGAAATTTCTACTCGGGAGTTTCTCGGGAGATGCAAATTTTTAAAAATTCCTGAGTTATTCCTGGGTTCAGCAAAAGACGAGAACCCTCAAGTAACATTATTTAACAAATCGGACTAATTTTTAAACCATCGGCCGTCATATAATATTCGTGGTTTTCAAATTTGGAAATCTGACATCATATTGGTAATCAGCGACATCAAAAACTCCTGAGTAGTATGTTTTAAGCAAATCGATTGATTTTTTTCAAAAAGTGAGATCGGAATCTTAATCAGAGACCTCAAAAACTCACTTGTAACAAGTTCTAAGCATCTAAAAATTTGCTCATGACATACTGATTTCATGTCTAACATTGAAAAAATTATGTTTTTTTTAGCGTTTTAATGGCAAAGCGCACCGATATACAAATATAGGTGATAAGTATTTTACGATTTTTAAGAAATGTGCCAAGTTTCACTAAAATCGGTGCTTAACAGTTGGATAGTGTTACATGTTAAAGTGACAAAGGGGAGTTCAAGAAAGATAAAATAATTTTGTATTGAAATAAATAATATAATTTTTGAGATATTGCGCTCAAAATTTGGAGCCAATCTTCCATCAATCTCATAGATATACTTCGAAACGTTGACAATTTCGAATTCGATATTGTTTCTGAGATCATTTAATGTTGTTGACTTGTCATAAAGCAATAACTTAACGTAACTTTGAAATAGTCAGTCAAACGGCTCATTTCTCGAGAATAGACTGTTAACGATCTTCCCTTTCTATACACTAATTGTTTGATCACTTATCTCTGATGTCAGGTACACTAAAAAATAATCTTAAAACATGGATCATAACATGGTGATCATTTTTATTGACGAAGAAATATGGTCCAATCACACCTCTGGCATGAAATACTTACCACTTGTCACTTTTTGAGGATGCAGAAGATATCTTGAAACTCATGTGGGTCTATCTGATGCTGTTCAAAAACGAAGATTTTGCTTATAAACAATGCCATACGTAAAGCACATTTTTAAGCTCTCTTTTTAAAGACCTTTGTACATATACGAAGACCCGTCGAGCCAATATTCGAACCCGATCTATAAGGTTTATTTTATTTAGGATATAATATGGTTTTCCAAATATTTTATATCGTTCGTAAGCCCATACAATATAACTATTTTTAGATAATTATTTCCCGGATATGTTCAGCTCGACTGTTTGATCATTTTGATGCCATTTTTAATAACATTTTCAAGAATTTCCACCGGTATGCCTAAACAATCGATGTAAAATTGCGATTCAAGGATGAAATCTTATTTGATTATATGTATATCTCGTATAGTAAAAAGAAAATAGTCTAACGGTATTAAATCGCACGAACGATCCTTTGTGGTTCCTTCTGAAGTTTCTGTAGCATGACCTCTGCTAAAAACAATCTGGAAATTCCGGGTGAAATAGCAAGTTCTTCCAAATGGGTTTTTTTTTTCATGAAGCATTTCATAAAATGGTTTAGTCTCAGAGGGTGGTGGTGGCGTTGACTTAACATGTTAAATAAAACAAGTAGTAAGAAAATCACAGTCGGGCGTAACCGACTGTAAGAGGCCCTGTACCAGCACAGGTCGCCTAACAAACACACTAAATGTTCCCCTAGCTTATAACCAAACACATGACCACTTCTCACTGCACAACTAAGTGCCTTATAAAACATTTTTTTATGTATGAAACGAAAAGGGGGGTCGCTCAAATTCAATTGCTTATAAAATCGTCATTTATTATCCGATTTTGATGAACTTTTTGGATTTTGGCTTAGAAAGACGATATCTTTATACTGGCATACTTACTTTTTTTTGTGCCGAGGAAATTTTTAGCCTTGGGGGTGATTTTATGGGGAAGGGGGGGGGGGGGGGAGGGGCAAGATTTCAAAATAAACTTGTAAAATTCCGGAGCAGTGCTAGTCGAATGCAGAAAACACGAAGTCTCTATCTATTACCGTTTCCGAGATCCTTTCGTTCATACGGACGGCCAGACGAACAGACGGACATGGCTATATCGACTCCTCTATCACTCCTGACCATAATGGGGGTAACTTTGGGGGTCTCCGACCATTATTTCTACCTGTTACATACATTTGCACAAACCCAATAGGCTCTTGTACCTTCGGTACAGGGCCTAAAAATCGATCTATAATTGGAACACATGTATATCAAAACAATTTCTAGCTTTCTTCCTAAGCCCATAGGAACTTGCCATTAAGACTTCAAAGTCTAGCTCAACATTTAATGGAGAATATTTGGAATTTTAATTAACTTAAGTACAGTACACGCATACACATTTACACTTTACACTTCAATTGCATCATTCCCTTCCCTATCTAAGCAACAGAAACAACAACATCAGCGTGAAATATTCAATTAACGCGAAAAGGGTCATCAGCACCTTTTTATTCCCGCCAACCAGAAATAAAAAACAAAACAAAACATTAAATAAATTCACAAAAAACACGAGGGGAACATTAAAGAAAAAAAAAGAAGAAAAACTCTTGTACACCTTACCCAAAATTGACCACTTTTTTGTGTGTATCTGTCTGTCGCTTTGTCTGTCTATCGGTCCGTCTGATGCAACACGAAGTGCGCGTTACGAATGAACGATGGAAAAAAAAAAAATACCACGCCTATAAAATAAATGCAAAAAAAAAAAAAAAAAAAAAAAAAAAAACAATAATAGCAGCGCCAGCAGAAAAAAAGTTGAGCCAGACAAAAAACACAGCCAAGCATAAAAGTCGCGTGCCGCTTCGCTGTACTCCTAGCCTTGTGCCGCCCGTTCCAGCAGTGGCAGCAGCAGCAACAACAACCGCAGAAGCGGCAGCAATACTTCAAATAAAAAAATAGCGAACAGTGCAGTCACAAGCCGCGAGTGGGGTGTATTTTAATTTTCATACTTTTTTTTTTTTGTTAAATGTCTTCTTTTTAATGTTGTATTGCAATCACGCAAGAAGAAGAACAACCAGGGGAAAATTGTAAAAATAAAAACAACATACAGTGAAACATCGTTAAATCGTATATAAAAGAAATATAGATCAGAAATGTGCACGACTACACGCCGTAGCCGAGCAATAGTCGAAAGGGATAGAGGGAAAGACATTTCTGCTTGTCCAAGTCAACTGAAGTTAAATTAAGGAAGATTCGGAAAGCTGTTGTATGGATTTCAAATTATTGGATTAAATTGTCACAACTTCTGTGGCACCAAGACATAGAGTTACCTAATTGACCTTCAATAAACTAAAATATCGAATGATAAGGGCAAAAGGGTCGAAGAAAATCTGCTACATATAGTGCTACATATACAACTCAAACCCACGAAACTATCACGAAGGATCGCACCAGATATTGCGCCTTGTTCCGATCGATGAAATTGGCTCAGAAAACCTAAAATTGGGTTAGGAGATAGCATCTAAAAATTTACACAGTTTAAAAAACGTTTAATAGCTTTTACACGGTTCACTTATAATATCTAAAGAAATAAAAAAATAAAGAGGATCATCCGTTGAATCACATGCGAATCATTAAATTTAAATTTGGTCAAAATGGTGCCTTGTAAGGCTTTGTATATGTGCTTCGTGTGCCAGTGGTCTATTATACCTGCTTGAAAAGAAGCATATCTGATCTTCCACACTAGGAACATCGAGGTCTCTGTGAAGTATGAAGTTCTTAACATACCACCGTACCACCAAGTGGACACTACAACCTGCATGTTCCACATATTTTGCATTGGAGGATTGTTTAATTTTTGTACAGTTGAGTTGTACATATGGTAAAACACTCCTTCTTAACGTGAAGCACACATTGCTGCATTTGTCGATATTTATTTGGATATTCCATTTCCTTGCCCATTTATCAAACAGCTTTAAATAATTCTGAAGACTTTCATTAGAATCTTATTCGCAGTTGGACCTCCTCCAAATCCTCACATCGGTAGCTGAACTGGTAATCATCAGTCTAGACATTGTGTTAGGTACAGCCTGGTCAGAAATTGGAAGATCAGTTGCAAAAAGTTTGAATAATGCTACCTTGAGGCCCTCCAGCACATATAGAAAGTTTTCGGGTAGCAATTGCTCGTACTTTGACAAAAAATTGTCTTCAACGGGGTAGGTAGGTTTGGCTTTATTTTTGACAGGAAACCGTTATGCTACACTCTGTCGAGGGTATTGCAATTCTCTTTGTTGTCGAATGCATCTAGCATATTGTTGACAACTCTGTGAAAATCTTCTGCTGTACAATGACCTGAGCTAAATCTTAAGTGATGGTCCGGTAGAAGACCTTTAAAATCAATGAATTTGGTTAGACTAGTAGCAAAAAATAGTTCCCAGATTTTGATAGCGATGGAAGAAGTTTGATGGACCGATACGATTCAGGGTCACTCTTTTGTTTATCGGATTTTTGAGTCATTGTTATGACCGCAGTTTTCCAAGCAGTAGGAATAGTACAGCGTAACCGGAAAGAGAAGCTCGTTTATCGGCAAAGCTTAAAAAGTCGCGTTACAAATTTTATCGAATCCAGGGACTTTACTTTTCTTTAAACCTTTGATGACGTTAGAGGTCTCTGTCAAGGAGAAGGGTTCAATTTGAAAAACTGATGTTAAAGACGACGTAGTAGTAAATATTTCATTTGTTGAAGCTAGTTCAAAAGAGAGAGAGAAAGAGATCTTAACCATAAAATAAAACCTTCCTATCCCATTAATATGAGGAATGCTCATTTATTTATATACGAGAAACGACCATCCGTAGTAAACCACCATTTTGACACTATGACGCGGATTTTGACTTCAATAAAGAAGTTTTTCGTACAAAAAGGCAAGGCTTCACCAGAAACGGAACAAAATATTTATTTATAAATATTCGATTAAACAAAAATATTTTACGGGTTTCAACTTTATATAAGAAAAACTAATCCATGAAAATTTAGCCTACAAACTAATCTTGGCGTAACAAAACTCCCAAGAAAATAATAATTCCATTCCAGAATATGAGCGAAAAAAACCAGGTTATTCCAATTATAAACCCAATAAGAAAATAAAAACAAAATATCGTTTATCAAAACTTTTCTTATAGCGTTATTTAACGGTAATTGCTAGGTAAGACAATGTACGAAAATAAAACAAACCAATCAAAATGAGAGCAAAAAATTATAAATAATAATTATTAAAAACAACAACAACAATTTGCAAAAAAAAACCGCCAAGTCAGACATTTTTAGCGCTTAAAATCGTTTAATCCAATTTTTTTGTTTTTGTGGCTAAATAATTTTTAAGCCATTTTAATAATGTCAGGCTAAAAGCGACAAAAGACGGCGAGGACTGCAAAAAAAAAAATTGCTGCAGCTGGCAGATGTTGATAATCCGAAAACAAAACCAACAACAACAACTAAAGCGGCAAAAAAAAAATGCAGACACTCGAAAAATAAAACCAACATTTACTACGAGACACAAATAAAAACAAAAGCAACAACAACAACAGAAACAGAAAACGAAAGAGACAGCAGCAGCAGAAGCAGAGAAAGCAACCCTCGAAATGACGTTGACCCCGAAAAATGACACGAAGAAGAATATGTAAAAACAGAGCACACATACAAACTAACACTAACAAACGCTACTGACGACGAAAACAAAGTGGAATCTAATAACAAAACAGAAGCACGAAAGATAAAACACAGAGAGCGAGAATCAGTGAGTGAGTGAGTGAAGAGCAAAAACAACAAAAATAAGCGCGCAAATTGCGTCGGCAGAGCAACGCCGGCGTCGATACAATTAAGGACAGACAGATCAAAGAGAAATGCGTATAAAAACATGCCACACATAATAAATGCATGTAAGCGTGTGTTGTGTGTATGCAGCAGTGTTATTGCAAATTTTTACAACAAAACCAACAATCAGGCCGCCAGACAAGACATAGGATAGGAGTCAAAACAGAAACACACCCGCCCGAATACAGCATTATAAAGAGCAATAAATAACTGCGCATGTGCACTGAGACAGAGAGAGAGAGAGAGAGAGAAATTGATACACGCAGCAGCGCTGTCAAAGCTTGCGTTGGCGTCGCCGGTAACGCCGCTGCTTTGGAAGACGACGACAACAACAAAAATCAAAAAGAGATAAGACGATGCGAATAGATGTCGACAATGAGAATATGTATATAAAGCAAAAAAGCAGAAAGAGCTTGAATGTATGAGAAGCTGCGCTTTTTTTTTGGCGCTCTCGAGATGCTGCTGGTTGCCGCTTCCTTTTCATTTAGATAAGGGCGGAAACACGCAACTAGAGAATGTAAAAAAGAAAAAAAAACAACATCAATAACAACAACAAATTGAGAAGAAAAACAAAATTAAGTTGGCGGGAATGGAGAGCAATGTATTTCGTTGTAAAAGCGTGTTACAATTCGAGGCATAGTTTTTTTATTTATAACAAAATAGTTTAAAAATAACACAAAGCCGATTCTTATCAATCAAACAATTCTTAATTGCTTATATGTACATATATGACCCTCAATTTACGTATTACTAAGCTTTATATTTGTTCCGAAATTATTGATAATGAAAAAAAAGAAAACATAAGCTTGGATATAATTTCCATAAAAAATAATAGAAAAGAATCCTCTGCATACAACTGTACTTTATGGTGTCTTCCAAAAGAAGGCATCACTTATTCAATGAGTGAAATATGCGCTGTACTTTTCTAAGTTGTACTTTCCTCGTAATTTACCGTTATATGCAGCTGGTAGCTTATAATACGCATTTAGTTTATACTCTTGTGATATGTCTTGGTTTATAATTGTTTGTTATCAGTAATAACACTTTTTCATAAGGAAAATAATGAGGAAAATCAACATAGACACCGAAAATAGTATAGTAGCTATGACTGAAAGTGGTTCTCAACCAAGCCGAATACTAAATTATTAAAAGATTCAGACGGGCGATTAATGGTATAAAAGTTGAAAAAAACACCCAAGTAGGCTGCTGTTGCACTAAGAATGGACTTATGGACTTGCATGTAGAGCACTTCGGATTAGGGGCATCAGACATTCCGATAAGAATATAAAAGTGCGTCAAAAATTCTACAAACAATATGAACTTTGAAACATGGAGGATTGAAATCGAGTTATTTGCTTCGAAAAGACAAAATCAACTGAAGCCAATCTAATGGAAAGAAATATTTTTAGAGTAGACCTCATGAAGCTATTCAAAAGCATCATATGAAATTGACAGTTTGCTTCAGGGCGAAGGTAGCTTAATGGTTGGGTTGTTTCACTTGGTTGAATATGGGACCGCTTATAAGAATTAATGAAGAGTAAAGACTTCCTCCAAATTTTTCAAACCCATTTACTCGATTTTGTGGATCAAAGCTGCTATCCCGATGTTGAAGTTTTTTTCCAACAGGACGAAGAACTCAAACATACGGCAAAGATTATACAAATTTGGCTGTCTAGGCAAAAATTGTAGATAATAAAACGATATGCACAAGGCCCAGACCTAAACCCAATCAAAAATTTGTGGTCTACATTGAATAGACGATTGGGACAATACATTCGAGCACTTACCAACATAGAGGAGCTTTGGAACCATGTAAAGATAGAATTGGAAAGTATTCAAAGCGAATTTTGTGGAAAGTAATGTTGTATTTAACAGCTCGTTAGATCGAATGGCTTTGTTATTTGGAATAATCCAAATCAAACAAATAATATTCTCGTGGAAATGCTGCATCAGTACATCCCCATGAAATTTATACCAACAACAATTTATACAATTTATACAACATTTATACAATCAACAAGCTTTCGAGTTTCGAGTTAAAAAGACAGACCTACCTTTCCCGGTTTTCCTAGTGCTGCGTTCATATCTTGAGGAACGACAGTTTTTTTTCAAAGTACGAGCGAGTACTTTCCGAAAACTTCCTTCGTTTGCTGAAGTGCCTCAAGGTAGCGTGCTTCGTCCGTTTCTATTCAACCTTTTCGTAGCTGACCTTTCAATTCTTGACGAGGCTGTACCTACCACAATGTCTTGACTGATGATAGCCAGTTTTGCTATAGATGTGTGCATTTTGAACCGGTCTTCAGAATTCTTTAAAGCTGTTAGATAAATGTGCAAGGAGATGGAATATCCAAATAAATATCGCCAAATGCAGCAATCTCGAAGGCAAAATATCTGAGACTGGTTCTAATTAAAAGTCTCTCCACGATCCTAAAAACTCAATATCGAATGGAGTAAATGGTCGTATATTTTATTGAGTGTCTATGTCTTATCCGGCGTTGATTGAAAAACTCGTGAAAAAACTTTGATTTGGTAGAAGAAAATTCGATAATTATTAAATTTTAATGAGATGAATTGTGTGACTTTTGAAATGAACATAAGAAATTCTTCATAGAAGTTGGGTTTGAATTAGATCTTGTGCCATCATATGAATAGCACAAATAAAAATTTTTCGAAATTCTTATCAATCCCCTTTGTTTAATTGATCATGAGTTTAGCTTTTTCAACTCAAAGTAACAATTTAAATGGTTTATCAACTTAATTTGCCGAAATGAAAACGAAAAACAGTCACATTTTTAAGGGTACATACCAAAATTTTGGGTGGATAAATAAATAAATATATAATCATTATAAGCTAACCAATCTGATCTGATTAAGAAATAAAATTAACCAGCAATCAATGAGCTGTTCGACAGTTATTTTTTAAATAGTTTAATATTAACTTGTAACAGTGCAGCATCTATACCGCGCAAATATCTTATACTTATATCTATATCTTCTCTGACTCAACAAATCTTAATCTGACGTAGTTTTATAGACGCACTGACAGACGGACATGGTTAGATCGATCACAAAAAGATGTATGTATGTATGTACATAATTTACGTTCGATTTCTCCTCAGCTATTTTACAAACGTTTCAACAAACCCAATATACCATGCTTTCAAACAATTCTCAAAACAAAAATTATTTATGCAGCACGATGCACACCCTGTATGTGAGTGCAAGAAGCTGCTGCGACAAGAGAGATGATGCTGAATCGTTGTTGTTGTGTTGCGACGACGACGACGACGACAACGACAACGAAACGAATAAACGAAGGAAAGACCGACACGACCCGAACAAAGTGCATTCAACGAGGTATAAAAACAAAAACACACGATTATGAATGAAATATACGCGATGCTCTTATGACTAGCCGACTGAGTGCGGGCGAGAGAGAGCGAGCGTGAGATAGAGAAGGCGAGTGAAAAATAGTGCAAGTGAACACAAACGAAATGCAGACAACAACAAAACCCAGCGACGAACATAGCGACAAGAAAGAAGAGGAATAACGACGATGAAAATATGCCGACAACCTTATTGCTGTTTTCGTTGTTGCTTTTGCATTTTGTTGTTGCTGTTGTAAGAGGTACAGTGGCTCCAAAAAATTATGTTCTATTTGCCGCCAAATGTTGTAATGTCATAAAAAGAGGTGGCAGCAACTTTTGGGGGTTGTTATTGCTGGGCATTAGACGCGTTATGGGAGGGTTGTTTTTACTGTTGTTGTTGTTGCTGTTGTTATAGTTGTCTGCTGCAAGTTTTTACATGTTGTAAATAAGTA
Organism: Leucophenga maculata; assembly: GCA_035044805.1. NCBI lineage: Eukaryota > Metazoa > Arthropoda > Insecta > Diptera > Drosophilidae > Leucophenga > Leucophenga maculata. The sequence continues at coordinate 833,491 of JAWNNP010002078.1, read as the reverse complement.
AAAGCAAAGCAGAGAAGATGATGAAGAAGAAAAAAGTTTGTCGAAATGTTTTTGCGTAAAAAAAAAAAGTAGATATCTCGTACTATGTATGTAGCAGCAATGGGGGTTGTTGTAAATAGTAATGCATGCATGTGTGTGTGCGTATGTGTGTTGTAGATAGTATCATTTTATAGTAAAAAGAGTAGTATGTAGTTTTTATGTAGTAATTCGACAGAATGCAGTGCAATGCGTTGAATGAAATCTGCTGCAAAGTGTAGTAGATACATACATACATTCATATGTACATACATATATATATATATGTATGAGAAATATATGTTTTCCTTCGTCGTATTTAGTCTCGTTTCACATTCGGAATCTGTGGTCAATAACCTATGTATGTACTATACAAGCGATTTTCCAATATTTGGTCATTTAAATAAATGTGCATTCAGAGAGTTTCTATTCCAATTATTTGGCATCAAATTAAAAGGAAAAATTGTTTATCGATTTTACATTTAATTAAAATAAAATTTTTAATTAAATTGATTGCTAATAAATTATTTTCATTTAAGCTGTGAAAAAATCTGTTTATTGATGTCACGCTTCACCGCAACGTTGTGGTTTCAAGTGTTGCATTACATGTTTACTAAACGTTATTCATCAGCATGAAAAAAATACAACCAATATTTTTTCTTTATGAGGGCGTGGCACCGCCTATTTATGCATATTTTTAATATTAATTAATTTAATTTTGATTCTTAGGTACTCTAAAACTACTAATGAAAGTCTAATCAAAATCGGTTCAACCGTTTCGGAAATTATCCCGAATAAACAGTCACCATCAAAATCGGTTGAATAGTTTCTGTGATTATCTCAAAAATACAGTCACCATCAAAATCGGTTCAACTGTCTCAGAGATTATCCCGAATAAAATGTCAACATCAAAATCGGTTCAACTGTTTCGGAGATTATACCAAACAAACAATCAGACAGAAATTTAAATGCAAAACCATTTTTTTATTTTGCAAGAGTTTTCTATACCGTTCTGCTAATTAGGCAGCTACACATGGGATCCTTTTGTGTACAGGGTCTACCGCAAAGTCGAACACTGATCGCTTCCTGTAAAATGTAAATTGTAGCTAAAAGTTACAAATAGCATGTGTCTCCAAAATTTTCAATCAGGAGAACTGATGCTTTTTGGGTTAAGTCCCATAAGGAACTTGCGGTAGCATTCGGTGATAATTTTGAGGCCCACATATAGCCATTTGGCAACAGCTCATAGAGAAGAAAACACATGACCAACCAATGGTTGATAGCCCTGGTCAGCTCTGCTTTTCAGTCACGCCCATCATCTATCATAGGGATCTTCCTGGTAATTTTTAATGCGGTCTTAAAACTATGAGACATCCCATCACAGTGAAAAAAGTTCAGGATAGAAAAAGCCCATCGTCATTAGAATCATATAGACCAATCAGTCTGCTGATCACCTTAGCAAAGCATTTCGAGAGGTGCTTTTTAACAAGAATACTAGAAATCGAGAAGGTTTTCGTAAGTGTGAAGAGCAAGAAGGCACCAGGTGAGGAACGGCTTGATGATATCACTCGGAAGGCTTTTTCCGGCCAAAGCGTTGCTTTTCCTGATCCTCATCTTTAACACGGAATTGAGACTAGGAGATATCCTGCCATTGTGCAAAAAGGCCAGGATTTGTACGATTCACAAGACTAGAAAAAATACATCGTCATTGGAGTCATAAAGATCAATCGTAACAAAGCACTTCAAGAATTGCATTCAAACAAGAATACTTGGGATAGAGAATGCAAAGAGAAAGATACCAGCCTTTCAGTTTGGTTTCCGTTAGTCCTATGGAACGCCGAAATAATTGAATAGGGCTGTAAGCTTCACCTAAGACGGATATCAAGTCAAAGAGTACGTGGTGCCCTTTTATCTTGAAATAAAAACGAACTTTGATAGAGTTTGGCATGATGTCCACCTAGTTGAACTCTAGGGTAGACGGCCAGCTCAGCGGTGCTTGTTAATACAAAAGAACCCGAAAGAACCTTCTCTATTATTTTGAATGAAGCGGAATCATCTGTGAGACCAATCAAGGCTGATGATGCACCCGCAGTATGCCCACAAGCTCTACTATTCCGATAGATGACTCGCTGGATCCAATGATCGCTTCAATTGCTGATTATACAGCCATCTTGGACAGGGCTAAATGTGTCTACAATGTTCTCCAACTATATCTTTGCAAATTTGGGCAAAAGACTGGAACATTGATATGCTACAGCGTTAAACACTCACTTGCCCGGGAGTCTAGCTTCAGGAGCAGCATCTAAATACATATATGGATAGGCGTCTCACTTTCACCGAACCAAATTTGGGGATGTTCTTAATAAACAAGCTGCGGCGCACTTAGAATTAATAAAACAACTGAACATGAGGGGCAGAAGCAAGAGTCATTGTGACGAAATTTCTGCAGAAAATACATCATGGCGACCTGGCTGACAGAGCTCTATAATTGCAACACTGGGCATATTAGCACCTACATGCGTACATATATATAAAATGTTGGCAAAATTATAAAAATAAAAAATTTTTAGTACGTTGTATCTAAACAAAGAAACCAGACAAAAAATTTGGAGAACAAATATATTTATTGCTCTAAATAGTTTTCTTTTTATCTCTAGACACTCAGCGATATGTATTCTTCTTTTAACAGTGACAAATCTTTTACCAACGAATCATTTTTTAAAGTTTGGAAACATAAAATTATACAAGAGCGCTAAATATATTATGTGAAGACTATTCCAACATAAACTTTTTTATTTTGAATGTTGCGGGAGTGATCTGTAATATGATGCATTGTCTATATGAAACCAAATTTTATTTTACACAATTTGTTTTTTTTTTTTGATTTCCAATTCAAAATTTCCAAAAATTTCGAAAAATACTCGTTTGTAAAGAAATGCAAATGAAAGTGACTTCTATTCTACTTCTTTGTAGCCGGTTTTCCTTTTATAGTCCATTGTTTTGACTGTTACTTCGTCTCAGATGTAAGGAAATGGAAAACTTATGACTTTCCCCTAAATGCGGAAAAACTTCATTGAAACCATTTTTTTTTTTTTCATTTGAAATCTTGTCCTGAGCAGTATATGATCATACGCTCCAGAGTGTAATCTAGCTCTCTTTGGATATTACTTGGAGTGAGAACTTTCAAATTAAATTACTGTACAACATGGAGATAAACTTGAGTTTTCAAATTTATTGACCGTAGACAACTTAAATAGAATCCGAACGCAGAATTTTCCAATCACGTCTGAATTTTGAGGTGATGGTGGTGAAATGTTTATAGGTCAAACTATACCACGTATGTACAAGCTAATTTGTGAAATTTTGGTCCAATATTGCTACAACTCGAGTGTTCTCATTCCATGGTCATTTGACATAACACGAAAGAAAAGTTTTGTGAAATTTTTGACTCAGAATCCTCATTTTATGTTTACTGCATTATTTTCCAAACTAATTTATTCTCTTGAACGAATATTATATGTTTCTTATTTTCCTGTCAAAAAAAAATTTCTTGCATGCCAAACACTTTGAGACATCAATTAAAAGATTTTGTTGCTGCACTTTACTTCCGCACTATAATATCATACGAAATCTTATATAATTCTCCCTACTATGTAGTAAGTGCATTCACTTCCAACTTCCTGCCAGAGCCAAGCAGAAAAAGTAATCAAAAATGTAGCCAGAAAATGCACTTAAAAAGTGCTAATAAAAATTGCATAATTAAACCGGAGGCAGGCGCACAAAATACAAGACACGGAAACTCAGGCAGGAACGGAATGTGCGCGGATGAGCGAGCAAATGAATCAAAAACTTAACAAACAAAAAAAAGTTTCCAAAACTTAAAAACGTTATTAATAAACTTGTGCATTAAAATACAGACGCTAAAGCAACAACAACAACAACAAACTCAACAAAGAAGAAGAAGAAGAAGGCGACGATGTTGAGTGAATTACACAAAATGTACATTAATTAATTACTAAATTTAATTCACACACAAAAAGAGGCGAGGAAGAAACCAAACCAAACCAAAAAAGACAAAGAGGAGGGAGATATCACCGCGACGAGACGAGACTCGCCACGCAAACGAAGACGCCGCAAAATGGCTAAAAATAACTTAACCAAGTTATTACTACATATTATTGTTTTTGTTGTTGCTATTGTTGCATGTAATATGTAGTGTGCCACCGACGAATGTCAGACGCTATTCTTGCCTAGTATATACGAGCATCAACTCGTTCTCAACCACGACGACCGACCAAGTCACACTAATCGCTAAATTTACGAGTACAGTTAAAATAAAATCATAAAAATGCCTTTCATTGTTGTTGTTGTTGACTGTCTGTCTGTCTGACTGTCTGATGTTTGTCTGTGTTGCTTTGCGCGCGTTACTCACTTCGGTATTATTACAACAACAACAACAACAAGTTGAACACAAACCCAGCAAAGGAAGCACAGACAACAATAACAACAAAAATGTAGCTGAGTATACAACAAAAGAAAAGGAGGACAACAACACAGACAAACGAAGTCGAAGAAGAATGAGGAGTGTCATCTGATCAGAAGAATAGGCACAGCACAGTCTGAGAATTTCCACGAAACACTTGAAATAACTTTCCACGAGCTCAGAAATTACAATACTTCCTCTTTATGAAGTGTACCGACACACTAAAATGTTGGAATAATTTTTTTTTTTTGTTTTTATTGCCTTTCATCAATGAAAAACACATACATACATACACACATACATATAGAGAGAGAAGGCCAGTTAAACCTTCAGCATTCTAGTACGAATGGTGTATTGTGTTCGTTTTAACATTTTTCTATTAATTTAGGAAGAGGTATAACGACTTTTTGCAGTTGAATATTGGTTCAGATTCTGTGAATTGTTGACACAAATTTCGGACTTTAAAGTTGGTTTAAAGTCCAAGCTTTGTCAAAATAAAAACACCTATTTTTCTTCTATTGAGTTTCTATAAAGAAAAAGGTGCAAGAAAGGCGTGAGTTTGAGAATGTTAAGAAAGGATACTACCGCAGAATAAGTCTTCTTTTAATCGGTTGTAAGATTCTGTCGCTCGTATTGTGTAATAGGCTGAAATCATATACGGATTAACTGATAGGACAATTCAGACCAAAAAGGTCGACCAGTTACCAAATATTCTCATTACGCCAATTCTTGGAAAAGACCCGTGAGTTTCACAAAGACACACACCACACCATTTATTTGTCGATTATAAAACCGCTTTCGACACATTGATACGATCGTAGGTTTAATTAAGCGTTGGAATTCTTAGAGAGAAAAATTCTCCGCAGTTTTTTAGTTCGTATTAGAGTCGGTGATGAGTTTAGGTCGCAGTACGAGCTATTCGATGAGGTTGACATAGTCCAGCACATAAAATTCCAAGCTGGTCGGTCACCTCATTCGTAAGGATGAAAGAGCTCCAGTAAGAATGTTTTACATTGAGACCCAAACTTGATTGATGGACGACAATATAAAAGGCAAATGGGAACGCGTTGGAATGACTAGGTATGGAGAGATCTCACCGAACTTGGTATTTATAACAACAAGCGCGCACAAAACTAAAGCAGCTAGTACGCCTTCCTAAATGCAGCCATGACCGAACGACGGTTGACGGCCACTTAAGTAAGAATATGGAGTCTATAACAGAAAAAATTTATATCATTTTGGTTGATCCCTTATGTTTCTATTACTTTTCAAGCGATTTTAACTGAACACTTATTGACTACAGAGGTGAAAGTTTGACTCATCCTCCTTCTGGTTGTCATTTCACTTAGTATTTTAATGAATGAAAATTTTACTTTGAAGATTAAGCTAGATAAATAAGGTTGCTCGACGATGGTCCAATTAATAAATAATTTTATTTAGCGGTTAGTATCTAAGTTGTCAATTGACGATCTACGCTCTGGTTTCATGAACTGTAAAGTCAATGAAATGAATTAGATCGTCCAGTGGCTAAGCAGGTTTGCCAGACTTTCTAGGTTCCTAAATAATGATTCCCCAGGGTACGTTTTCCGAGAAGTATTGACATAGACAGAGTTAGATATTTTCCATTTCCTAAACACCGCAACTACGACCGAAGTTCTGGCAGCGAATTTAAAGTTCTTGTTCTTTTTAAAATTAAGGACCTTATATCTGTACGTCAGTGGATATCTTGACTAAAGTGTTTTTAAGGTATTAAACTACCGTCTACACGTTAACTCTCTGATTGTACCGTATTAATACCGAGAAAATCTACTAAAAAGGTCTATGAATGTCCATCACTAGTTCGCCATATCGATATCTGGTATGGCAGAATGGCTAGATACCCAGATGAATTCGATTGAGTGTTGGTTTAGTTTAAAATAAATAAATAAATGACAGCTGCGTTACCAGATTCTCTGAGAATAAGAAAACCTCATTTCCATTGGTGAAGATTAAAGATATGTTCCATCTGCTGAAGGTTTCTTGCATCGAATCTTCCCTCACCGAAAAATTTGTTACAAAGTTGTCACATCAAACTCGCCATTTCATTATCTTGAAATGTTTGGGTGACAATATATTCCAAACAAATGGACCGATTGATTTTTATTGTACATAGATTTCTGGTGGTTCTCTAACCAAATAAATTAAAGTTCCGATTTTTTCAGTTATATAAACAAGCAACATTGACGTATTTGCGACAAGGAAACAAAAAAAATAGAGAAACCAATATAACCTAACACTATGATGAGAACCTAACACATGTTAGAAAAGAGATACAGACAAACACTAGATCTTGGCCCATATGGAATATTTTCTTAGGAATTTAAGATTCTCCTTTCACGTTTCTAGTTATATAAACAACAATAAAATATTTTACACAAAAATTCCCATATAGTGGTCCAATTTGAACCTAAAAGGGTTTATGATATTTCCTCATTACTTAACAATATCAATAAAAAATTTTCATACAAAAAACTTAATATTAGGAGTAGGTATGACCCATTATCATTTTTAAAATGGAAACCTTGATGTCTCATTATTTAGGGTGCCTGGTTTTTTTTTTGCAAAAGCTACTCCAGTTTGAACATAGTCTTAGACATATCTGGAATTCCTATATACATATATATGTAGTAGTATATTCAATCTCATTTGATTTAAACGAGAACAAGCCAAAGTGTGACTGTATGTGTGTGCTCTGCAAATCTGGAGTTTCTTGTTAAATGAATAACTTTTATTTTCATAAAAAAAGCAAGAATGAAGGGGCAGATTTGAATAGGGGTTACCCCTTTAAAAATGTTAAATCTTTCACTGACAAACTTGAAACCTCTTTTTCTTTTAGTCTTCGAGTTGTCGGTATTCATACGGACAGCTGAACATGACTTTATCTCCAGGACATCTGAGGATGATTATGTATGGAGTTTGTCCTAAATATACCCTTCTATCCTACGGGTACACAGTAAATTAGTAGCCGACCTAATTTGTCTTTCTTTACCTAACGGTTTGGTAGCAATATGAGTTCTCTTTAAGCCAACAAATTAGAATATTAGCAGCACCTAAAAGTTACTGTATTACCTAATTACTTCATCGCTTACTTTGTGTAGGATTACATTGAAGATTACATTACAAAATAAAGAGTTGCACAACATTTATTCTAATTACTTTTCTAAAGCAACAAAGCGAGTAAGAGAGAGAGAGAGAGAGAGAGAGCGCTAAATTACGCGAAGCCTCGCGCAAATAAGGAAAAATAATCGAGTATCGGCTGGCTGCATTACGTATATATGTGCGTAAGCTTGACTATCTGTATATCTGTGAGATACTTTGCGTAAATATGTATACCGGCTTTTTCCATTTCAATGAAGACAAACCCAAGACTACGAGAACTTCACTTGTTAAGGGTTTCTGTGCAGCAACAGTACAGGAGCAGCGACGGGGTGTCTGTTTGTCTGTTGGTATTGTGCCGTGCCGCCGTACCTTGGCTTGTTGTTGTTGCAGCAGATTTTTTTTTTCATGTTGAAAGTACAGACATGCAATAACAGCAACAAAGAAGACGACAACAGCAACAGTCAAAACAAAAAAAAACAACAACACAGACAGTAAGACAACAACAAAAAGAATGGAAATAAAATGAGCAACAATGAAACGAAGGATATGTATGTAGGCAAAGAGTACAGAAGAGTGTGTGGTAAATGAGAAGAAGTTTGGCATAACAGACAAACACAAATGCGAATACAAGCATACTCGAACATTGTGTGTAGGCGGGAATTCGAAATTGATGTGCGTAAAAATATTGAAAGTCATTAATTTTGGCTTATTTAAAATCGATTCTTATTTATTTTATTCGAAATTCCTTTATTTTTTATGTTTATTGTAATCAATTAAAAACTGTTGTTTTATAGTGCTTGGATGCACTCGTATTATGAATCTGTAATCTCTGCAGTACTTAGAAGCTAATCTGAAAGAAAAAAAACATACAAAATGTTCGAAAAGTTGCTCATGAAGTCACCGTTATAGACCATCTGTGATTTTTATGTTAGTATGTTGCCGTACACTGCCCGAAACTATAATCAAAATCAGACGTGATAGAAGGCATCATTGATGTAACCCAATTACTAAAAGTTCCTTCTTCCTTAATAAAACCATGCTTTCTGCGTCCACATGGATGGGACTACCGATTTTGTCTGGCTGTGGTATAGCAGACTGCAAGCACTCTGTTCGGATGAACCATCACATCATCATTTACTGATCAATGTAAGACTTTCAGAAAGTAGTTCTACATCCTCTTCAGGTAATTTCTCTTTGAGACGTCACGTCGTGATGGATCATCTTGTCTTGAAGCTTCACTTTTCCAAAAACTGAGGAGTAACCATTGTGCAACTCAAATTTTTGTTGTAAATATACATTATTATATGGAGGCAGGAGTATTTTTTCATTCGTTAGTTAAAAATGAGAAATGCATAAATGGCCTACGATCTTCGACACTGCACTCATAGCTGTACCTGCGGAATGTTCTTATTCTTCAGACTCTACTGAATGCCCGCTGCATGGCGACTAATGCCGCATTGCAATACTCAAAGATATCAAAAATTTGCAAGATATGATATGCAACTGTTTAAAGTTGTTCGATTGTGCCAAAGCCATGACGTTCCCTAAACCCAAACTGGTGATATATCTGGCAGGATACTGTTTTGATCCATGAACTCATGCAGGCGGTCAGCAATCAGTCTTTCCCATACCCTCGATAATGAAGGCAGAAGACTAATTGGCCGGTATGACTCAGGTTCATCATTCGGCTAACTGGCTTGTGAATCAAATGAAACGCTGCTTTCTATAACTGGACCGGGAATAATTGAACCCTCAACAATGTGCTTTCTTTTTTTTTTATACTAAAAACTTTGAATGGATATTATGTTGGATTTTTTAAAAATTTGTAAAATTTTTTTTTTTATAATTCGCAGAATTTTGAACGCTAAGTTTTCTCAAATATATGAAATTTCTTAATGCGATTTTCTTGCTGAGATTTTATGCCCAAAAAACCAAACATGACCCAAATCGCCTTACTCTTGCATACCTACATATACATATACTTTGTAGGGTCTCCTTTAACTCCTTGAATTTTTAAAGAATCTCTATGTACCTACACACATACATATGTGCACAAGGATATGGAAAATTTGATATATTTTGCAGTCCCAATAATGTAGAAAGGGATCAATCCAACCCAAAGAAATATCTAAACAAACTCCGATCAATTCGAAATTGAAGTTCAAATACCTAAAAACTTCCTATTACACACTTGCGCCCTAACACACCTACACAATTCCAGTCTCAGCCATTACAATGATGCAGCCAAGAGGGTTAAGAGACAGAGATAAAAATATATCTCAATATTATGTATCTAAAAATAGAAGAAATACGTATAAAGCGCCACATTCCATATAAGAGCCCCACGATCGCAACATGCTTGAACGCGTTCTATCTCTCTCGCACTTTCGGCGGCAATTATAATGATCATAAAAATTGCAACCACGTGTATTGCGCGCATTTAAAAATGTATAGACTAAGAGGATCGATCAGACAAGCGGGAGAGGCACACAAAGCCACAGAACACAAACACATACGCACTCTATGTAAAAATACGCGTGTGAACGTTGGGAAAAACAACAGCAACAACAACAACACTAATAATCAACTGGGGGCATAGACAACAACAAAAACAGCTATAATAATCATCGTTAAAAAAAAAAAATCAGAAACCGAAGCGCCAACAGTATTCAATCGTTCTCTCACGATTTACTCTCTCTCTCTCTTTCGCTCTTAACATCTTCTAAAATTCATTCTCATTTTGTTATAAATTTGTTGTTGTTTTAGTTGAATTTATACGTAGATAGCGGCAACAACAATAACAACACCAATAAGACAAAAAAAAAGAAAATAATATATAAACGAACTTTAATACAAAACGGAATCGTTAAAAACAAGAAAAACAAATAGCTGCACAAAACGGAATGCCGAAAAAATATCAAAAGTGTCAAAAACAACAAAACATATACGCACCCATGCACACATGTACACTATGTATATATGTATAGGTGTGCGTATATGAAAGTGGTCATGCATATATGTAGCAGAATGTGACGACATTTGACGCTCTTTAAGTTAATAGAGGGAGGGGGTGCACAGATGCAGATGCTGAAATTACAGGGCATTTATTAACTACATCAACAACTTATATGTATAAACAAAAACAAATGCGGCAAACAATGTGAAAATCAAAAACAATATTAATAAATGCAAAGAACGAAGAAAAAAAAAACACATCATCGACAACGACAGGCATTCATAAACAAAAACAAATGCCATAACATGCAGAATGTGCGGTATAGCTAGAAGATTTGTACACTGTAAAACCGAGCTGATCAGAGGGTATTCGTCGTGGCCGAATAGACCGACGAATGTTTCAGATCCGCAGCAACATTCTGTAAAAACTAACAGGTTACAGATGCACAGGAGTCACTGAGATTATGGAGGAGTAATTGATTTAATTAATTATTCTTGGAGGCGATGAAGCGCACAACACCGTCGATAGAGAAAGTAGTATTCATCGAATTTTATGCAAGATATGGTCCGATGAACGCTACTTTATAACAGGAATCTCAATGTACTTCGTCCTATATTTCAAAAAGGAGACCCCACTGTTTGCGCCAACTATCGCGGAATATGTCTCCTTGCCATTGGATAAAATATTCTGTCACGCATATTGTGTAATAGACTGAAGCCATATACGGATTCACTGATAGGAGAATATCAGTGTGGCTTCAGACCAAAAATGTCAACCAGTAATCAAATATGCACAATACGATAAATCCTGGAAAAAACCTGTGAGTTTCACAAGGACAAACACCAATTATTTGTCGATTATAAAGTCGCTTTCGACACACCGATACGATCGAAGTTATCGACGCCCTATCTGTACAAAGTATACCGGCAAAGATCGTTCGTCTTTTCGTGATGACGTTATCATACACACAAAGCGTTGTCAGGGTAGGAAAAAACCTCTCCGAACCATTTAATACCAAGAGAGGTTTCAGGCAACGTGATGCGCTATTGTGCGTTTTTTCAATCTGCTGATGGAATACATCCTACGCCATTGGTATTGATATTATCGATACGCAGGAACGGCGATACAGCAAGGCGTTCTCAAAGATTGGACGAGGTTGTAATGACAAGGTATGGAGATATCTCAGAGTACTTTGCATTCATAAAAGCCAGAACGCACAAGACTACAGCAGCTGGTCTGACTTCCTAAATGCGGTCATGACTGAACAACGCTTGACGCCCACTTAAGTAAGTGTCTGACCGTTGCATAAGTTCCATTTCCATTATTCCAACCGAATAAATACCAAGCTTGTCGATTTTATTTCAATTTTTAGACGAACTTTTATAACCTGTAACGGTAAAGTAAAAGGGTATTTTAAATTTATATAAATTGTATGTACGGACAGAAAAAAAGTGAGGGAGATCCCCTGAAGTATGTATATATTGTTGATCAGCACCAAAATTCGAGTCATGTGCCAACTGCATCGAAACTTGGATGTTATCTCTACATCATCTTAAGAATCTCTGAAGAGTAAAATTTACTTTACCTGTCTATGTATGTATGTTGTTTGTTCCTTTATGGCACTCTAAAGACCAAACGTTCGGACCGATTTTGATGATTAATACCTCAATCAATTTGGTTTTAATTTGCGATCATCACTAAAGATATAACAGTAAACAAAGTTTAATGCGGTAATAACCAGACGCCATATTGTCAAAAAGATAGAGGCTATGAATTATGTTAAGTTGTGTATCATTCGATAGGTATTTCATCTTTAGGTTTCTCTTATCATTTTTCATTTTGAATGACCATTAATAATCTATAATGATTTCTATTTCATTCATTCATTAGTTTGTTATAATTCTCATTTAGTTCTTGCTTGCACTAGTAGTACGTTAAAGTGTCATTGGTTTTATTGCAGTCCGGTTTTTTGTATACTTTTTAGCAATTAATTGTTTTCTAGATGTTGTCAACGTTTTACTAAAATGCATACACCACTCATACTTCTATATTTGTGAGTGATGTAGTGTATTACAATGGAAAATATGCAAATTGTTGCTGTCGCCTGACGTTGTCATCGAATGTTCTTTTTGTTGCTGTCATTGCTGCCGTCATCATGAACAATAACAACAATAAAATCATCACCTCAGTCATGTTGTCGGTGTTGTCGAGGTTATTAAAAGTGGTGGATTTTTAATGCAATATTTCCATAAAGTCTACGATTTATTTAATATACTTTCGTATATTTAATCGATTAATACATATATCAAAGCATGCTAATTTATATGCGAAGACTTTGTTTGAACCGGAAAATTATGGTAATTATGGTTCAGAACAACATCATTGGCTTTAAAGAAAAACGGAATACCAACCCATTTAATATAATGCTTTGCAAAGAGAAGTTTAAATGCGAATATGTGGACAGGAATTGTTGAAGCACAGTTGATATAGCTGATATATCAACTCCGGATGAATAAATATAATTTCCAAGAAAAATGTAGTACTACCGCTTTTGTATTCTTTTTTTTACACTTACATCAAATGCTAATAGTTCAAATAATATTATCACTTTATTAACTTTTATAGTTTATATAGTTCTAGGAATTGCTTACAGCATGATGTAATATTTCGCGGAATTCGTAGTAAACATATGAAAATGCAACTAAGTACATACGTAAATACATTTAGTCCATATAAAAATAAGTTTATCGACGTATAAAAACATTATCTTCCATAGAAACTACGTCAGAGTCTGGCGAATATTGTCACACTTCATTGTCAAAACAGTGTGAAATACGCACTATTGTTTAACTCTGGAACCCTCCATTATATAGCACACCATAATGGCAGGCAGCACAGCTGTAGCTAGTGTAGGTAGTGCTCTAAACTATCAGCAACTATGATTATGTATTGTGTGTACTTAGCTGGATGGTGGGGGTGTAACCAAACCACTACCAATCAGTCTAACCAAATAAAAGTGAGAAAACAAGTCAACCAGAGGCGCTTATCATTCGCTCAGCACATGTTCAGCTGCTGCTTCGTGCGTAATAAAAAAAAAAAAAGAAAAGAATAAAAATCCAGAATAAAAACAACAATCAGCATAAACAAAATCTGTGTTATTATACAATATATATAAATAATTTCACAAGTGAATCACACACAGAAGTCACAGAATTGATGCATGGGGATAAGCAGAGCAGGCGGCAATGACTTACTATCAGGAACACAGGTCTAAAGTCCATTCATAAATACTAGCGGACAGTAAACGTTTACTTTTTTTCGGAATCTTCTTGCTATAGACTTATATCATGGTGACATTGATAATAATGATAAAGATCTAGATTATACAGGGTGCGCCATATCGAGCTTCGGTATAGAAACACTGAATAGCTTTGACGTTCGTGAGGCGATTGCCTTGTGTAGGTACGATTTGGAAACGTCAATTCAGTACAATTTGAGCGATGAATAACTTAACAACCATCATCGGCCTTTACTTGTTCAAAAAAAAGGCGAAACAGTCGACGGTAAGCGATATCGGTGGATGCTGGCGCACATTGTGTGCGGAAAGGGTCTAGAAAACTTCTGGTTTCAACAGGACGGGACCCCATGTCACACAACAATCGAATACAATGGAGTTTTTGCAGCGAAAATTCCGTGGACGCGTTGTGCCAAAAAGAGGCGATATCGACTGGGGTTATCTGAAGAGCAAAGTGTACATGAGCAAGCCCAAGACCATCACAGATCTCAAGGAGAGTATTCGCACCGAAATGGCCAATATATCGGCCGATATGCTCGAGAAAGTCATGGAAAATGCTCGAAAAAGGACACTTTTTGCCATCAAGAACAAAGGTGGCCATTTAGTCGATATTGTATTCAAAAACTAACTCAAATGAATTGTAAAGGATCAATCTAAATAAACATAAAACATTTTCCATGAATTTTGGTTCTTTTCCAAAGATATTCAATATTTTCATACCGAAGCTCGATATGGTGCACCCGTTATAAAAGAACTATGAAATTTCGAGAATGTAATCTTTGCATACATACATATATAGTTACATATATCTTCTGAACAAAAACTATACGAAACTTTTTCATTATTTGTTGAAATTCATTTAGTCCCTTTTAAAGAAAGGTATAGCCTGCAGCTTCCTCGCTGAGTAATAGCTTGTCTCGTGGTAAATGTTGTTTTGATTTAAATATTTTGATAATTTCTGCAAATGTTTCAGTGATTCCGGCACAATCGCTCGCCCAAAACTTCATGTCTAATGCTCTGCACCGAACCGATTTTTTTTTTTCAATTGAAGAGGTCAACCAGACAATCAGAACGATGCAGATTATCAACTACACTATGGTCCACATGGAACTCTTTTAAGTCAACAAATAACCGTTGATGAAACATGGAAACACCAATAGACCGGAGCGCAAAAAACAGTCGAGGATCAACTGCTTCAATGACAGAAAAAAAAGGTTCTATCGGCCGGAAAAGTTATAACGACTGTTTTATATTGAGATTCACATGTAATACGTATGTATCTTCTCAAAGAACTTAAAATTAACTATTGTCTGTAAGGGAAGTTTTTTCCAAATTCAACTAGAAAGTACCGGAAATTTTTAAATAAAATACACAATTTTCATTTAATCATTCAGTTGTTCGCCTTTAAATTAGACACATTTGCCTGCGTTTTTTTTTCTGTCTATGCTTTGAAACACTTTTATTTTATGTGGTTTCCTATATAGCCTTCAGTTTATTCTACGAATTTTCTTTTATGCCCTCGATCGATTTAAAACGCATACCACATAGCGAACGAAAAAAGAAGTCACAGGAGGCCAAACCAGGTAAGTAAGGTGGTTGATCGATGATATTTGTTACAATTTCGACCTTAAATTCGGTTACAATTGATGCTCTTTATGTGATGTTGATGTATTATCGTTGTGCAAATTCCACGAATGGTTTGTTTCACAATTCCGGCTGTTTCGACGGATTTTCTCACACAATTTCTTCAATACGTCTAAAGAGCATTCTTTTGTGAACGTCGGCAATGTCGGAACGTATGATTTCCAGTAGGGTTTCTTAAAACAGTTCCCGAATATAATGCATTGATTTCTATTAGAATCATAGAAGTCTAATATGCGGAAAGGAAGCATTATATTTAAAAGACTTTGTAGAAGAAGCAAAAAGAGAAATTCTAAAAGAAGCATGAAATAATGGTTCACGATAGAAATTTTAGAACTTTTTTCAAGAGTGCTTCTGCATTGGAAAAAAACCTGCTTCACAAAGTTAAAAAAAATATATTTATAAACATAAGAGGGGTACTATTTATATTTCGTAAAGTGGCAACACTAATGTCAATCGTGTATATTGGTGCAAAGTAATGCTGAAAAAATACGATCGCAGTGTTTCAAAAGACTTTTATAAGATCATCACAGGGTAAGAATTATGGATATATGCGTATGAGCCGGAAACAAGGCAGCAATTGACCGAATGGGTGTTCCAAGACGAGCCAAATCCGACAAAAGTTGTTTGCGCAATTAGCAAAACCAACCGCCGATTAGGAATCACCCTCCACCATGACAACGAAAGCTCTCACGTCTCGGCTCACAAAAGTGAGTTTTTGAGTACTCAAAGTATCGAATTGATGGATCATCTATCACCGTACAACTCTGATTTATCATCCAATTATTTCTTTTTATTCCCAAACATCAAAAATAAACTGAATGGTGATCGTTTTTTTACGCCCAAAGAAGCTGTTGAAGCTTTTACAACCCATGTTTTGGTGGTGCCTTAATCGGAGTGGAAAAATTGCTGCGAAAATTGGTTTCATTTAAAAATGTTTGTTATTATTCCCGAAGTATGATTTAATGCTCTTCGTATCTACATACATATGTGCTTCTAGAATCCTTCCAATTCCTACTAGGTAGTTTCTTTAATCCACTTTAAAATGCGTTCAATACATATGCATGTATTTATTTATTTGTGTACAAATTGCGTAATTGATATTAACTATGTGCACACACACACACACACATAAACACACTAAGATCCAAATTGCGTGCCTATGTATGTATTTGTGTTTATGCACATAAATATTTTTGCATGCGTGTGTGTGTGTGTTTGTGCAAGATTTTAAGGAGCATTAAACTTGTCGAAATAAACATTATTAGACGCACTTAAGTTCAAGGCCAAGTAGTGGAGAAACAACGCACAATACAAATCACAAACAAACTCACATGGTCTAACAAAAAAAAAAAAAAAGAAAAAAAGAGCGCCTACAAAGCCAAAAACAACAATAATGCAATGGGCCGCAGCGACAGTAAAAAAAAAATCTAAAATAACAGCAAAAAAAAAAAAAACCAACAGCAGTTTAACGAAAACGAAAAAAAAAAAACTAACGAAAATAAATACTGCAAAAATTTGCCGCTAAAGCAAAATAGCAGCGAAAAAGGTCAATGACACCTGACGCTGTCGTCGCTGCCGTTTAGCCTCACCTGTGTCTCTCTGTGTGTGTACCATAAAAACCAACTCTTGCTCATTGCTGTTGTTGGCTCTTCATCATCAATGCTGCTGCTGCTGCTGCTTTGACCATTGCGCCAACAACAACAACAATAGCAACAACAAACGATGAAAGCATGAGGACAGAGGAGAGACAGCGCTTGCACTAATTAGCTGTTGTTGTCGTATAGCACAGCACAAAACAGCATTTAATAAATTCTTATTTTCGATTTGACTTTTTTTGCAATGCTTTGCAAAATATTTTTTAATAAACAAAAAAAAAAAGCACAAAAAAAAAAATAATAATAGCATAAATATTAATAAATAA
Source organism: Leucophenga maculata (assembly GCA_035044805.1). Classification (NCBI taxonomy): domain Eukaryota; kingdom Metazoa; phylum Arthropoda; class Insecta; order Diptera; family Drosophilidae; genus Leucophenga; species Leucophenga maculata. Next base: position 816,039 of record JAWNNP010002078.1, on the reverse strand, counting down.
GCAAACAAATGCAAATACCTCGAAATACCATAATCAATTAAAAATCATTTCAAGCAAAAAACGCTCAAATGCAAATAAATCAAAAGAAGAATGCGTTCAGCTGCTAAAGCTAAACGTATGACCAGAAAAAAAAGTTTATTTTTAGATTTTTGTTCTTACACTTTTTCTAATTCGCTAATAGTTGAAAAGACATATTGCGTATAAAAATAGATTTTACTTAAAAATAAAGTGGCCGCGTATATAGCACGCAAAAAACGAAGAAGAAGACGAAAAAAAAAAACAAATATAAAAGAATTATCTAATTTATAAAAAGAACAGTCAGTCACCATTTAAGTAGTCTCATGCCCACAACAATTTCCGGTTTTTATTTTGCTCAATAGCAGCACAAAACACAGAAAAACAATATTGAACAGAAAAAAAAAGAAACAAACAAGAGATATATGTAGACGAGTTGTTTGACTTCGTTCTACCCTACTGTACACATTTTAATACTGCAAACTATTCGTTGAATGGTACCGTTATTCGACAGGTGTCTCAAGGTTACAATGCACTAACGATTCGTTAGCTACTGGTCGTTAGTCTTAGCGATTTAGCTATCTACTGTTCGTTAAATCTTAGCGAGAGAAAAGATTTGGCGTGCAGAAACATAATTGTCAAGAAAAAAGCGTCAAAAGACTGATATTTAGCAAGATCAGTGGATGTTACGATTTATAAGCTTTTATAAAATAAAAAAAAGCTAACGAAGAGCTCACTCCTTATAGCTAATGAATAGCTTAACTTATTAACCTGGAAAATAACTAGCGAACGGTGATGCAATGAACCAATGACATGCCCCTGGTGTATGCATTAGGCAAGTGCATGAACAGTAGCCATGTCTAGAGTAAGTTAAGGTATTTTTTTTTTAGTTACACAACTTCAAATTATTATAAAACACAAACAAATAATTTTAAAAACAATTAAACTGGTTTTATTGGATAGATAATTTTATGGCATTAATGTTCATCAAAAGTTTCTTTGAGTAAATCATGTGGCACTTGGCTCCGTCCTGTTGGAACCACATGTCAGCAAGATTAGGAAGATCATTCACCGTTGATACCAATATTCTGGCCATCATCGTTTTTGAAGACATATGGACCATGAATGACTCCGCCAGCCTATAAAGCGCACCAAACAGTAATTTTCTGTGGATGTAATGGTGATTCGACCAAAGATTATCTTCACTGCAAATGCGAAAATTGAAAAATATGGAGCCAAAAATGAGCTTCATCGCTAAATAAAATTTTCTATGGAAAATCAAGATCAATATCAATTAGTGCTTCAATCCATTGGTCGTTTTTCTTTAATTCCTACACAAGTTGAGTCCTAAAAGCTTTTAAGCCAAGATCACATTTACTGGAAACGGCGATGACTTGATTGATTTGGGGTTTCTGCAATGCTTTGCTGTACAGCGGCTACTGCTGTTTCGGTGCACACTGTTCGGTGTCTTCTGGAAAGCCAATTGTAAAAGTGGTTCGAAAAAGATCCATACTTCTTCGAATAAGCCGCTCCGATGGACGATTGTGATTACCATAAAATGGACGATGTGCACGATAAGTTTGACCAGCGGAACCATTATTTTAATATAGGTATTGGAGAAAATCTGGAGCATGTGCGGCACAGATTCATTCGAACTGCTGGTGTCTCTGAAGTCTGTTCGAGAAAAGTGACCTGGCCAGAAAGACAGCTAGAGAGGTGAGAAGGTTTTTTGTTTTTGACGTTTTACTGCCTCCAAGCTTGAGTCTGTGTCTGAATGTTAATCTTTAAAGGAACGCTCTATAGAAGAAGAGACTTGAAGGCGGTACGGCGATGTACCAGACAGCTAAAGCAAAATTCTTAAGGTGAATTTTGAGTATTACTACATTCACATATTTGAACCTAAGGCAGAAAAAATATTCATATGAAATATATTAAAACTATTTGAGAATTATAATTGCCATAAAAATTTTAACTGCGACCACCATTGTGATGACCTTGACCTTTGTTTTAAGCTCTTAAGTTGGGCATCATATTTGATATTAGTTTTTCAATGAGCAAGAGTAGGCCGAAGTAGTTCATTCTCCAGAATCGTTCATTTGTGGAGATCTTGAATTTCATGCCAAAGATTATTTTAGTAAGTATTGCTCTACAAAACTATTTTAGTAATCTCCATTTCAGGTTTTCAAAAATTTTTAGTTACAAACTAATGATTAAAATTGAAATACTATTAGATCTACAACATGTAGAGAACATAGAAGGAAAAAAAATTAAATACCGAAATATAAGCAAGAAGAAAATGTTGATTTAAAAATAAATAAATTAGACGAAAAAAACAAAACTTTTTTAACATTTACCCGCTCACGTTGGCCACCTCACCTCTCCACCGCGGACGATTATTCAAAATTTTTACTCGTCGAGTTTCTTGCGCAGCATTCCAATCAATGTTGCGTCAAAAATATATTATGATTAATACTTGTTTTTCTGTTATTTTGCGCCGCTAACAGATACAAGTTTTTATGTGCGCCAACCAAATTGACGGGTCTGCTTTATTTTGATTTTGATTACTCGTAAGATTCGGCCGGTGTACAATATTATAAAAGGGAGATATATTGATTTTTGACTTTAATAAAATTCATTCATTTCATTCAGTTGTTCACATAAATTTACACGTTTCTGGGTGGTCGACCAGTTGAGGTCGCTCTGCTATTAATGTTTTCTTATAACGCCTAACAACAATACTGACTTTGATAGATGTAAACCTTCATCGCACTTCTTTATCAACCTGATGAAAAAGATGAAAGACTTCAAATTGAAGTAAATAAGTTTAAATGGAGGAATATCCACTTGAAGTGGCTACTGAGGAAGCAATTAACTAAATTCATGACACTGTTCTGTATGACTACAGTATGATGTTGGGTAAAATAATTGAGATGGTAGACATATCCAAAAAGAAGTACGTGAATATTCTGCTCGAAATAATTCGCATGAAGGCGCCATTTGCAAACGCGATTTAAGAACTTTAAGAACTTCCCAACAATGTTTGATATGGAATGGGAATGACTTTTCACCAATTCTTTACCCTGGAGAAAACTGCAATCCAGGAAAAATCGAAACACTGAATTAAAGAAGGACCGATCAGCACAGAAGATCAACAAGGTCTACCTCCAGGTTTCAAAGGTTAATAGATAAATGTAGAATGATGAGGTCTTTCCTACAAAAATTTCTAATTAAAAGATTGATGCTAAATGGAGAATATGATATAAAATAAAAATGAATTAATCCAAAATAAAAGTTTTTTATATTGCTTAGTTAGAATATACTTAAACTAATCACTAGCTGAAAAACTATTAACCCACCTCAGCATTCAAAGTTTTTGTAAGGAACACTTCTCCAGTTCAGCAGCCAAATGATTGCTGAATCTCTTCTAATATTTCTTGTGACATTTTAAGTCAATAGTCCACTCCATAAAATGTCATAATAAGCAGTTTTGAAAATTTCATGTATTTTAGTGAAGTTTTCTCTTATTGAAACCTTGTTTCTGATGCATTTTTCTGCAGAATATATCTAATATTTTTGTAAGACTATCTGTGTTTTGATTGTGACACGGGACTATCTTCGTGAATTTCTCGTGTAACATTTTTAGTCAATCACCTCGTAAAAGTTCCTTAAAAACCGATGTGATGATGCATCCAGAAATTATCCCTGTGAAATAAGAAATAATACTAAGAAATCTTATTTAATATAACTTCAAAGAAAATTATTCAATGATGTCAAACCGCTCGAGCTTTGTGTTCAGTTGGGAAGGTTACTTCTATAAATGATCGAGTTACCGTTCTATAGATCTAAAAATCCATAGTACCTTTTGAAAACAAAGGTTACCTATTAGTTTTACAAAATTTGGAAAAAAAAAAACATTAAAATATTCCGATATCATAATACTATAACGAAAGCATTTCACTGTAAAGCGTTTTTAAAGAAAAACGATCCGATGCCACCGATTCCGATATCATAATCCACTTCAGTTTGTGATTATTTATGGGTGTAAATCTATACTTCTGGATTTTTAGCACTTCAATAATAGAAGTTTTTCCTATTTATGAAATTATTTAGGCAGAAATGCGTCTCATCGGAGATGCATGGTGAATGAATTTTAAGCTGAATTTATGTGTTCCGACATCCTAAAAAGAAAATTATCTTCAGTTCTTATGCCAACGTCATCCATCCAATCGAAAACTTCGAAACACAAATATGTGAAGCAACAAAAAAGAAAATAATGTCGATAGGTAAAATTTGTCAATACTAAAATAAAGTTTGACATTTTTTAGCATGAACGTACTCAGAACGTTTTTATGTGCAAGCGCTATTTGTGTTCTACTTTTGAAAAAACCCATTTGGCCAAAAAATTTAAAATTTTTGGGGAAGGTTTTAGTTGGATTTTTTTTCACAGCTTTCGACGTGGACTATCTTAACCAGAGTGTGTCGATGAACTCAGTTCTTTGTATGGCGAAGAAGTACTATCAAAAACTGCTGTATAGTATACCTGGTATGATGCATTCAATCGTCGTAGACTGCACAGCGACGAATTCCATAAAGGTCGCCCAAAATCAGTTGTTGGGCGTGAACTGATAATGCGAGATCGTCATATGTCATACCGTGTGATTAAGGCATCCCTAAACATTAGTTCCATCAGCGTATATAAGATTTTTCATGAACAACTTGCCGTAAAAGAGATATCTTCGCGTTGTATCCTGCATAATTTGACAACCGAAATGCTTGAAAAATTGGATGGCGGTGCTTCAAAAGGCGATTATATGACCGTCACAGATGACGAATCATGGAAATATGCGTATGAACCGCAAACAAAACAGCAATCGACCATGTGGGAGTTCCAAGACAAGCCAAATCATACAAAAGTTGTTCGCGCACGAAGCACTGCGAAGCAAATGGTCGCCTGTTTCTTCGGCCGAATGGATCAAGTAGACACTGGTACACGACCATTTGTTTGCCAGAAGTCTTCGGACAAATTCACAAAATCAACCGCCGAACACGAATTACCATCCATCATGACAATGCAAGCTCGCACACAAGAGAGTTTTAGAGCATTGAAAATATCGAATTGATGGGTCATCCGCCGTACAGTCCTAATTTAACACCCAATGATTTATTTTTATTCTCAAATATCAAAAATAAACTGCGTGCAGAACGTTTTCCTGCGTCCGAAGAAGCTGTTGATGCGCTCACAACCCATGTTTTGGAGGTCCTCCATCGTAGTGGATAGAGTGCTTCAAAAAATGCATAAATTTGCATGGAGAATTTTTTGAAAAACAATAAAGCCTTTTTCATTTAAAAATATTATTATTTGCTATTCCCGATATATAAATAGCGCCCATCGAAGTACATATAAGTATTTACTAGCCAAGCTCTTTTTTTGGTAACCCACAGTTTCTTTAAATAACTATTATATTGCAGTCAAAAAGAACTTGAAATACTTTTCTTTTTTATGGACGAATTCTACAACGCTTTTTTTTCGGGGGTGTCCCAGATTTGTCTTTTTGTTTGAAAACATTTTTATTGCAGTTAATATCAACTTAAAATTAAATATGGTGGCATTAAAAATTTCAAGGGGCGTGTCCCGTCCCACTAAAACTTACCACCCACATTTAAATATTTTTTCCTATTACAGAAACTTTTTGAGAAGCGTATTAAAGCTTCGGTCTCACCGAAATTTTTTTCTTTTATTTTTTAACATTTTTGTTTACAGACTTTTTAGCAATATGGGCAATAAATTTTGAGACCCACTTTCCAATAAAACAATATTTAAAAAAAAAAAAAAAAAACAATAAAAGACAACAGCATATAGTATACAGTTAGTATGTTTATGAGTGTTGGATTGTATATGTATGTACATATGTATTAATACTATATACATATACATATATGTATATATTCCTACTTACTTTTTGCTCTGCTGAGAATTTGGCTATTGTCACTTTTGGTGATGCTGATTTTATACTCGTCGACGTCGCCGTCGCATGGTTTAACATTTTTTTGTTTCTAAATTTTATTTATTAATTTACTTTGCATTTGGCAGATTACAATTAACAGCATACATATGTATGTATGTATGTATGTAATACATCCATAGAAGCAATTAAATAAATTTACTTTGCTTTTTTGTTTTATAATTTTTTTACACTATATTATGTTGAATTTTTACAAAATCAATTAAATATTTTATTTTTATTATTTAAAAACGCACATTTGATTTTCCTTTGTATTTGAATTCACTAATACAGCAAAGAAGGCCAAAAACACCGACTGCCGATTTTTTTTGATTTGCTCTTCTTTTGCTTTGCTCTCATCAACAATAATAAGCTCTTTTTCTTTGAATATGCGCTGCGCTCTCACTTATGTTGCTGCTTGCTGCGGCGTCTGCTGTGCTGCACGCTCTTTCTTTTGCACTCTTCACCTTTCTGGCGTAGCATTGGCGCGCTCATTCACAAAATACAAAACGAACAAAAACAAAAAGAAAAGAGACACACAACAACAACAACTATTCAAAAGAAGAGATATGATATATATGGAGGAAAACAACTTCGCATAAAATTGCTGCTGCGTAGTAATTTTTCGAGTATTTATTATTTTTTTTTTTTGCTACTTTTACTATCGATGTAGTTTTTTTTTTTTTTTCTTTTGTCGTATTATTTACGCAATTATGCGCATTTCATCGATAAATACGTATATATACACTTCAGTATATGTTTTTAATTAAGCGGCAATTACACAGATAACGCACTCAATTTTTGTTTTTGTTAAACTTTTTTTTTTGATTTTAATATTTGCATAAAAATTCAGTTACACTTTTTTTTTATATATTTTTAGCGCGCACACTTTTGTTATTGTTGTTGTTGTTTTGCTGTATTTGTATTTTGGTATCGATTTCAATTATATACCGCCGCACTGCACATATAAATATTTAACTTTATTTTAAAAAATAATTTCTTTATAGACACTTTTATTTGTTGTTATTTAATTTATGCAAATATTTTAACATAATTTTTGCTTATTTTTATATGATTTTCTTTTGCGCCGCAAATTCAAAACATCTTGCTTGCTCTATTTATGATTTTATTATTTTGCCTTTACACTAGCTTTCTTTATTTTGCAGATACAATCGTCCGTTCGTCCATTCTGCGTACTCACACTCATAGATACATATGTATGTATGTTTGTTTGTTTGTATATAGAATACAAAACAATATATAAGAAACGAAACGACGCACTTGTAATTTCTTTCTTTATTTTGCAGATACAATTGTATTTTGGCTAATTTTTATTAAAACTACCCAAAACAAATAAAAAAAAAAAAATCCCAACCAATCTCTTTTGTTGTTGTTTTTTGTTTCGTTCGTTTATGAAACTTTTCAGGGTAGTCAACACTTGTAATTCTTGGAATTTTTGTTATTTTCCTATTTTTTCGACTACTACTACGCATACACACACACACTAGTACGACCGGACAAAACGCTCCGCGATGCGTTCGCACGTTTTGAATGACAACCGCAAACTAAAGTTGTTTGTTGTTTTTATGTGTCTCTCCGATTGCGCTTCTCTCATTTGTTCAATTGTCTCTCACGATCTTCAAATGCGCATGCGCAAAGAGAGAACTTAACCGGTTAGTGAGCACATAAGCAGTATTGCCAACTGGAAATTGTTGGCACTAAAATAAAACATTAACATTAAATGCTACAATTTAAAACATCAAAAATGTTAAAAAATTGTTTTCTCAAGTTTTTAATTCTGGAATAAGTTAATTTTTAATAGAAAAAATATTTTACTTGATTAATTATACACATAGTGCGTAGGAAAGTTTTATTTCTTGGGGTTTATTTTAAAATAAAAATAAATAACCTTAAATGTTTGTTAAATTTAATTAAATACTTCAATTTAATAGCAAAGCAATACATAATATAATTTTATAAAAAATCAATTACAAATAATATTTTTTTGGCTAGATGGCCTTGAAAAATGTGTATAAAATGACAAATAGTAGTACTTACAACATTTTGCCTAATTATTTGTGTGCAGATAAAATAAATCTAAATTGGAATACTAAATGCTTCTAGCTCTTATAGTTTCTGAGATGTGTGTCTCAAAATGTCCCGAACTTTTTTCCAAGGCATTTTCTGAGGAACTGCGTTGACATTCCATTCCAATTTTCGTGACATTTCGAACAGTGAAAGTGGAGTTATAGCGTCGAATGTGACAGTATCTTTTTGTCATCGGTGCAAAAATGAATGTTGAAAACAGAGCAAATATTAAGTTTTGTTCTAAACTTAGTAAAACTTTTACCCAAACTCACGAATTGGTGAAAAAAGTTTTTGTATATAAATGACCATCCCTTTCCACAATTTAAGAAAGACTTGAATGAAGACGAACGTTCGGGCCGGCCGAAATCTTCAGTGAACGAACAAAACATCAAAATTCTCTGTAAATCCATCAAAAATGAGCCGAAATCGGAATTGCGGTTCATGGAATCAATCCATCACATTTTGGTCGATCATTTAGGCTTCACGAAAGTGTGTGCACGGAAAGGCGCTTCGGAAGACATCATTAAAGATGCCAAAAAAGATCAAAACTCCCTTTGTTTCTAAGATTCGAAGGGGATTATTCACCAAGAGTCCGTTCCACCGGGCCAAACAATTAATGGGTCATTTTATCTTGATATTAAGAGGCGTTTGATTTGTTGTATCCCTCGTATTCGGCCAGAATATGGCGAAGAAGGAAGCTGCCGTTTGTTGCACGATAATGCGCCAAGAGAAACAACTGTGGTGGAACTATTAACTAGTATAAAGCTTCGGTTCCATCGAACTAGCATCGAATTAGCATTGCTTATGTAGCAGTTATGCTAGACACGAGGTTTCAAAACTAATTGGATTCAGCTTTGAATGTAGTCAAAACAATTACAGTCAAACTTCCCTTAGTGAAACTTCCCTTAGCAAATCCTCACGGGACATGAAAATCAATTCGTTATATTTGAAATACTTTATACAGAAACAAGTAAGGAAATACAGTCGGGCGTAACCGACTGTAAGAGGCCCTGTACCAGTTCAGGTCGCCTAACAAACATATTCAATGTTTCCCGAGCGTATGACCAAACACATGACCACTTCTCATTGCGCGAATATGAATGAAACGAAAAGGGGGGTCGTTAAAATTTAATTGCTTATAAAATCGTCAATTATTATCCGATTTTGATGAACTTTTTGGATACACTCTATATTGGTACACTCAATTTTTTTTGTGCCGAAGAAATTTTCACCCTAAGGGGTGATTTTATGAGGAAGGGGGGGAAGGGGCAAAATTTTAAAATAAACTTGTGAAATTCCGGAGCAATACTAGTCGAATGCAAAAAACACGAAGTCTCTATCTATTACCGTTTCCGAGATCCTTTCGTTCATACAGACGGACGGACGGACAGGCGGACATGGCTATATCGACTCCTCTATCACTCCTGACCATAATGGTGGTAACTTTGGGGGGTCTCCGACCATTATATCTACCTGTTACATACATTGGCACAAAACCAATAGGCTCTTGTACCTTCGGTACAAGGCCTAATAAGTATTTTTTTTTTTTTTAAGCAATGAGTAATTTTCGTTTGGGTTAACCTCTTTCATTTCTACTTCTGCACAAATTCTTCTAATACTTTTAAAGATTCAAACACAATAGTCGTTTCTCCTCATCTACAGAAAACTTCGGAATACGTCAACTGGTGAAGAAATTTGCTTCTTATTCATCATTTTCTGAATCTGTTAATATAGAAGTAATGTACATCACATATTTATTGGAGAATAGGATTGAAATAGGTATGTACATATGTATGGACATATAATCATAAAACACATACCCGAGCTATTCTGAACTCCAGTACTTTCCAGAGCACTACTGAGAATATCTTCATCGGAAGGTCTTCAAAAGAAGCTTTAATGTTTGCTAGAGCTCTAAATCAAATCGGATAGGGGAAGAAAATCATCTTCAGCCCAATGAGTCTACACGCCATCATTAAAAAATCCTGCCTTTTTAAAACAATTCACTATGGTTGGTTTGTGGGCTTACATTGACATTTCATTTATGACCATAACAGGTTTGGTCTCCTTCATTTATGTCAATATATTTGTAAAAATTCGCTTTCTACAATGTGGTTTTGGGTTTTGGATAATGCATTGGTCCATTGGATGAAATAACTAAGTCATATTTGGAGGAAAATAGACATTCATCTCGATTCTGAATGTTGGCATTAGCTCTTTCACCGCATAAGGTTTACTCGCTTCAAACTCTTCGTGTCCTAGTGCTGTAGGGAATTCTTTTGTTTTTTTTTTTGTCTTATTAGTGGTTGAAACATAGGACGATTCCTACCAATATCTTTAAAGAAACAGTTTCGAAGCCTTTTTTGCTATTAGACAAAGGACTGTCAACTAATCTTAAATCACTTATCTTAACACATTTTATATACGTTAAAAGTGACCTTCGAGGATTTAGTAAGATAATAATTCGTGGTCGAGAACAGTTGGATCGACTCCAAGTCCTTTTGGAAATATGTCACGAAAGGCAGCGATATGGTCGATATTTGAACTGCAATTAGGTGATTTGGCGTATATTCTCATTCCCTATTCACAAACGTTATCCTACTGTTGTACATGTGGCAGTGCATCTAGAGAATGGTCAACGAATAAATTTTACCGTGTCGAATGTTGCTCAACGTAATGAATTACCTCATCATTGCAACTTGCTTTACACGGATATGCCAAGGTTTTACATATGGAACGCTGCATCGAACAATTTTCAATATCGGAAACAAGGCGATGCGGTTCCTGGTCACCTGGATGTGTTCGCCTACTGATGCTCTTGATCGTATATACACTGTTCATCAGAAGAATGATGAGTAATCTACTTGTGGTTGTTGCTGGTGAATGTTCGTGGACCAACATCATTTGGATCAGTACGAACTTTAATGCATGTCAAAAGCTCAATTTGCTTGAAAACGATACTCAATGAGACAATTGCTAAAGCAATTATATCTGCAACTCCAAGTCAGATACGCTCATTGATTGCTCACATCATTTCGACATGCTTCCCAGCGAATCCACGTGACCTCTGGAACAAATACAAGGATAACATGTCAGAAGATGTTTTACATCGAATTCGTATCACTTTACGAAATCACGAGGCAAATGAGGAGGTGCATAACCAAGCCTTGCTCTTCGTGGAAGACATGTGTTACCTCTTGTGGAATTAATGACGCTTTTAATCGATAATTAGAGCATGAACGTGAATATGATCAACATAACTTGAAGCAATCAGTTTAAAAAAATGTACACCTAACAGAAGGAAGTCATTGATGAACGCGATTGATGCCCCGGTTGGAACTGGGAAGACATTTGTCATTTCATAGGCACTATTTGGTGCGAGATGCGTTATTGCGAAAGCAGTTAGAAGTAAGCCGTAAAGCTTATTCAAAATCGTTGAATCTACCGTTAATCTTCAAAATATTAAACAAACGACATGTTGCAAAAAACTTTGCAATGACAAAAGCTTTAGTAGCGCAAAAATTCATCATCTGGGTCGAATGCACAATGACACACAAACGCGCACTTGAAGCACTTGAACGAACATTGAAAAATCTGCTAAATGACTCGAGATGTGTTGGAGGAGCAATGATTTTAAAAACTCCATGAAACATAATCAAATAAAAATAGAAGGCAAGGCATTTTTCCAAAAGGGAACCAGACAAACCCTTTAATATCAGAACCTTTAATATCGAAATATGTTTCAGCAGGGTGATACACTATCGTGTGATTTTTTAAATCTGTTGATGGAGTACATCCTACACATTTTCATACAGCAAATGGCGAATTTGTCACGACTCAAGTGTTTAAAGGTACATGGGGACAAGACGAAGTACTTGGTGTCTTTCGGCACGCCGGCATCATATCTTGGGCGGTCTATGACATTGCAAAATTTCAATATCAGTATCGTATAAAAAATTGTCCACCTGGGATAACCAACAACAACGTCAGTCTTGATATCAAGCGAAGATTTTTGAGAGAAGTATTTTTGGAGAAGATTCTCCATCACTTTTGGTATTTTGTTGATGAATTTTTTATTTTATCTTTATATCAGTCGGCTCAGGTTAACAATATAATAGTAAACATAATTATGTGGATCAAACGGACATCCTACGGATTTTGGTTGAGAAATGGTGTTTCTATCATTTCAACTATATGCAACAAAATGCACTCGAATCTTTTTTATTTGTGGTGATAAAAATCTGTTTTATGATACTATATTCACACAACCTGATCCGAGAGATTTATTTGTGTATAGCTCTTTTGCATCATCCTATCTATCATCCAACATCGCTTTTGACGCATTATTGAATGGAGTAGTGCTCCATTGTAAAATTGTTGGCTCTGCATTGCTTGCTTGATTGTATAAAGCTAAAATCGTACACGCACTTTTGATTGTTCAATTTAAACCGCGGATGCACAATGTCAAGAATTCAAAAAAATGATGTTACAAATTTAAATAACGCTCTAAAAGAACAGAGTTTTTGAGTTAGCTGAATGATATTCTGAATACACATTTTCGAAAAACGAAGCGATGGACCCAAAATGTCCAACAAATATTTTTTATGAGCAAACCCAATAAAATAAAACAAAACATATGTATATGATGATTATTTTCAGTTGTTGAATCTATACATTTGTACTTATTTTTCGCGGACTCAAAATGCCAGACGATTTATTTCCGAAAAGTAAACCAAAGAGCTTACAACGTAGCAATTTGATAACAGCACAAATCAAAGATTTGTCAAAAAGGGGTATAGTAAAACAGACCATAGACACATATGCCAACATCAACGGCGGAATGTATAACGTCTAATGATCAGAATAACGTGAAATTTCAAATATGTATCAATTTCAACTAGAAATTAATTTGATTTTTGCCAGTTAAATTCTAACAAACTAGAAATAAAGTTATAATTCTTTGTTATATTTAGTTCTATCAACCTCACTATAAGGGGTAGGCTCCATACAAATCTCCCTAATGTTTATATCATATAATTAAATAAAATATGTATTCAACACCAGTCAACAATTTGAAATTAACGGCTCCTACTTCGTCGATGTGTCGAGTCTACACGAGCATATGAACGATACTTTTTTATCGATTATATTTTATTTATTCTATACACTAACCTACGAGCACGAGCATATGAACGATACTCAGTTATCGATTATAATTCATTTATTCTATACACTAACCTACGAGCACGAGTATATGAACGATACTTTTTATCGATTATATTTAATACACTAACCTACGAGCATATGAACGATATATTTTTATCGATATTCAATACAATACACCAACCTGTGATACAGCGCCACCTACCGATGGTGAGCTAGATTTAGCACAATGGCAACACTGACCACATGAACACTACCTTTTATCGATATGTTTATTCTATACACCAACCTACTTTACAGCGACATCTGTGGCATGCAAAATTTATTACTTCATATGCGCCATCTAGTGACAAAGGCGCAATTGGTGAGTTCACTTATTAATTGTGAATAGCACCGCTTTAAATCTACAAACACTGCCTGCACAACACAGAAATTCACCGAATAGTTAAGGCAGTGTAGAACTGATATCGGAGAACGATAACAAATTACAGGGTGTAAAGTTCCAAAATTCAAAATATTAAAAATTAGGCGTTTAGGCTAGGTTACCAGCTTTGAAAATACTCAAATAATACACATGAGGTGTCTAAACATAAAAGCAGAAGTATGTGCTACTTGTGGAAAATAACTATGCCACAATTTCAAATAATCAAATTTGTTGAAAACCACTCTCAACACCCATCAGTCGAGCTATTCGTTGGTGAAAGGGACATGACATCTAAATATATCCTAACGACTGGGTTTTACGCAAAATTCTATCACTCTTAATAGCTAGTAGAGCAAAAGTTTGTTACTTTTAGTAGAACTATTATTCTATATTAACGTTTATACGACACATTTCATAAAATTGTCAATTTTACAAATAAGAAATAAGATATTTACAATTTTAAGGCAACGTCGGAAGAAATACATGAAATAGAAAATTATTCACGAAATGTTTTCATGATAAACTACATTCTATGAATAGGCGTTTATACGTACTTTTTTGACTTTTCATGAAATGTTTTCATGAATAACTCCACTATATTCGCCTACAGAAATCTAAACAACGTAGGAGTGATCTTCTCAAAGAATGAAGCAATTTCAGTCACACAGAAACGGTGCGTTGCTTTCGGCTATTAAACCGTACCCTTTGTACCGTTTTCTGATATTCATTGATTTAAATTTTAGCAAGATTTTGTGAATACGAGTTTGGAACTAGCTGTATTTGAAATCAATGAGGTTGAAGTTCATGGATTTGCAAATCCTTCTACAGCTTTACCACCTTTAATACGCATGGGCACTTAAGGCGGCACTGAACATTAATCAGCTGTTGCTTATAACTGTTACATTTCACTTGTGGAATATATATTATTAGGCTTCCTGATTGCGAACATGTTGTGTAAGCCAAATAATCAGTAGCAGTGGATATCGTCAAGAGCAATTTATATGTGGGTATTTATGTCGAAATCATGTTATCTTAAATGTACTTAAATCTGTATCAAATAATAATCATCTTGACGATGTAAAAATGGGCCCCTGGTATTTTAGAGTGCAGAATATACAATATTTAAATAAACAAGTCGAATACTTTTGTTGCACACGGTTATTGAGCACTTTATTTCCCAATTAGAAATCTTACCTTCGTTGCCTTTGCTGTCAAATCGTAAGGCTGTTCCCATGCGGAGCCCGCAGGCTCCGCTCTAGAATTAACCTAGAACTTTGTAATCGACGATTTCTTGCTCTTTGGCTTGAGTACACAAATATATATAAGTATAGAACCTTGCGCCTTGTGCGCTTACTTCTATTACACAAAAAACTCAACTGCACGTGATCCAAATTATGTCAAATATAACCCGATTTTTATGTTAAATATATTGAACACAAATACGCGAACCCATATTTGGTTGCCGAGGCGCGAATACAAAGAATTTGCAAACATTTTAGCGATGTTTATGCAATTTTTACACAAAATCAGAAAACCCGCCATGTTTTCTTGCAGACTTTTCCGGGTCGACTACGAAATTGTACACTCAGTGTGACCGTACCTTAATATGAAATAGCACCTGATATATAAAAGCAATAATAATAGACAACAATATAGATTCACGAAAATTTGCAAGCGAAACTTTAAATATAGGGTACACTAATCTTGAAGTTTTTGTAGAAATATATTGCATTATATAAAACTAATCATTTTTAATACTTTCGGGAATTGTAAAAGATACGTATTTACATGTGCAATAATTAGCTAAATTTACATTTGCATACAAAGATCATATAACAGGTAACATATTGAGACGTAGCGAAAAAAATACATATCGGAAGACTGCTGAATACATGACACGCTATGTACGGATTCTCCAAAGCTATGTGAACCATCGCTTTTTTTTCATTTTAAGCAAATTGACAAAATGAAAAGAATATCAAAAGTAATTTCAATGTAGCATACATTAACATAGAAAAACTTTTTGATATGATGTCTCTAACATTACCGAAAAGGTGCGACGTCTCTAAGCGTTTGCAGGTTAAGTAATTCCAAGCCGATCTGTCAATTTGAGCAGAGTGAAAATTATACACAAAATTACTGCAAATATAAGTTTTTGTTAAAATTGTATTATTTTCATTTGTTTGCGGTTGTATTGAAAAAAAAAAAGATTTTGTAACTTTAGTACAGGTCTACTCTACTTTCAAATATTTTAAAGGAGATGGAATTGTACTTGTTGAAGCCTCTTACTGTGTGCATCGGAGTGCAAACTTAGCGGTATCAACTATCGATTCCAACTCGCACTGTGCTGCCGGTCCGATATTGCACAGCGGCGACCGCATTTATTCTATGGGGTGCAACTCCTAGTTATAGCCCTCTTGATATTCTATAAAAACATTCCATATACATACCTACAACATAGCCAGATTCTGTGGTGGTTAGGGAATCTGGAGCTGACTAATAGAAGTTACTGTGAAGTACAATATTTGTACAGAACATGGGAAAATCGAAATGGATCTATTCATGGTTTTTTCAGCTGAGCGATCACACTTGTGAAGATCCTTTTTTTATTTCATCTTGTTCGTTATAAGCGTCCGAATGTAAGTATCCATATTTAATATAAGTACTCTGCATATTATCTGTCCAACACAGATGGGATACATATTTTGTTATTGTAGTAAAAAGCGGCCTGTCCACACATTTGTTGTGTATACTTACATACAATTAAATAATTTCATTTTTCTTTACATATTTTCCGCTTTAAAAACTTATCTATGTATTTAATTATTATAAAATTATAAGTTTATTTCCAAAAGTTTTAAATCATATTTTGCCGCCTTCTGTTATATAGAAATGTGAAAAATTTTGATAGTATCGATAGCCCTAAGACCATTCGATAATAGCACAGCACTAGCGATTCCATCGATAATTTTGCCAGCTCTAGTCTCCACTACTATCCACTCTACACAATTCTGTACATCAAATAGTTTTCTTTTTTACTTCAATTTCTAATATTTGTCATTCTTGTGTCTCGCTTCGTTCAAGCCTCATCACTGGCAATCTCGAACTTGTACGCTTGTCGAATAATTAATTTTTGAGTGGTCGCTGTTTAATTAAAAAACAAATACAAAATGGTAAGTTTAATATACATACATATGCTATGTGAAAAAAAAAAAGATAAAATGATTTATGTTGCAACTTCGCGATAGAGAGTAAAATGTAAAGCCAACATTGTCAAAAGAAGCCTCAGAAAAAAAAATTAGCACGCGGAAATGATTTTTTTTTTTCTCCTGATGCTGACGTCATGCTATGCTGTTGCAGCCTTTCAATGAATAAAATTTGTGAAAATGTTTAAAAATTGTGTGTACTACGTCTTATAAAAATCGTTTTTTATGCCGTTATAATGATTTTCTGCCGGTTTTGCGATTTCTTTTTTTAAATTTTTTATGAATATTTTGCGGCCGGCCGCACTGTACGCGAAAATTTGTTGTCTCGCTTTGTCTCATGCAACATGCCATAAGCGCTCGACCGCGCCCTGGCGTCATCGATTTTATTCTTTCCGTTTCTCTTTTTTTTCGCATGACGCTGCAGCTTTGTGCCGCGTCATAAATTTCTTCGGTATATAGAGAAAAGAAAATTTACCTAGATATATTTTTCGCTTGCATTTACTAATTTTTTTTCCCTTATTTTACTCTTTTGCACAAACAGCGTGAATGTATCTCTATCCATGTTGGTCAAGCTGGCGTCCAGATTGGTAACGCTTGCTGGGAATTGTACTGCTTGGAACATGGCATCCAGCCTGATGGTCAGATGCCTTCTGATAAGACTGTTGGTGGCGGTGATGATTCGTTCAACACCTTCTTCAGCGAGACTGGTGCCGGCAAACATGTGCCACGCGCTGTCTTCGTAGATCTTGAACCCACTGTGGTCGATGAGGTTCGTACCGGCACATACCGTCAGTTGTTCCACCCCGAGCAATTGATCACTGGCAAGGAAGATGCTGCCAACAACTACGCACGTGGTCACTACACCATTGGCAAGGAAATTGTTGATCTGGTGCTCGACCGTATTCGTAAATTGGCCGATCAGTGCACAGGTCTCCAGGGCTTCCTCATCTTCCACTCGTTCGGTGGTGGTACCGGCTCTGGTTTCACCTCGTTGTTGATGGAGCGTCTGTCTGTCGATTATGGCAAGAAGTCGAAACTTGAGTTCGCCATCTACCCAGCACCACAGGTCTCGACCGCTGTTGTTGAACCCTACAACTCCATCCTGACTACGCATACCACACTTGAGCACTCAGATTGTGCCTTCATGGTCGACAATGAGGCTATCTATGATATCTGCCGTCGTAACTTGGATATTGAACGCCCAACCTACACCAATCTGAATCGTCTCATCGGCCAGATTGTCTCCTCGATCACCGCTTCTCTGCGTTTCGATGGTGCTCTCAATGTCGATTTGACTGAATTCCAGACGAATTTGGTGCCCTACCCACGTATCCATTTCCCATTGGTCACCTATGCGCCAGTCATCTCTGCTGAGAAGGCTTACCATGAACAGCTGTCCGTTGCCGAGATCACCAATGCTTGCTTCGAGCCAGCCAACCAGATGGTTAAGTGCGATCCCCGTCACGGCAAGTACATGGCTTGCTGCATGTTGTATCGTGGTGATGTTGTACCGAAGGATGTCAACGCAGCTATTGCTACAATTAAGACAAAGCGTACCATTCAGTTTGTCGACTGGTGTCCTACCGGTTTCAAGGTCGGTATTAACTACCAGCCACCCACTGTCGTGCCAGGCGGTGATTTGGCTAAGGTACAGCGCGCTGTCTGCATGTTGTCCAACACCACAGCCATTGCTGAGGCTTGGGCTCGTTTGGATCACAAGTTCGATCTGATGTACGCCAAGCGTGCTTTCGTGCACTGGTATGTCGGTGAGGGTATGGAAGAAGGTGAATTCTCCGAGGCTCGTGAGGATTTGGCTGCTCTCGAGAAGGATTACGAGGAAGTCGGCATGGACTCCGGTGATGGTGAGGGCGAGGGTGCTGAAGAATATTAAACGCCCAAAAACTCGACTTTCTCGACAGTCAGTTTATTGCATTCGGTGCGTGACGTTGAGAATCATCATCTGCTCAACCATATTAAAATTTAACTGTTTCCTCAATGATTTATTTGTTGTCTCCAGAAACAAATTTGATGTGTGTGTTTCTCGTTATTGAAGACACGAAAAGTATTTTAATGTTTAAAGAAAAATGTTTGTAATGATTGAGCAATGGAAAAAAAAACGAAAGAATTTCTGATTAGCGAAAAATACCACAAATAAAAAAGCTATTTTAAATAATGGGCAATTGAGCATAAAACAAATATATCTTTTAATTCATGGGATCGTCATACATATGTTTGTGTATTTGGGATGTGTGAAAGTACAGTCGACTTTGAAAGTTGTACCACTCACAGAGTAAGTTCACTGAACTTCAAAGCGGCTAAAAATAATTAACTGCAACGCTCTCCAACTGTGTGCCGCTTTCTATTTGGTACTATTTTCAGCGCTTTTCATGTCGTGCAAGTTTTTCATCGAGTGAAAAAATGCATTTCCCAGTATCAAGTGGAGTGGAACGGATTGGGGCGATAGACTGCATATATCACATTGCAACATTTTTTTATTGAATTACGACCGGAAAGTGCCCTTTATATACGCTTAGATATATTTAGTTCCATATACATATATATTATATGCATAAAGCGAGCAATGACTCATCTTTATTTTTAGGTTATATATACATAGGTATACAGTTTCATTATAAACAGCGACATCGCCGCTTGGTAGAGTGAATCAGTTGCTGAGCGATGACTTCATCGTAGTTATGTATTTATGAACATATGTACGTATGTATGTATCTCAAAGTTGTTTTCTAGACTTTGAATAGCATATACAATTACTGTATAAGAATACAAATACATGTGCAAACTATTTCTAATACCCTGTAGCCATAGAGTAGAAGAGTATATTAGTTTGTGTGAATGTATGTAACAGCCAAAGGAAGACGTGGTAGATCCTATTAAGTACATATATGTATTTATTCTTGATCTCCAGCAAAAGAGAGAAAGAGAGAGTAAAGCCAATACTAACTGTCTAACTGTATGAATATCAAAATATTGAAATAATCTTCCAATTTAGACATTTGTAGTCTCCTATTTTCTCATGAGATAGTGTATTACATGAACATGCTAATCGTCTAATAAAGGTGCAGTAATTAGTACAAAAACTAATGTATAATTCTAAAAGAAGGTTAGGATGTTGGGAGCTTGAATAATACGGATGTTCATTAAGTTAAGATACTGGGTACGGCTCTCGATCCCTTGCTCAGATTTAGGGATCACGTCACCAAAATGAACAATCGGTAAGAATAAAGAGAGTAGTATTACCACATTTTTGGGCTTTTCGACCATATGCTCTAAACATGCAGCTCCTGTCTAGACTCCTTATCTCTTTAAGCCTCAATGGTAAGCTGCCAGTGGGTGTCTACGAATACCACCTGTATGAAGAAGCATTGCTATTCTCACTTCACCGACACTGAATTGTTTATAAGTATTCATTCCAATCGTGGTACTATCGTGAGCATTATTCTCACTCGTATCCGTGAAAGCACCTAAACTTGGTACTGCTCACAATCTATTACAACAACTATAATAGGTGTATAAGTGGTAGACCCCATACACATGACTCATTTTATGGTTGCAGGGTACACAAGGTATCTCTAAGCCGACTGCAGCGTTATTTCCGTTTTGTTTTTACTTAATTTGCCGCATTGCCGACGCCAACAACAATTGTAGTAGGTAGGTATATAAACCGGCAGGATATTTGGCAAGCTGCCAGGCATAAAACAAATGTCTTTTTATAGGGGTTGATAGCCATGTCTGAAATTTTGTTTGTTGCTTTCATGAAAGTGGCGTGTTTTGTGCCTAGCAACCTTTTATACCCTTCGCAATTATGTTGTGAAAATGGCTTAGCATTTGTAGGGCTATTTGTAACGCGGTACAAGGATTCGTTGAAGAGAAAAATGGATTCAACGATTCCTGTCTGTCTGTCCATTTATATGCTGAAACATAACATGGGCGATTATACATATACATATATGTATATTATCATCAATTATGCTTCGAAGAAAAATAGGTCTTCTTTATGTTTTTTCGATAATCATAATCTTTTATAAATCTACTAGAAATACTCCTAAGATAAAAATTCACCATAGATATTTATGTTACTTTCGATTAGATATATACGTAGGTACAGATACTATTTATTTTAGAATTTGTGTGTAGCGTATGAGACAATAGTTTTGCCGAACCAAATTGTTTTGCTTATGCATTTGTTGTTTTTGTTGAGCCAGTTTGTTCGCTGGCAGATGTTTCTGGAAAACGTTGAAAATCGATAAAATTACGCAGAAAACCTTGATATTTTTTTCCTTTAAGGATGCTTGCACGATAAATTTGTAGAAGCAACAGCATCCACGCAAAAATTTAAAGGATGTATTGTAATATATTGTGTTAGGTTAGGTGTAGGTAGGTAGTTTCTTTATACATATTTTGTGTTCGAAAGTAAAAAGATAAAGAAATGTATTTTTGCATGTACATACATAGTAGCATATATTACCTGACGAAGTCTAAATTTTTTACATCGATTTTAATGAAAACTAAATTGTTCAGAATATATATAATAATGATATATAAAATTAGCTATGAAATGTTTGAAAGACAGACAATCTACATATATAGTACATGGTTACATATTTATAATAATTTTAAAATTTCTTTATATAGTGTTAAAAATCAATATTTCTATGATTCATGTTTCGTATCTAAATGGCTCCTATACGAATTTTTAGTTCATTTTTGGGAAATAATTGATTTATATTAAGAAACAAGCAGATACTTAGAGATTGTGAACTATCCACATTTGAAAGAAGCACTTGAAGTAAAATAATGCATTACTTAAAAATTGTATATAATACATATCATTATAATAACTGCTTTTATGACAGCTATAATGAGAGTTTAATGAAAGAAATTATGTATTTTGAGAAGAAGACATTAATATAACAAGCGCCGAATGTCTTCGCAGAGAAACTAGGTCTGTAAGATAGACTTTCGCTGCAACATTTGTATGTCTTTTTACAATAAACTGGATTATCAAAAAATTGAGATTCAGTTAACCCTAAAATTAAACTTCGTTTCACTACATGCAAATCTGTGAAAGTAGACGATGTTATTTCATCAATTCAAGTAAAAAATAAATCAAAACGTGCCCACTCGCTTTATTAAATGTTTTAAAATAAGCAACCAATATTTTCTATCCATGCTAACATATTCCGTAAGAAATTTTTGACATCTGGTAGATTATATGAATTAATTATCATAAAAAGGAAACAGTTGGCTGAAATACTAAGGCCTGAATATAGACAGTCAGAAGACACATTAAGCTATCAATGACGGTGCACGCAAAAAGCTAGCTATGATCATTATAGTACTACAAAAAAATTAACTGAATGAAATCAGAATGACATTGCGTACACCTACATTGGAAAATGAAAAAAATGTAAAACGCCAACAATTTAATGCCGTCAGACCGTAAACAGCCACAAATAACAAAATCTACCCATTTTAAATGTAAGCAAAAAACTTGGTAACCTGTTTGCCATATGGCTGTAGACATGTTTCGAACGGTAGATCGAGGAGTAAAGAGCTAGTTGTCTCTATATGGCTGCAAACTAAACCTGAAGTGTGGGCTTTAAGCTTTGAAGCAAACCAGATTTCGTATAACTCGCCGGTCGGTCTATGTAGGCGGTATGAGGCGCGAACGAGAGTGTTGCACTTTAAGATTGATTTCATGACATATACAGCACTATATACATACATATGTATGTATGTACATATGTGTATACTATATAAAATGTGTCTAACGATGCTCTAATGCCGGTGAATGTTTGCAACTTGAAGCCGCATATCAGCATATGATGAGCAGTCGAGCATAAAATTATCGTAAAGTAGGTAGCTATTGTATATACTTATGTTTATGTACAAGAAAAAAGATTTATTTTACGCTTATTTGAACAGACTCTAAATTAAGTAAAATATCAACAGGAAAAATTTTCAAGAAAAATTATAAGCAACCTTTTTGTTCTGCCAATAAATCGAAAATATTTCATGAATAATTTGTATATTTTCACACAAAGTATATAACATTCAAAAGAAGGCAATATATGGGCAAATCTCGCGTGTCGCACGTTTTTTGGACTTTTAAAAGATATACCGTGAACTTTTGTATAGTGCATAGAGGGATTTAAGTGTAGTTTCGAATGGCATATAATATAGCTTCTTTACTTTTACCTTTTCCGAAATAATTGCTCATAAAGTGTTGTAGCGCACGCTACACAGAATGGAAGTATCTTTTAAATTTCATTTGTAATTTTTAGCGAATTATTTGGAGTCGAAAAAGTCTATGGTTTCTTAGCAAACAATGTGAACCCATAGTGACGCACGTTACGTGCGCACGCAACATTTTTTCCATTCTAGAAAAAATGTTACGTGCGCACGTAAATAGAACCAAATGATATCTGTTTAAACCAATTATTTTTGTTTAGGAAATAATACTTTATCTGACAATTTCATTTATATATGTTTTAATGAATTTATGTAATATAATATTTATTCAATGTTTTAAAGAATTAACAATTTATAAATGAATTTTTTTCTTAAATGAGTCTGCCGTAAGCGCCATTTCGAGCTCATTTTCATTGAATGAATTCGTCGACAGAATTTGTTACATCGGGCTCATCTTCCTTCTTCACGTACTTTTGAATAAGCAATTCAATAATTTCCTTTCTTTTGTTAATATCCTTTGGTAACGCCATTTCCACTTTTTTGAATGCCTTGTTAAGGGCATTCTGGGACTTATACCCACTGTTCAGTGATTTTACTTGTTGCTCTTCTATCACTTGCTTGTTTTGTTCTTTTAATTTTTTCCTGTATGTTTGCATACGGTTTCGATTGTACTTCTTTAATGTTTGATTTAACGACGGATTTTTTTCCAATTTTTCTTTTATATTTTTTCTATAGGTTTTCATTCTATTAGCATTCTTTAAACGAACTATTTTTGATAAATTGTCATTTGATTGTATTTTAGCACGATAATTGCTGCTACGTTCTGCACACGTCTTCATCGTTTAAACACCTATTTTATACTAAAGGATGTTAAACAAAAAAATTTTACCGTTAAAGATAACGAAGTGAAAATAAAAAAATGTAAACAACATCAAATTTACCGTCAAACAAAATCTACACGAAACTGCTGCTCTTTTTAGGCAAAACTAAAATCGTGACGCACGCTACAGATTTTACACGCTACAGATTTTACACGCTACAGATTTTACACGCTACACGCTACTTTGAATTTAAATATACTTAAAAGTAAAAAATAGATATGATTTAAAACTATAAAAAAATTAAAAAAAAAAAAAATTATACTAACTATAGAAAAAATAGAAACATAATAATTGTTACACAAAATTTAAAGAGAATTAAACAAATCATAGTATAGCTATCTGTCCGATCTTCTATGTTAACAATAAAGTTATATTATGTACACCGAAAAAATTTTTATTTTTGGTATAAAAGTAACAACACCGAACCGAGGCTGGGTAGGGTTTGGTAATAACTTTTGTATTTATAAACATTGAAATGTTTTTTTTGTTATACATTTTTAAAATTAGGTATCTACTCTATTGTTCTACATAAAAGAAAACAACAAAAGGTTCATTTCAAAAATTGTTCGCTGGTGGACAGTATATATGTTCTGGATCAACTAGAACGCCCGATGTAGCTATGTAAATGTATCTGTATGTTTTTATTACATTCACAAAGAGTGAAATGGTATTACCAATTTTTCTGCATATTATTAAAGGAAGCAAAAAAGACCCCATAAAGTATATTGTTGATCAGCAAGTCAAGACGAATTGATCCAGTCATGTTCATCTGACCATTCGATAGTGTCTTCACACTGTTTGGGTACACATTTTTAGGATATCCAGCTGAAACACGGCACATTGAATTATTATTAAGATAAGTTTTTGAAGAAATTAGTATGGTATCTCTTAATTTTTAGCCAATCTTAATGATTTATAGCTCATTTTGTTCGTAACTAAGGTCACTTTATAAAAAAAAAAATGTTTAAAAATAAGTTAAAATACAAAATATTAGAAGGTATATTTCTTTGCAGAGTGCTTTCCCAAGTCAATCGACAGATACTTCCCTAAAATAAAATTGGGTTTCGACGTAGACACAGAACTCCGGAACAGGTTCACAGAGTTGTAAAAGAAGTAATTGAAAGTTTTGTAAAGAAGCAATATTGTTCTGCAGCATTACTCTATGCTGCAGCATTATTCTATGCTCATAAAGGTCTGCTTCATAAAATAAAGCGGCTTTTACCTGCACCACAATATTTGTCTATAAGATCGAATCTTCAGAAGCGACAATTCTACGTCAAATGTGACACATACCCATTAGTTTTTTAAAAAACATACAGTCTGAAGTAGCGCACGGAAGTGTGTTGTGTACACTACTTTACACTTCAGATATGCCTATTCCAAACTGTGTAGGAGTTACAATTGCAACTTACGCGGATAATACAGCAGTAATTTCAAAAGATTCTACTGCAAGAGCTGCAACAGTAACATTGCATGAATACCTGGGCAAACTTCAAGATTGAATAAACATATAAGTCAATGCGGAAAAATTAGCACACATAAGTTCACCCTCTGCAAAGAGTCGGGATAAGAGCAAGTTTTCTTGGCGTACTAATACCTAAACAATGTATAGTTAAGTATTTACGCATCTGCCTGAACAAAAGGCTGACTTAAAAACCCCAAATTTCAGCAAAAAGGAATTAGCTAAATATAAAAACAAAACGAATGAACTGGATTTAATGTCGTAGATCCAGACTAAGTCTAAAAAACAAAGTAATACTGTATAAAGCAATTTTAAAACGAGTTTGGATGTATGGTAACAGTTGTGTGGCACATTTGCAGTGTCAAATATCCATATTTTATAGCGTTAAAATACGACTTCTTGGGTCGTAACCAACATAACATCCACAAAGATTAAGTACCAACGATATTCGTTAAAATAAGGAAACAGAGCACAAATTACTTATAAAGACTCAACTGTCATCCAAATATTCTAGGTGCCAAGCTTCTTGATGTAGCATCAGCACGGCGCCGATTTAAGCGACTCATCCTATCGATTTTCCTTCTCGCAATTTCTGAATAAATAATACATATTGTTGACTAAACTAGTTTCAGATTCCGTACTTATTTTAAAATCTAATGTAATTTAAAAAATAATAGTAATTTAAATTTGATTGCATCAAATAAAATGTATAAAAAAAAAACAAAAAAAGATAAAATATCCATTCAAAATCCCATAACAAAATTGATCTTTGACAGGGTATATCTTTAAGTATAATATCGGAACCATTATAACACCAATTAAAAGAGCAAATATGTTTTCATAGCTATAACCACCTATCAAATCGCACTCATCGATACGGAGCTATAGATAAGAACCTTTTTTTACCGCTAAAAAATGTTTTGACTGTATATTGAAATTTTATATATAGATGAGATATATCCAGATTTAATTAAAAGAACCATTAAACAGAGGTAGAACCTTTATCTGTATTTAACTCAATTCTCTTAACAGCAATTTAGCTTATTAAGCGGTAAGTATAAAAGATATAAATATGAAAAATTTGCATTTTTGAAGTATGACAAGTAACACATAGTGTGGAAATGAATTCATTATTCAAACTACAAGTAAATATGTATACATATAAGAAGTATGAAAAGAAAGAACACTTGGCCTTGGCTCAGCAAATATGTTCAACAATTGAGCTATTTACATCGATATAAGTATACAATTTAAGTTAGATTGGGTGTCTTGCAAGAGCGTTTTAGTTAATAGATGAATAGATACATTTATACAATATTAACTTATATTAATAAAACTTAATGTTTAATTTTAAAACAATTTTTTTTATAAAAAACAATTTCTTTAAATAATACATTTTAAGAACATATACAAAATGTTTGAATGGGTGCAGCATTTTCTAGTGTCCATGTTGTAGTCTGTTGCTTCTAGATTCAAAATGTGCACCTAAAACCTTTTATTTTCTCAAAGACAGACTAACATTGCTAGAACTATTTTATTTGTCGCGCTGATCAGGAATATACATTATTTGTGCAAAATTCGATTCTCTTATTATAATACAAATATATAAACTGTAAGAAATATATATGAACAAGAGTAGTTTGGAAAACATAACTTTGTTAGACAAATGTTCATTATTATCTTTTTTCTCATAAAACATAAATGCTATTTGCTTCGGATGATTGTCTCAAAGCTACAAATTGATAAAATACCATAAAACTTTTATAAAAATGCACAGTTTCCCAATTACGTGTTATTTTTTTGTACTTTCCAGACTACTAAAATATAAATATTGGAATATAAACATATAAACAAAATATATGTTATAATATGACTTTGGATTTAAACAAAGATATGCCATATTTGGTATTATGCGATCAGTATTAGGTATTCAACAAATTATTTTAGGAAAATACACCAGATTGTTCTTGTTTTTGGTGGTGTTTGTTGTTTTTTCTCACAGAGGTATTTTTTAATGCACCACCGTATTAATGCTGCTTAAAGTCACTAGTCCGAGTCTACTTCAATTTTGATAGCATGTTCTTCTTCATTGGATTTGTTAGCCACCTAATGTAATAAATTGTTAGTGAGCCTTTCAAAGTTAAATATTCAGACTCTTACAGTTTCCTCTTCGGTTTTTAGACCATCGCCTGCAAAATTACAGTCCATTATATGTAGCGATGGTTTCGATAACCAATGCTGTTTTGTGCCAACGATGGTTACTGTGTTACTGTCCGCTGACTGTTTATTTTGAATTTCCTTTTGAGATGTGATGTGACGGCGTAAATTGAATCCATGACCAACCTAAAATACAGCAAAAAAACAATAATTATAAAGCCCATAAAACTTTGGAAAATTGAATTTTTTTGCGTACTTCAATTACTTTGGAGCGCTTGACACCATTCGTTTCGACATTGGAAGCACTTTCACATTCCTGTTTATGTTGACGACTTTTTTTTAGTGCATTACCAATTAATTGGGATATTCCGATGTTCAAATCAGCTATTTCATCGTCATTCAACTTTGACACTAATGCATCGAAATTAGTCCACATCACCGCATGTTTTAAAACTGGTGTTGCTGCTTCCTTCTTATTACAACGCTCAAAATAATTGGACATTGTAGCAGCTAGTGTAGAAACATTGTCGGTTAAACGATCAATATTACTTTTGTGTTCCGTATCACCTGAAAGCTGAAATAATAACGAAAACCATTTCACTATTCAAATATGCATTTATAATTCAGAAACCATACTTACAAATGGAGAAGCGTTACTTTCATGCAATATATGAAGATGAGTTTGAGATCCAGTAGACTCGGCATCTGGTAAGTTCAATGAATTTACGCGTGCACCAGAGGGCGTATAAAACCACATTACGTCTTTGTAAATCCATTCTGGTCGGTACTTAATCTGCATTGTTGTATCATTTTCGTACATTGCATGATATTTTGCCGAGTTGCGAAGGCTTTGCCAATGTTTTTTACAGCAATCAACAGATAGTCCAGTTGCTATTGCAATTTCTATCCACGTTGCAGATTCTAATTTTTTATCGGTATGCTGCTTGTTGTAGATATTATAAATATGATTGTATTTGCTTACTTCGGCAGCCACACGCTTTTTTTCTTTGTACTCGACTTCTTTTTTCTTTTGTTTAATTCGACGTTGTTCGGCCTTGTCTTGCTGACTAGCTGTTGAATTTGAATCTCCTTGGCCGTAAAATTCGCCATCGATTTCTTCCAAATAATCTAAAGGATCGTTTGAGTCCATTAAATTTGATTTTAAGTCAATTATATGCAGCGACAACGCGTGTTTACTGCAAATTGAACAAGAAAAAAATCGTGGTGAAAAAAAATTCAACAATACATATGTTTGGTGAATAACTTTTTCACAAGAAAAAAAGTTTGCATATACAGGGTGAAAGTTCATATAAATATATTTAAACCCTTTTTTCATGAAATGTACGGTATAACGAAAATATTTCATGCATTTCTGTATATTACTTGTCTTTGCCACCTCAAATCTTTGCTGGTCGTACCACCATTCTCCTTTTTTTTATTAAATCAATAGTTTTGGTGCACAAGCGTTAAAAACCAGTTCCAAGCCACCTTGAGGTAGAGTAAGCGACGCTTTTTTACAGTGATCTCCCCAATAGGCCTAGTTCCCATGCAACGCACAACTACAAGATTTTGCAGAATCTTCTTCGCAGGTGTTGCGAGATCATCGTCTTTAGTATCGATGGAGATGTCACAGACCGAAACTTCTACCGCATCATCCACGATGGAATTAACAGATTCATCGTGATCCTCTTTATTTTCACCCTTTTCACAAGAACCATTGCAGTTCGCGTATATAGCGGAGTATTTTAACCCAGCTTTTATGCATCCTCAAGCATTCTGACATTCGGATCTTCCGTGGCTTCTTTGACCCTGAAATTCTCAGCTTCAAATTTTGTCTTCAACATTCTAATGATGCAGTTCTTGTTTGCATCATTCATTTATTTTGTGCTTCAGTTGGAATCATTGTCTCGTCAAAAAGTATATCTTTTTCGGATGAGTTCTGCTGACAGATGTTTCGTACTTTGTCTGTGAGTTTCAGCTTAATCGGTTGAAAGGTTTCGGAATATACATACAAACAAACATACATACATACTTTAATTTTTTTATTTTTATATATAGATAGATGCTCAAAAGACACAAACATTTCTTGCTTCAATTGTTTGTCAAAAAGAAGCAAATGATTAACATATCATTGTAGCATTGTAATTGTCAGAATAAGAGACTTTAATCTAATTACAGCTGTAAATTCAAAGGAAAAGTTGACAGATGAACTTTTTTTTGGCGGTCTTCTAAGCTGTTGT
Source organism: Leucophenga maculata (assembly GCA_035044805.1). NCBI lineage: Eukaryota > Metazoa > Arthropoda > Insecta > Diptera > Drosophilidae > Leucophenga > Leucophenga maculata. Next base: position 786,188 of record JAWNNP010002078.1, on the reverse strand, counting down.
ATAGTCGTAATGCTAGTTTAAGTTATTATTCTAAGTCTTCTTCGATTTTAATAGCCATCTAAGATAAAAATTAATATATGAGCCGTTGAATGTTAGGTATTTTTAGATACTCACCGTCTCTACTCTGGTTTTCAGTCCATTGCCAGAAAAACTACTGTCCATTATACTTAAAGCTGGTTTTGATATGCAATGCTGCCGTATACCTTGTTTGTCGTGAATTTCAGTTAATTTGAGGCGTTTAGTTCCATTCATTTTAGATTGGAGAACACTTTCACATTCCTGTCGACGTTGACGACTGCAGTTTAGTGCATCACCAATTAATTGGGTTATATTGACGTTCAAGTCAACGATTTCATCTCCATTAAACTTTGAAACTAATGCATCGAAATTAGTCCACATCACAGAGTGTCTCAAAACCGGCGTTGCAGCTTCCTTTTTACTACATCGCTCTAAATAATTGGACATTGTTGCAGCGAGTGTAGAAACATTGTAGTTTAAACGATCTGTTTTGATTTGGTGTTCTATATCGCCAGAAAACTTCAATATGAAATAATAAAAAGAAGAAAATATTAATTGTGGTACAACTCAAGCTTTAGTACTTCTCACACGCGATCCTAATATTCCATTACGAGTTTTAAAGGGTAAGTTCAGCAAATAAATAGTTTAGTTTTAAAATCTACACAATTTTAAGACAGGCTTCCCAGTACAGGGGATGTGCTAAGCTGCTTTATACAAATGTTAAGCATAAGTTCAAACATTCATTGGTATTGAAGATAATAGCTTTTAGTACTAAAAAACAGGCTTTGGGTTAGGAACACAGACAGACAGACGGACATGGCTAGATCAACTTGTCTTATAGAGCTGATCAAGAATTCATTTAAGTGCACTTCATGTCGCCTCCTTTTAGCTGTTCCAAACTATGCAGCGTATTCACACTGTGTGTAAAAAGTATAAAAGAACAATTTAATAGACCTTTTATAAATCAATGACAATACATACATGTGCAGATGAGTTGCTTTCATTCAACATATGAGGAGGAGTTTGAGATCCAGTAGGCTCCTCATCTGTTTTATTTAATGACTGCATCCGTTGGTTGTACGAATTAGTTTTCTTTTGGTTTAAAATTGTCTTCAAGCACATATTTTTCTTTGTTAAAAGATTTATTTTCCTTTTATAAACATTTACTAACTTTTCATTTTTTTCACAATTCCTGCAATTTACGTCATCGTAATGTGTGTTCTTAACTAAGTAATCATGCTCTAAGGGCTCATCATCTAACCCGTTTTTCAAATTTAAGGTTGGTATAGCTTCTGCCTTCAAAAATTTCTTGCCAATATATTTGCTACAAAAATGACTTTCGCAAATATAGAATCTTTTTTCGTAGTCTTCCTTTTTAATGTTGCATTTTTCTCGCCAAATTTGTCCTAAAATCTTATCAGCATCTGGAAATTTGAATAATCTAAGTTTCGCATTGTGGCGTTTTGATTTTTTGCATACATAGCATTGAATGCCAGACAACAAAAAATTCTTCTTTATAATTTTCACTTGTTTGTTTGCGTTCATCATGACTGCAACAACACAACAAACCATGTGTTCGTTCACTGAGATAACCAAAAACTGCTGCCGGACTGTACTGGTATAACCCGTCAACATATAGTGTTGCCGGATCGCACTGGTGTAACCCGCCAAATGCCGTACTTACGCATATAGCATTTTGTATCAATTTTCGTTCAATTGTCATTTGTAATTTTTAAATTTGCGGATATTTAAAACTATTTTCAAAACAATATGCAACTCTAATGTAAATATGGAAATTGTGAATTCTATATCGTACTCGCATGCCTATGCTAAGAAAAATTGTGTAATTTTTTGTGATTAATGCAGTCTTTGTTAACTTATATATTTTGGTTCCATGATTTACGAAAGATAGCGCCTTGCCATTCCAATGAATAACTGCGTCACGCACAGCTGCTTATGTATCAAATGAGTATGTATTATAATTTCTATAATTTTCGAATAGTGTATTAAATTAATACTATTAATTTTAAACACAAAAGTGGCAGCACCCAAAAGAAAGCACATAAGTAAAAAAATATTTTTAAAACACAATATGAGCAATATATGCTTGAAATGAACGATGAAGGCTTGTATTTCAATATTTTTTTTAATAATTAGGCACTTAAAACATAAAATTCCAAGTTTAGGAAAGTGGGTAAGATATTCCATCATTGGTTGTATCAAAATTAAAGCTCCTCCGCATCTTTTGGGTGCTCAATAAAGATGAAGTCGTTGGTTTTGATTGGTGGTGCACTAAAATCACAATTTATTATATCAGATGTCTTTCAAAACCAATAATAGAATTCATACTATCAAAAATTAGTCATAATAATTACACATGTTCAGTGTATGGAACATGCGCGTATGACAAGCGAAATGATACATCGCCTAAAAAATATCATCTTGTGACTTTTGATTAAAATTATTAGGTTAAACCTTAGTATCTATCGAAGAATACCAAATACTGCATATATTTGTGCAACTCCAAATTCAGATTACATATAGAATTATTGCTTTAATACTCCAATATTTAGATTTTAAGTGAAGAACTGATTATAATTAAGTATATAATATATTTTTTACAATTTATATATTACTGTGTTTATACCTTTCACAAAAATATTTGTAGTCAAAATCTGATTTACATAGCAAAGGCAGCGAGGAAGGACTCTCCAATAAATATAAAACCTGGTTTGAATATAAAAATGTTCAATATGTGTGAATATACAAAGAATTATGATTATTATAATAATGCTATCAGGATCAACGTGAATTGTGTAATAACCGTACGAATTTTCGATGCTTCACAATTAAAGGAATTGATTTTACATTGAACCCTATCGGGACCAACATGTATGGGACAAAACATTTTCTAGATGTTCGTTGAAAATCAATATTATACATTTTATGAATACTGCTGCTTATTAAACTAAATCTCAACAGAAATAGATTGTAGCTTTTTTAGTATAAAAAAGTATGATTTTTAAACGCTTATAGCTATTTACTATATTTCAAGGCATACAGTCATTATATTGGATTGACCATTTGAAAGCTTTGATTTTTATGTAATCGATTTACCTCATTTTTCAAATATAAAATATGAAATTTGATGGAATTCTTTTTATTGCCTTGCTAACTAAACAAATGAAATATACACATGTGTTCTTTTTAAGCTCTTATACATAGAATTATCATATATAATTGCATTTAAATTTTTTCGTTATTTACACTTATAGGTATTATTAAATCAATTTGTTTTTTTACATTGTACAATCAATACCTTAGTCCAATATTGTATATTGTGCTCTTATTTTCATACATGAAATATATACAGTTGCCTAAAAAATTGATAAATTTGTATTATGAGTCTCCACCACTTTGGTTATGCTACTGATTTTTACTGTTTAAACACTTATCTGCCATGAGTAACTCATCGCCTGAGCGATGTTTACGTGCCCAAAGTTGCAATGTTCTAATTGAAGGTAATGGATATTTCTTATTCCGAAGCAGCATATATGCTTTGGGACTTGCAGTATAAATACTCATTGATTGAGCAATATCATTCGACTTCCACACTCGTCTCTGGTCACCTTTCAAAAGTTTTGATATCTGACCTTCCGTGAAGATTTCTTTCAGACGCGTCTCCATATGTTTATTCCGATATTCTGCTTTCATCAGGTTCAATTTAAGTTTCTCCAACTGTTTATCCTTTAAACGTACGGTCTTTTCAAATTCGCTTTCTTTTTTTCTTAATCTTTTGGAGAGATCTTCCTTTATAGCTATCAGCATTGCCCTGACAAAAACTGAGATTTTAAAACCAATTATTATTGTAAGAAGTTATTAACTTACATTTCATTCGTTACTTCCATTCGCAAATTTTCTTGCCGGTCACTGGCAGCATCTTTATTAAATTCTACTTGTTGTACTTCAATCCCTTCATTTGCAGATAACATAAATGCTTCTTGGCGTTCAGTGGAATCTAATTCTATGAACTCCTCAATTTCAACTTTTATATCAACTTTTAACTCTTCATTTATACCGCCGTTTTCCGTCTGAGTATTATTTGCTTTATTAGAATTTTTTTGCTTATCTTCTTGAAGAATCGAGTCTACTAGTTTATGCCGGTTCCTGGTTGCTAGCCTTTTGCCGCGCGGGTTAGGTTCACTGTTCTTCAAAATGGAAGGTACAGCACCTTCTTTCAATAGTCTTCTTCGTGGAATTCCTGATATGAAATAGTTTATTATTGTCAGTTTAACATACAAGTGTAAATAAAGTACACATCTTACCCAAATCGCATTGCAATCCACCAATCATATCACTATTTGTAAAATGTTCATGACAGATTTTCCATTTACTATTAAAAACATCCTTCAGTCCGCAAAAATCTAACCACTGCTTTCTACATTTTGGGTCTTTTGGGAAAGAGAAATAATTTACTTTACATTCTTTAGTATAGTTATTATTTGTACAAGTTTTAACACGGCACTTCATTTTTATAAAAATTTTAATTTGTGACGTCGTACTGCATCAGAGTTGTCAGCTTGTTTCAACGCTGTGCACTGGCAGTTTCTGTACAGAGAATTTGTACAGATAATATATTGTCGTAGCTGCCAATTTTCGCTGTAGCAGCGTAATAAAAGTTGTTTTCAGTTTGTAAACAAACGTGATTAAAGTTGGCTTAGTGCTAAACTTTTTTTCATGTCATCAAAGACACATTTATTAGCCAGCAATCATCTATTAATTTAGTAAAACAAAGTCAACGTAGAGGTTTATATCAATCATATACATATGTTCATACGATACGTTTAGCTGTGCGCATTTTACAATTTTATTAAAAATTAAATCATTTAATTATAAATAAGATGACCGCAAATAATAAACATATTAGCACCGACGCAAACCCTCAAACTGTCGATCAAATGACCATACTGACCGGCGATCGCACTATGTGAGTATTGGCTAGGTGGTATGTATTTGCATTTGTACGTAAATTAATTCTTTGCTACTCTTCTTTGCAGACTGAAGGATTTGCTCTGCAATCGTCTGGTCGAATGCGGCTGGGTTGCAGAGGTACGCGCATTATGCCGTGAAGCTTTGCAGAAAAATGGCCCTGCCAATGGAAATGTGGAAGCTTTAATTGCTGAGGTTACACCGCAGGTTAGTTGTCTACTCATAAAATATCTACTTATACTTCTAATAATGCCAAATTTTCGTTTTTTAGGCCCGCGCTAAGGTGCCAGATGCTGTTAAACAAGAGCTACTTCTGAAAATCAGGGAAGTTTTAGTAACCGGCCCAATGAACCAAGAAGGCGCAGGGGGTGACTCCTAGCTTCAAACAGGCTAACAACTATTCTGCATTTCATTCCTCATTAACAAAATCGAAGAAACGCAGCGTGCACATATCCATAAAATACTCTGGTTTAAGATTTTAAATTATTTGTGTTCATTGAGTGTCAACAGATCTTGTTGATATATATACTATAGAATCTTATATGATAGCTGTCAAAGTACAAAAATAAATTACATTTTTTGAAGTCAATTCAACGTGTTACCTACAGCACTCTTCACTATTTTGTAAGTAAACAGCCAATTAGTTTTGATTGATGATTGATTGATTGATAATTGATATTGATAACTTTAAAAAGGGGATTTCATATTAAAACTTAAAAGAAAGAACATGCACACATACCGACCTAATAATGTCTACACAATCACTTTTGCAAAGAGCATGCTGCTTAGCAACCTGTCTACCATCATACACTTCCTGGTGCTATCTGACGCTTCCATTAGAACCCATGTACGTCTGACGATTGGCGGATATTCATTCTGAGTTTTCAATTCGTGCACACCTTATGGTGGTCACGAAAAATGAAATAGTCTTCCATATAAATTTTGAATTAAACAAGAGTTTTAATTATATGTATATATATATTTACATAATGTATATTGAATTTTTCATGTTTATGATTACATATTTATAAATGTCGCTACATTTTATGATAAACGCTAATGTGTATTACATATTTCATTAATTTTAAATAATAATTCAAAAATTGCACAAGCGCAGCATACGACAAAGTGTCTTAAAACACTATATAGCTATGGTTCTAGTTTAGATAGAGGTCTTAACAATAATAATATAATAATAAGATGTCCAATAGAAAAAAGAAATTAATACAGCATATTAGGAACGCAGAAATTAGTAAAAGTACATATGTGAATTATTTATATGTGAATATATGAAATTACTTATTCAATAATGAATCAATAGAAAAGTCTTTGAATTTGGCATTGGAATCTTCAATAAATAATTGCTGAGACTGTTGTTGTTGCAATTGTTTTAATTGTTTTTGTTGCTGTTGAAGATGTTGTTGTTCAAGTTGTAGCAGATCATCACATTTTGGCAACATGATTTTAAGCTTATTACGTGGCTTGCGTAGAAATTTGGGCGAAATTTGAAATTTTTGCGGTTTTCCAGTTATTGTTGCATTGTTGTTTGCTGTTATTGTTGTGTTTGGCAGATTAGTGAGCGTAATTGTTGCATTGATATTTCTATAATTTGTACGATAATTGCGCAGCTCATGACTTGTGGTTGTTATTGTTGCTGTTGGTGCAGTATTTGTTGTCGTTGTTGCTATTGAATCATAGCTACTACTAACTGGCACTAAGTCAGCAGAATTCACTGATGTTTCGTTACTACTGTTAACATTACTGACTGTTGTAACGCTGCTCCTACTTCTTGAAGTTCTACCAGCGCTGTTAACCGACATTGCTTTTGTTGTTGCAGCGGTTTTTGTACTTATCCCACTTGTCGACGATGTCGTCTCATTATCGAAACATTTTAGAAAATTTTGTACTTGCACAAGATTTTCATTTGAATTGCTTTTCTTTTTATTCTTAACCTCATAGTCTGCTTCTTCGTCCTCTGCCTCATAGTCAACAGAGTGTAGTTGCGAAGATGAGGAGAATGTCGATGAGCTGCTGCTGTGCTGCTGCAATAAAAAAAAATTGCATTAAATAAAAAATAAAAAATATAGTTGTCAAAATATTTTGATTTAAAAATTTTAAATTTGTTTTCTTGGTAAACATATATCAACAAAAAACCGATTAGTTAAATTGTTCGATTTATAGTTCACTTACATCTCCGTCAGTATCAAAGTTAACAGCGCTGTTGTGATTGTTTGCTAACAGCTCTGAACTCTGTTCTTGTATATCGCTCGCCTTTGTTGTTGTGTTTGTTGTTGACGTAGTTGTCGTTGTTGTATTACAATTAAATTTAAATGTTGTAAATGTTTTTCGTTTGATTTTTGTTGTTGTTTGATTTGACTGTTGCGCATTTGGGCTGTTGTTGTTGCTGATATTTTTTCCACGTATTCGCTTGGTTGCTGTTGCCTTTTTTTGCAGTTGGTTGTGTTGGTGTTTTTGCTGTTGTGCTGCTGTCTCCAGACGATATGACTTTCAGCTAGTTTTGGCGAGGTTATCGTCGCGTCTTAGTTGCGACTATTGTTGGGAGGAAGAAGGAAACATATCTTTAAATTAGTTTATGATCTATATGTATCTATAAAATAAAACTCCAAAACAATTCAACAAAAACAACAATTTGGTACATTCAATGTTGTCAATGATATTCAGAGAAACAGAGAGAAGCATTGACGAACGATGTGGTATAAATTGATTTAGTAAGTATGATGTGGTGATGGTGTGATGAATTTTCTTTGATGGAATGATGCTGAAGATGATGAATGATCAACGAATGCATGAATTATTAAAACAAACATTTAACGTGCAAACGAAAATAAGTACATACATAATAACAGCAAACAACATAAAACAGGAGGAAGACTTGATAGCTTCGGTTGGTCCGAAGATTTTATACTCTTCAAGCGCTAACTAAATAACTTTATATATTATTGTGCTCTTCCAGCAATATTTAAATAAAAAGTTTTAGTTTATATAAATACAGCTCATTTGGTATAATTATTTACAACAGTATCTGAATATTTTGTAATTATTGAAGTAAGAATTAAAAACATTATATTCAGATCTCATGCAAAGAGAAATAACCATTTAAATTCATATTGTATCTACTTCGCTTCGTATGGTCTAAGCACTTTCTTGGTTAATAAAATCTCCCCGCACAAGGGTAAGTTTCTTATATTTTTTATGGCAGTTATAATAATTTAGCTACCGCAATATACCTGGGATTAAATGTGAAAATACCATTAGAATTAGGAAATACCAATACTAGATAGAACACTATTGTCTATAGTACTTTTCTACCAGATATACTGAATCCATTATAACGTCATATAAATAATTAATTATATTTGGTTTGATTATGTGACATATTCTATTAAAATCAACATAAAATTCGTTCATTTTACATTTGAAAATAGGGGTTAGTCTGCTTCTACAATCTGATGGGTATATCTAATATGGATTATGCATGGAAAACATGGCTTAAAAACGTTTGTAAATAATAGTTGTATAAACTTAATATAGCCGTTTGTCATAAATAAGTACTGAAAAACAAACGCTGTTGGTACTACGTGCATATTACAAAAAAAGTAACGGAGTATATAAAGATTTTTCCAGCGATTTTAGCTGCCTGATAGTCGGACTCCAGAATGTGCTTCAAAGCAAGCGTGCAAAGCTTTTTGAGGACATATAAGATCATATGGCATCTTTGAGGTCGGTTTTACTATATGAAATAGGAAAAAGTCCGTTGGAGTTGTTCGATACTTAAAATCGTGTAAGGCACACTCAATTTAGTTAGAAAATTTAAACAAACGGACATTCACAATTTGTTTCTTGAAATTGGTCACAACAAGTATTATTTTGTAAATACTGCGTTTAGTCCACTTCAGCTTAAGCCCTTGTTTGAAGTGTATAATTAAGAATGTATGGAAGAACAAACAACACTTTCTCAAAAATTTCATACATCAAACACCAACAACTACCTGCTGCTGATGCTGATGTAGATGTTGATGATGATGTTGTGTTTGCTGCTGTTGCGCATAATGTAATGCGTTGTTGTTGTTACTATTAATGCTGCTGCTGCTAACGCTGCTGCTGCCACTACTGTTGTAAAGCGCATGTGTCGCATATGTACCCGTGACAATTGCGGGCGTTGTATGTACGCTGTTGATAACAACATCTTCACCAGCACCAACACCAATAAGACTAGTACTACTACTAGCACCACCAATACTACTAGTACCAACACCTCCTGCACCTGCAACTCCAATTCCAACAACACCACCAAAAGCACTAGTGTGCTGTGTCGAAGAGATTAGGCCACCAATGCCACCAAATGATGCTGCTGTAGTTGTTGTTGCTGCTGTAAGCGTTGTCAAAGCTGACCCACCTCCACTGCTAATGCCACCGGCTGTTGTACGTCCCATACCGCTGCTGTTGTTAATGCTATTCAGGCCCATCGGACGTACAGCAAGAAGCTCTGCAGTATGTTGTTGTTGTTGCTGCTGTTGTTGATGTGACAACATACCCGGCGGCATATGTGTATGCGGCAAATGCATTTGTTGCAAGTATTGTGCTTGTTGCTGCTGTTGTTGTTGTTGATGACTAAGACGATTAGTGCCCGACTGCTGCTGTGATGTGGAATTTGTGCTGTTACTATGACTACTGTTGCTATTGTTGCTGATCATATTGATGCTATTGCTAATTGATTGCTGTTGTTGTGCTGCTGCTGCCGCTGCTGACGATGATGAGGATACTAAATTGCTAGCTGCGGTTGTTGGTATTGATGCATTGGCGGTGTTGTACACATGAGCTGATGAAATGTGCCTGGTGTTTGAAGAGGGGGGAAAAAAAGGAAAAACAAACATAAGTAATGTGAGACTAGGTGGTGCTAAGGGTTTTATATAACCATTACATACCTCATGCTCAATGGTGTAGACTGTGCTGAACTTGCAGCTGACGCGTTAATTGATACTGTGCCACCACTAACACCGCTTGGAGCAGAAGTTACTGCTGGTAATGAATTTACAGCACGGTATTCTCTATCACTGCCACCACCAACTGAAGTAGTACCGGTTCCTGAACCGCTTCCATTACCAGATGCCAGCGTATTTGTTCCAAGTCGATTTGTTGTTGTCGTTGTCGCTGACATGGCCGTTGTCGCGGCATTGGCGAGCGAGACTGCTGTTGCAACGGTTGTTGCTGAGGCTGTTGTTGTAGTAGAAATGATAGCTGTAAGCATTAGTTTAAAGAGTACATATATAAGGATTGCAGCTTCAGAGCAGTTTCAAGAGAGAAGATAGAAACGATATGTAATAGATGAATGCTGCCTGCGCCTTAAAGGATTTTGTGGGAATTATAATATATTATAACAGATGTATATATATTAGAATTTTGTTATAAACGCCCTCACAGCAATAAAACAGAATTGTAGTAATATATGTATATATGTAAATTATATAAATACATAAACCAAAAATATTTTTTAAATTTGTATTATCAGAAAAAGTTAATTTCTTTTGTTTGAAAGTTAGTGGCACACCAAAGTTAACAATCCGATCAAAAAAAGAAATATAATATGTACACTGTTTAATTTTTTTCTGAAACCAATAAAAATATTTTCAGTAGATGCGAATCTGTAGTACTCTTCACATCCACAAACATTGATTAAGTTCTGACTTTTCGATGAAAATGATAGGGTTATTTCGAAAAAATATGGTTGATGAATCGATAAAAAAATGCAATGATCACATTAAAAGTCTTCAAAATTGGCTCTTCCTGCGCAGACAAAGTAGTTCCAGCAAAATTTCCTAGCATCCAAGACATTACGGTAGGAATTTTCTGGAATCTAAAGGACATTTCTTGTTCTATTACGGCTTACACGGGAGACTAAAATGAGGTTTTAAGTTGGTTACACGAACATATTAAGGAGTTTCCTTTGCTTTAAATCAACATACATAGATACGAACCTGACAGAGGACATGTATTGATCGAATTGTCTCGTAATTCATAATGCTTGAGTTTAAGCCTGAAGTATGTTTCACTAAACAATAAGCATACTCTTCACGAAATAATTCAAACCGCTATACGCGGCTGTTTGGAAAAAAATATTTTTAAATTAAATTAAAAAAATAATATCTCCTGATTAAAAAGTCCTAGCACACAACACATAAAGAAATTTTATCACACAGGCTAAGTAGTAATATAACTGTATTAAAGAACAAATATTTGATTTAATGATAGTTAATCTATATGCAAATGGACCAGTTTTATATATGTTTATATTTTAACTAACTAACGCGGAATAAGTCGATTATAAAGACGCTTTCGATACGCAAATACGATCGAAGTTTTTCGAGGCCCTGCCTGCACTAGGTATCCCGGCAAAGATCGTTCGTCTTTTCATGATGACTCTATCTCACACACAAAGAGTTGTCAGAGTGGGAAAAAACCTCTCCAGCCCCATTGAGACCACGAGAGGTTTCAGGCAGGGCAATGCGCTGTCGTGCGATTTTTTTAATCTCTTAATGGAATACATCCTACGCCAGCTCCCGTACATACAGGATATGTCGGGCTCGATCTTCCAAAAGGAAGTGATGCTGCTCGCGTACGCCAATGATATTGATATCATCGGTACGCAGGAACGGAGACTCAGCAAGGCGTTGTCGGAGATTGGAAAAAGTTTCGGCTCATGGGTCTAGCGGTGAATGACGACAAGACGAAGTACTTGGTATATTCTCGCACGCCATCAACGCGTCTTGGACGGTCAGTGACGATGGAGAATTTCAACTTTAATGTTCTAAAAAAAAATTAGTTTTTTTTCGTTTTTTTAATCCGAAATAACAATCAACAACAATATCAGCCTGGAGATCAGGTGAAAAATTACACTTGCAAATGGATGCTATTTTGGACTGAGCAAGCAAACTAGAAGTAAAGCCCTTGTTCGTCCCAACATTATTGGTGGACGACGAAATAGAGGACGACCGGGCACGTGTTGGAATTACCATGTATGGAGAGATCTCTCCGTACTTGGCATTCAAAACAACTGGCGCATTTTAAAATGCGGCCTTGCCCCGAAAGACGGTTGAAAGCCATTTAAATATAATATATTTTAGATTTCTAGCTTAAAAAAAAAAAAATTTTAATAGATTTGAATACTTTTGAATAGATTGTCTATGGATCAGGAGTACAATTTGGGAATATTTCATGTTTTATTCTAATAAATATTACACACAATTTTTAATTTCCAGCGTCAACAAAAATTAATCTATATAGGAGCTATATACAATATGTAGGTCTATTGTAAGATGAAAATTGGTCCCTTATAAAGAATACAGGGAGGATTAAGATTCAATAACAAATTAAATAAGAAAGAACGCTGCAGTCGAGTGTGCACTAATTCGAGATACTATGTTCCCACATTAAACTATAAATATGTATAGAACATATGTTCTATATCCTTGTAGGATATTTTATTGGAATTAGTCAAATTCGGCATTCGACAACAACATACTTTTTTCAATCAAAAGCCCTGCAAGTTGGCCACCCCATCTAGTGAACCTATATAGAATATTTTATAAAAATTAATGTAAAATAGGAATGATGTAAATAACTCAATTTAATTTAAATATTTTGTCTCATAGAACTATTAACGGCACTTTACTGGCTGTTTTAAACGTACCAGGGAATTGTACAATAGTAAAACAAATAATGACATGGAGAAAGTTTGTGGTATAATACCTCCAAAGTAAAAAACTATTTGATGAATGTGAGTGAGATTTGCTGTATGTAAAGGGGCTAGCAAATATATGATACACTAGAAAAATGCGTTGTTCTAAGATCCAATTTTAGAAAAACACTGAAGTGGGCCTAGCAACGATAGTAAGTGTTAAAAATATCTTCTTATAAAATCTTATTTAATTAAATGTACATTTTAACATTAAAAATAAGAACCTGACAGAGTCATCATATGATTTTTCAAGATAACCAATTTATACTCGATTAATAATCGAATATATAATAAAATATATATGTATGTACATATTTACAATTCCATATAAAAGTTATTTAGTGCACAGAAAAATATTTATAAATTTCCATAGAAACAAATGTAAAAATAGACAACAAAAACACAATAAATTATTTACAACAATTATTAATAACAGCCATCACTTGGTATAGAAAAATAAATTTAAAAAAATGTTTAAATGTGTGCTAGTTATCCTTTAAGCATAGAAAAATGATAGTGATAGGCAAAATCAAATGCACCGCAGAAATTTTTTATTTTTGACAAAAAAAGGTGTTAAATATGTTTTTGTAATGTATATATATTTGTGTGTGTGGGTGTATATATGTATGTTAAATGTAATAAATAATCTCGAATTTCGTATTTTTTTTTTTAAATCAGATTTTGTGATTTATTTTATTTATTTTAAAAACAAATAAAATCCAAAAATAATTATGACTAAAATTAAATTTGTAAAGGAAAATATAGTAGTTGTATATATATATAAGTAATAAAGAGCATATAGGTATTTACGATATAAATACGTTTAAAATAGTTTTAAAAAATAAACTTAAACCAATTTGTTTGTATTTTGTACGTGTATGTAGGTGTTTTGTATAGCCAATGCATTCCAATTAGAATTAGGGACATAAATATATATATATATATTGGATAAATTAAAATATTTACGCATAATTGATGGGTGATATGAATAAAAAAGTAAACTTAAAATATTTTTGCCATATTTAAAGATACGTAATTTTTTTTTTTTTTAAATTTATTGATGTATAATTTTTTGCTTGTATTTTTTTTGTGCTCGTATACCTCAGGGAAATAATTATATGTGCATAGACTATATTTCATAAATGATAAAAAATAATTCTTTTAAGCTTCATAATAAAGTATTCAAGTAAAATAAATATTTATGCTATATTTCATTTTCAATGTTACTAAAGATTTTACTATTTGTGCTCATTTGTTTTTTAGTCTTAATTAGTGCCTTTAAGAAATAATAACAATCGATATATATGTTTAATATAACGAAAAAAATATAACTTAGAATCTCTTTATATGTGCCAAGTATAACATTTACAATAAAAAATTGTATTTTTCACAAAAATCTCTTCAGCTAAAGGCAATAACAATAGGTTCTATTCTCTTTGTTGGCATTGCATCGTCATTATGAAAAGTCGAGACAATGGTTTGCAAAATATTATTTTATTATAAGTTGGCTTCTTTTTCATTAAAATTTTAATTAGACATTCAAATTAGTTGGTATTCATGATTTTAATTTCTTTCTATTTTTCTATGTTTAGAAATGTTTTCGCCCCGCGCTGTAATCGTCATGCGTGGTCATTCGTGACTACTAGCCCGCAACGACAAGAGTAGGAAGGCGTGTATATAAGACTGCCTTTTGTTTATATTTATCAATAAGTTTCTGCCTGCGAGACGTTTTTGACAAGTTTTTAGTATGACTTGGTCAATACTTCCTACTGCTTACTATGCCTTTTCCGGGTACTCATAGCCACCTACTGCAACAGGGGTATATGGTATGGATGACACAAAATACAGCATCGTAGCCCATGGAAATCATCTTTAAAGGCACCTTATATTATAATCTATAGTAGTTGTGGCAGGTTTCATCCATATTTGTCATTACTAAATATATTCTCAAAAAGCTTAGTTAATCCTACTCTGAAATCAAAGCAGCTTTGAGCTACGATTTGCCTTAAAACACGAACCAGAAGTATTCAATCAATGATTTTACTGGAACACTGTACTTTGATTGTTCTAATATCAAATTATCCCCGTACTTAGTATCCGACATTTGTTTTAGTTGGTATGAAGCAAATTTGAGCTTGACCAACATACTAAAGCCAGCACGAATCATCCGTGATTTGCCACTTTGGTTTCATTTCGTTAGATTTGCCTTAAGTGGTGTCAAGCTGTTTATATTTTGTTTGGCCTTTTCCAATTTTGACTAGTGTGAACTACTTTGCTTATTAAAATAAAATTAACTTGTTCACACTCAAATAAACACTAATCTTTGCTTGCACATAATTATTTCATAAGAAAATCATAAGTCTTCATAGGAATTAAAGAAAGAAAGATTAAAAATTAAATTGCACACATAATAATTCGCCTGAGGTATGTTGTAGGTGTTTATGTACAAAATCAAAACTTTCACTAGACTTAAAATTAGTACTTAATAGAAATTAGTTTTTAAATATAAAATTATGTATATAGTTATAAGAAAAAATGCCACATTATTTGACAAACAGAGACAGCGCGCGTATACGACACAAGCAAGTTTCATATGAGAGTTAGAGCAAGAAGATGACTGATTCTCATTGACTGGTCTGTACTGCTAGACATACAGACTACAAAGCTTGGATGCGTTTCTTTGTTTGTTTTGTTGCTGATGATCTTTAATCCCACTGCACGGTGGCTGACTATGCGCCTACTTACCGTGCGGATCCGTCATGCTGGTAGTTGTATTAAGTGGTATTTGTAGGCGTGCATTTACACCGAGAAGATGATCACGTCGTGCAATCAAACTCTTCAAATGCTCCTCTAAACGCATATTTTCTGATTGTAATTGGTGTAGACACGAAAGCAAAGAGGCAACTTTATGTGAGAAATGGAAAAAAAAACGAAAAATAAGGCATTAATTTGTATTTTAGAAGTACAAATAAATAAATCACTACTTACTGTCGAAATGTTGTGCTTGTTCCATTAAAAACTGCGAACCCTGCTCCCATTGACGCTCAAGCAATTGTTCAAGACTCTGCAACATATTACCATTAATGCCGCCACCAAACATCGAAGTCAATGGATTGGCAGCACTAGCAGCGACTGCTTGTGCATTGTTGTTATTGTTGTTAAGATTACGCTAAAAAAAATAACAGCAAATTAGAAACCATTTCTTTTTTTGATTTATTGTATTAGTACTCACCAATTTTCCTGGAAATGGTACACCCGTATATTGTGATGCCATCGAATCGGGTGTGTATACCGAATGATCTTGCACCTCCATATGCAATTGCTCCGAAAGTTTTTGCGCAGCGCTGCTATTCGGATTTAACTGATTACCAAGCATATGCGCCGCTGTATGCGCAATGCTAGTTGGATTACTGGTACTTCCGCTGAGTGGTGACGTTGATGTTGTCCCCAGTGTTAGTGTAGCGTCATGAGTGTTGATGCCATTTTGTAAGATACGTAAATCTTTGAGATCACTTTGAATTGGATTCGTTGTTACTGCTGCGTTTGTTGCAGCAGCGGCTTGTGCTGCCAGTGTAGCATCCTTGGCTTTACGTCCACGTTTACGTGCAGCAACACCTGTTGTAGCTACAGCAGCATTTGTTGTTGTTGCGGCTGTTGTTGCACTTGTCACTGCAGCCATTACTGCAGCAGCTGCGGCTGCTGCCGATGATGATGTTGTTGTTGCTAATGATGCGTGACTTGTCATTTCCGAATCTGGCGAACTGGGCGGTGAATCTTTAATGGAGGTCACTGTAAACATATTGACATCAGTAGAAAGCGACATTGCTGTTGTAGCGGCAGGTGTTGACATCGAACCGAAACTGCCTGTTTGTGCTTCATAAGTAAACTTAAGACCGCCGGAGGAGCTTATATTGCTGCTGCTGGTTGCAATATTGTTGCTTGCCATATATATGCTAGACGATGTTGTAGTGGAGCTTGCATGTATGCCACTATCCGGCGTTCTATTTGATATGGTTGCAGACACATTTGTTGTTTTAGATTTTGTTGGTGATGGCGTTGGCGTATTCGAGGATGTAGTTGTTGTTGGATTATTTATGGAAGAAGCATTTGTTGTTGCAGGATTAGTTAATTGTTGCAATATTTCTAAATCGTTATGCGCAGCAGCATTTTGTTGTTGCTGCAGTTCTTGATTATTGTTGTTAGTTACAAAGCTAGTAATATTATGCGTTATATAAGCATTAGATGAAGTGGAGGACGTTGAGGAGGAGGAGGAAGATGCATTTGAGGTGCTAGTAGAAGAAGAAGCGTTTTTCTGTTGCTGTTGTTGTTGTTGCTGCTGTTGATAAAGTGCTTGTTGAGCGCGCAACATTTTCTTATTCAACGGTTTGTTGCTAGTGCTTGGCAGTATGTTGCTAAAATTTTGCGGTGCAACATCATTGTTGCTATTGTGATTCGTAATATTGGCATTTGGATTATTATTACTAGTGCTACTATTACTATTATTAGTATTAGTACTATTATTATTATTATTGTTGTTGTTGCTATGGTGATTATTATTATTATTATTGTTGTTGCTTTTGCTACTATGCGTTACATTGCTATTGCTATTTTTATTGCTGTTGTTTGAGGTGTTGTTGTTGGCATTGCTTGAGGAGGTGTTAACATTATAGCCGATTATGGGCGGTGAGGTAGCTAGATTAGTCGCGGCGGTGGCATAAGAATTATTGGTGACGTTGGATATTGCTGCTGCTGTGTTGGTAGTGGTGGTGTTATTTGCATTGATATTATCAACTGCATTGTTGTTGTTGTTGCTGCTGCTCTTTAAACGCGTAGCCGGCGGCGAATCATTCGAAGATGACGAGAGCGATGACGATGATGAGGTCTGCAACATGACTACCGGCGATGGTGAGGGTGTTGCACGTGACGTTGGTGTACTTGGTGTCGTTGGTGGTGGCAGCGTCAATGGTGACGGTGTATTTGCTGCTGGCGGTGGCGTTGGTGTGGTCAATTCACTGCGATAATGATGTTGCACCGTTGGTATTGGTGACGCTGAGCTCTTACTAAGCTTCTCAGCAGCAGCTGCTGCAGCACTTTCGGCCTTACTGAGCGCTGCACCGCGTTTTTTACCCGAACGTGAATTGGATTTCGGTGGCGGGTGTTGCGGCATTGTTTGCTGTTGTTGTTGCTGCTGTTGTGCTGCAGTCGTGGAGTGATGGTGATGATGGCTATGATGTTGATGATGAGATTGCGAAGAGTTTCCAGTTTCACCAGAGCGCGAACTAATTGTGCAATTTAATTTTTGCAGTGTATGTGTTGTTGTTTTTTTTTTTCAAGCAAAATTATTGTTTTTACATGTGATTTTGAAATTTCAAAATTTGGTGGCAGAAAATAGAAATAGAAAGATATTTGTTTCTTCATATAGTTTTTGAGTGCTAATTTTCTTTAGATTTATGTAAGTTGG
Organism: Leucophenga maculata; assembly: GCA_035044805.1. Classification (NCBI taxonomy): domain Eukaryota; kingdom Metazoa; phylum Arthropoda; class Insecta; order Diptera; family Drosophilidae; genus Leucophenga; species Leucophenga maculata. Next base: position 767,964 of record JAWNNP010002078.1, on the reverse strand, counting down.
GTTAGATTGCGTGGAATTTGTGTGTGGATATATATTTGCATTTAAAGTGTTTTAGTTTATAAAAAAATGCCACAAAAAAAAAAAAAAATATCTTAATTGAAAATATTTAAGTTTAGATTTTAAGAAAAAAAAAAAAAAAAATTAATATAGGATTTAATCGTATAGCTTTTGCATGCTAAGCAGTTGACTTGAGCTAATCTTCTTAAGACAGCAATAGCAAAAAGTATAAAATTATTATTTAAAAAACAACAGATTAATATATCGCAGCATAGGATAGCAATAACAATAATAAATAATGTTTAAATAATAGCAACAACAACAAAATTAATTCATAATATAAGTAAATTAATATATATTAATACAAAAATGTGTTATGTGTTCTTAAGAAAAAAATTTATGTATGTATGTGATCTAGTGTAGGTAGGCGTTTAAGCGCTCCGGATAGTCCCCATTATAAAAATTTGCCAAATTTAACATTATTGAAAAAAAAAACTTTTTTTTTGGAAGTTTTCCTAAAATAACTCAGATTTGTAACGAACAAAAACAAATTAATGAACACTGTCAAGCGACTATGCTCTCCTTCGGGATATTGATATGATATGAAATATTATTAGAGGAAATTATTTTAAGTGTGCTCATCTTTAAAATCAGTTTATATACTGCGCCCTAAAAGTCCTGAGTACGGCTATTAGGAATAATAGTTTTGTTTTGGGGCTACTTCAATTTAGTTATTGGAACTATATGTAACTAAACAGTTACCCTAACATAAGTTACTATTGAACATCTTATTACTACAATGTTTCAATAAATAGTGGAAAAACTCAGACTCGTTGGAGGAATTTTATTTGGTAGCCGGTTGGCGGTCCCTATAGTACGTATCAGTATAGGATTTTTTAAGATGACACGAACATTTTTAGCAATAAATTAAATAAAATGTTTTGCATCTAAAAAAATGGATATTAATGTACTTCTATAAATATCTTAGCATATCTCGATACAAAATCAATTAGTAAGACAAAAACTTGCTAAGAAATTACTGAGTTTGGATTGGAGTTGGATGCTAACTGAACAAAGTATTTAAATAAACAGATTTTTATCATTTACTTTGAAGTTTGAGGATGTTTTCTAGACGCAGTATAAATATATACGACTACATGTGCTACCTACACTAGGTCATACGAAGTTTAATAATTAGTGTGTTAAAAAGTTAAATTCTAAAATAAGTTGTAGACAAAAGTTTACTAAATTTCGTCTTACAACTTTGGCGAATTTCTTGTGAATGTTTTGTTTAGATTTAAATACTAACCGACTCCTTCGCGTCGTTGCTGACTCTTGCTCCTGTAACTGTGAAACGCGTGTTGTTTGCTTCTCATAGCTTATTTTCAAATTTCCACTCTCCGTTGTCGTTGAAGTTAGAGTCGCACCAACATTTACCAGACTCACAGCCGGTGACGATTTGCCACTTTGGTGTATAACAGATGATGCAGATGAAGGTGGAACGCCACCATAACCACTAACATCTAAATGCCCGCCAGCAGCTGCTGCAGCAGCTTGTATACGCGGTGATTGACGTTCAATATGTACACCGTTGCCAGTAGCAACAGCATTCGACTGTGATATATTAACATTCGAAGAGGCGGAGATAGCTGAGGATGCTGCACCGGACAATGCCGATGCTGAATTGGGTGGTAGTGTCTGCGACTGTTGGTTAGCAGCAGCGCCGCGTGTTGACTGTGAGGGTGTTGTATGGTGTTCTGGTTGATAGAAAACAAAAATGTTAATCGATTTATTAACAAGTCAACCATAAATGCTTATAATTAAATAACTTACCACCACTTGTTGTGCTTGTTGTCGGCAGATTAATTCCAGGTACATTGGCTGTAGAGAGCGGTACAGAAACATATAAACTTGGTGCTGCGTTGCCGCTGCCACCACCTGCTGTTGCAGCACCAGCGCTGGGCAGCTGTTGTACACCGTTACCACTTGCTAACTCCTTGCTATTAGCACTATTTGACAACCCAGTTGATGATGATGACGATTTATGTAGATTATTCGAGTTATTTGTATTACTTGAGGCTGATTTTATATTTTCGCTGTGTGATTTTGAGCTTGCATTGCCAGTAGATGTTGCTGAGGAAGAGGTAGTTATGGCTGCTGTAGCAGAATTTGATCCGGAGTTGGCATGTGTTGCAATTGCGCTTGAAGAGTTGTTTGAATTAACTTCTGCTGTGACTGAACTCTGATGTGTTGGTGGACTGAGCTCAGTGCGTTGCTGTAAGTGAAAAGAAAATAATAAAGATATAAGTATTTTATTGTTTTTTTTTTTTTAATTATAAAAGTTTTTTCTAAGCATATCCGTATCATATATGTATGTATGTATCTAAGCATATGTTCTATCAGCAGCTAACCACTTCCTGTGTCTCAAAATGTGTTCAGCCACAATAAAAATGTTGCTAAACTGCGTTCTTCAATTCAGTTGTTGTTGTTGTCGTTGTTGCTTGTACTACATATATGGGTTGATCATTAAAAATTATGTATTCGTTTCCGCTTTGCACACTCGCAGACTCCAAAGACAATAACAACAACAACGACGCTAATAAAGCAACATGTAAACATATGTTACAGCATAAACACTATTGAAGGAAAAATCCAAAGAATTACTAGAAGAAAAAAAAATTTTTTTTTTATAAGAATAAAAAAAAGCAAGAAATATAATAATGTTCGGTTGTACTGCAACTTGAATGCACTTATGCTACTTTTAAAGAAATCTTTCCATGATCATCAGTTTGCCATTGACTAGTCCAGAGGATACTGGAGGCATTTGAGAAGATAAAGTATTGGCCGTCTTTTTGAACGTAAAGCAAACCTTCGACAGGGTGTGGCATGCCGCTCTACTCCACAAGATATAGACTACTCTGCCACCACCGTACTACCACTTCATCATGAAAGCGTACTTGGCTTTCTATACAGCTGACATGCTGATCATAGAGGAAGATAAGCTGCTGCTGCAACGTATGCCGACGACAGGACTTTCCTGTCATCCGATGTCTCCCCACAGGTGGCTTCGACACCACCAATACTTGGCTTAAGAAGAGAAATATTGCGCAGAACAACGAGAAGTCTACTCAAACTTCTTACTTGCTGAGAAGAGGAGACTGTCCCCAAGTTTATATCGACGGAACAACCATATAAAACTTATATATACCCGAACTGGGGCGCTGCTAGCAGGTGAAACTGCTCTATTATTTAAAAATTTCAATACAGGGCTCCTCTCAGAATTATCTTCAACTTCCTTTTTAAAGTTTTCGTTACAGATGGTAAGCTGTAATTAAATTCAACTATATAGAAAACCTCCTCACTTGTATTAAAATTAGAAACAATGGCAAACATATGCAAATTTTGAATAATGTCTTTCAAAAAGTAAAAATCTTGACAATTGTTGGATTATTTTACCGAAATTTTACCCTATTTGCACTATATGTGAAGGGCATAAAACACCGCCTAAGCCAAAAACAAGTCATCACAACAGATGAGCGGAAATACAGCACAAACAGATACATAACTAGAAACATTGTATTATTACACCATAACAAGAGAGAGAGCATACTTGAATGAACAAACTCACCACAGCACAGCATACTTCATGTGCAAGAGTAAAGAACCAAAGCCAGGCTGATTAGTGTATTAAAACGTGATAGTGCAAGAGTGATGCAACAGCAGTGAAACAACAACTGAGACATATGAGCATAACAAAAACAACACTGCAGGTGTTGAGTAGGCTTAGAGCGAGAGCAAAATGCAGCAGGCACGCATACAAACAAGCAAGCACAGTATGCAGTTAATTATGCTTTGACTACGTCTTTTGTTGCGCGCCGCTCTCTTATCAATTTTCTTTTGCTTTAGGCTGAGGCTGTCAATAATAATTGTCATGAGTCAAATGAAAAGAATGTGACCACCAAATGTTGTAGCAACACACAAACGCACGCACACACACAAAGCATACCACAAAATTTTGTACAATTTTATTGCGTATATTGCATATTATAAAAAAAAAAACTATGCTGCGCTGTATATAATTTTACCAGGCATAAAGAAAAACACACCAACGGATGGCAACAACAATAATAATACATACTAAAAAAGAGCGAATTTTTAACAGCAGCAACAATACAAAAAAAAAACAAAAAACACCCGCTGCGTCTCTACAGACATACATATATGCAATTGAGTATACCAACAAAAAACAAAAAAAAAAAAAAAGCTTAGTGCCATTCAACAAAAAGTGCAGTCGTTGATAGAGAGAGAGATAGAGTGAGGAGTTTCAAAAATATTAAATAGAAAGAGCGAGAAAGCAAGTGTGCAGCAGCACAGTGCATTCAGAGTTCATTTTGTTGCAACAAATGTTGCCTGTGGTTGTCTATATTTTACCATCTCTGTTTGTATTGCACGTCTTACCCTTTTTGTGGTTACGCACATAGTCCGTCCATACAACATATAGGAAAATTGGTGGACAAGACAGCACAAAAACAAAACACAACACGCCGCAGGCAATTTTATTTTGGCCGGCAGGGTGCCGTTCAATGCCACTGTTATACACATATTCCTCGCGCGTATGTGGATTAATTCAGCTGGTCGTCGAAGGAAAAACGTTTAATCAATGGAAAAGTTTGATGAACTGTCAGATTATTGATTATATTATTATACATTTAGGGGCAAATATATTGTAAAAGGGGTTAATTTGGAAATAATTATTCCCGCATTAAAATGTGCTGTGTAATGGCATGATTCATTATTCCATCAAAGTACCAGGTTTGCAGCGTTTATAGAAGAACTTTTCTTTGCTAAAATTTTATAAAAGTTATTGCTTTGAACACCTTCAATGTATATATTATATATTCTTAAACAGCTAGAATTGGGTTACCCCCCCATAAATAAACACCACACACTTTGCGGACAAGTAGAACTTTTTTATTTGATTCTCTAACCACTTAATAAGAGTATTGAAATATTAGGGAGCGTGTGAAAAGCAAATATGACGTTTTCTTTCAATTTATTAAAAAAATTGCAAATTTTCACCCTTCTTATTACAACTTTTGTTAGAAAAAATCTGAATATAAATCTGTGCACGATTTGCTCCATACAAATTAGTGCATTCAAGCTTGCGTCAGACAATGAAGTCTCATCTACTGAGCCATCTTTAGAATCTCCACTGCAGATGGATATTCTTCCTGTTGCCCTCGTTTCCTTGACGGAGATCTTAAACGTCATAAATAATCTTAAAAAGAATAAAGCTTCTGGACATTAAGAGAGTATCCGACGAAATAAATTCCAAAGGTCTATTTCCAGATCGGATTTCGTTCAGGATATGATACAGCCGAACAAAATCACAGAGTCGTTAATTAAATTCTAGAGTCATTTGATAACACTTTGAGAAAGACTATTCCACCTACAGTACAGCTAAATGGAACTATATTATGTCAGTCTAATAAGGACAAGTATCTGGATCTTATTCTAGTTAATGCCTATATTTTAAAGACCATATCTTGGTTACACTGCAAACACGAAGAACAAGAATGAACAAACTCCAATCGCGTCTTTTCAGCAGTATAACATAGATATTCCTTAAAATGCAAATGATATGTCAAGGTATAAAAGTTTTTCGTAAAATAAATGAAAGTGTGAGTTCTGGATTTTATGACTAATATTTGAAGCAACTTAAAGTAACTAAAATATGTATTAAATAGTGTTAAAACAAAAAGAGTTTAACAACTCAATATACAGCTTATAATAAAACCAGTTCGAAATATATTTTTCACACGAAACAATTTTTAAAGATTTAATAAATTTTAAACAACCACAAATCTTCGTAAATTCACTGGAAAATATTGCGCACCTGAGTGTTATTGAGTTTCTAACACCTTTACAAGTGTCATATTACCAAAGATAAATGCAAGCACTAAACTGAAGACATGAACACCTTTACGCTCGATTAGATTTGGGTCATTCTCTAAAAAAAAAATTCTACGAATTCTTTAACTCATCTATAGTTCAAAACGATGTAAAGACGACAACCTGAACCTTGACAACTTTGACAAGTTTATGACATAGAACACGAAGGACAACAAAATAATTTCAAGTGTATTACTGCCGACGTCGTTGCAGCCACCACATTTGCTTGACAGGATACAACGTACATTAGACTGGCATATATATATATATCGAAGGCAATAAGCCGAAGCAACAGCAGGAATAAATATGGACAGCTCAAATTGTATGCAGATGTTGCAAGAACAATAGAACGAGTGAGAGCGCGCAACAAAAAGAACGAGTGCAGGCGATGGTTATCCTGCTGTTACCAAAAAAAAAAAAAAAACACACAGGAACTTCGAACACACCGGAACAGGAATAAGCAATAACAGCAACCCCTTTTTCATGCGCAAAATGTGACATGGCTTGGAATAATAAATATTTTATTTCTATTATTTTATACAAATTCAATAAAATAAATTGTCTCTTCATATTATGTACATATGTACGTGGGGTACCAAACACAGAAAATTCGCGATGGTACTACCCGTAGCAGTGGTACTGGGACAGCTGTACAAGTTGGCTTAGAAGGGTTGTCGTCTTTGGAAATAATATGAGCTGAGAGCAAAAAAAAAAAAAAAAAAATTTGCAATTGAATATCAGATTTCGTACCGGCGACAAGGAAAAAAAAAAACCATTAAGGAAACTACTAAAATAAATAAAAAAACGCGCGGGAATGTGAGAACTATAGTTTAACCCTTGCTTGCCCATAAAAAAATTTAGATGAAGAAAAAAACGAACATCATGGAAAGGAATGTTATTCAATTAGAGTGAAATATTCGAGTGACGCATTCTTCAGCGCGCTAAAAGAAAATAGATCCTGCAGCTGTAGACGATCGCAGGACCTTTAAGAAAAACATATTAAAAAGAGAAGAAAAAGATCAAGTAAAGTAAAAAACGATGTTGTAGTCAACCAAGGAACGTGGCAACACCGACAGCTGCTGTTAAGGACAACAAAACTAGGCGCAAATGTGCGAAGATGTATGTATGTAAGGATACAAGAAATTTACTAATACCAGCAATAAGTAAAGACTCAAAAGTGAAGCAGGACATCACTTTGCGTTGAAAATGTTGCACAGCTGTCCTGTCGCTCTTGCTATATATATGTATTTGCTTCCTTTTGCGCATATTTTTTTTTTTATTTTTCTTTGTGCTCTGGTTTTAATGCCCGCACTTAAATTTATATTGTAAAAAAAAAAAAGGGAATTATCTGCTAGTTATATGTAAGCAATAAGTTCGATTTTCAATGCACTTTACTAGCAGGAGTGCAACGACAAGGATCTGCAGCAGGTGGGTTTTTTTCCACGACAGCGGCGGAGTGTTATTAAGATATATGTTTTTTTGTTTTTGTTGTTTTAAATTACAGAAAAAATTATATGTTTGTAAGAAGAAGAAGAAAAAAAAATATTGTGCGGGTTGTATTGTTTCAATTATGGCGCGCTAAAGACTGGCAATTATATTAATTGATAAATGATAGACTACGTTGGAAAAAATTATTTATACGTAATGTCGTACAGTGCGTGCTAAAATTGATTGATATGTTTTGAGGTGTTTCAGCAAAGTAATTATTGGATTTCTGCAAAAGTTCTGTTAAATTTTTGTCTGCTAACAGCCTGTAAAGACCAGACGGCGAGGAAGTTTATGCTGTAAACGGTTAACAACCTGCAAACTTTTCGAAGCGGCATATATCTTAATTTACTCCCACGCGCTTCTAAAAAGACTCAAGGAGGCACCTTGTAGGAGGCATCGTACCTGTTAGTAAGACCACAGACCGAGATGCACAAAAAGCACGAGAACGGGGAGTTCTGCTACAATCAGTTGCTTGCAATCTCTTACGTCGATTTTGGGTCAGCAGCAAGTATTTGTAATCCCTCAAGACGAAAAGGTCCGTATACCAATAGGTTTACCGGAAGTGAAAAGTCAGAGCCGGCTGCATGGAACACAGAGTATTCTTACCTGACCATTACTGGGTCGTGGCAGAGCGGCAGAAACTTATTTCTAATGTATACGTCGACGTCAATGTGGATCCTGACGGTTTCGGTAAGAAAGAAGCGGTCAGGCGTTATCCTACCGCAAAAACATTTTGATGGTGATGTGGTAAAACTCAATTTGCGGCACGCTTTGAAGACATTTGCTAAAAAAAAGGATCATGCAAGTTTTTACCACTTATTGTGAGGTTGTCTATTGATCTATTACCTCCTCTAGAAGGATTTAAGCAGATGCCTTCCGATTTCTTTTGTCCATCAGTACAATCCGACCTCATGAACAGAATATGTGGAACCTGTGGCTCTATGGCAAGACTACCTAAGACCGTTTGGTAATTAGAGTTTGGCAACAGCGACTTGCTGCCAGAAGGGCAAATGAGCTGCTCTGTATTGTGCGCCGCTTTGAAGGATCGTTAAAAGATTGGCTTGCCAAAGAAGAAGTTGATGCTAGTGTTTTAACAATTCCGGAACACTCATCTGCGGATACAATTTATGAAAGAGTCTCTATATAGAGATAGTATTGAAATAAGACTGACCAGCTGCCTGAATATCTAAAATCACAATCTTTTGACAACAACTGCATTTATAATAACAAAATTTAGCCCACCCAACAAATTTATTTTTCAATCAGTAATCGATCTAAGCGAAGAAGATAAAAATCATAGCCACAACGACGGTCCTTGTTTGTATGATAATACCACATATAACCAAAACTAACAAAAGCAAAAACTAAGGAAGGAACAACAGGATTTAATAATGTGTTTACCTGTCATGGTGCGGTCAAAATGAATGGACAAATTAAGAATATGTTAAGATTTTTACAAAATTTCTATGAAAAATTCAACCCTAATTAAAATAGACAAGTTCCAGGCTAAACATTTTACTTAGCAAGCAAGCGGATTAGCGTCAATCTTCTTTTAAGCTGAATACAGTATGAACAGAAAACTAAAGATTTAACAAACTTTTTTTACCTGAAGATATAGGATGGGTTTGCTACTTCCAGAAGATTTTAGTAGATTGCAATAACAAAAGCTTTCAAGAAAAGTAAATAATTTATTCGAGTACAAATCGGGTATTGATCAAATTAAAAGTACTATTGACGAATATGCTTAATTAATTTTTTATAAAATATGTTAATTAATTCAATATTTAAGTAAATTAATTCAATATCTACTTGAACACTATTGATACAACGGAATGTTTGCAAAGATATTTAATTTTGGAAACAAAAATATATAAAATCAAGGTTATGTAGTATATTATGAAGTAACAAAACCCAAAACACGTGATATTTTTTTAAACATGATCGCACGTAACAAGCCTATGTGTATGTGTGAACAACAAATCAGTTGTTTAATTATTGAGAAATTCAATTAGGGTAAAAAGTAAATCAACTTTATGAAATATTCTAAAAAAATAATATAAAAATAGCCAATTAAAATAATTGTTTCGAAAACGAGATATAATCAAATAGCTTGGACGATTATAATAAGACTCTGTAAGCAAATTTAATTGAATATCGTCAAAGCATACTTAGAGCTATAGCATAGAAGAAGTAAGAAAATATTGGAAAAATAGTATAACATGGTAGCTTTTTTTTTTATTTATATTTGGATATGATTTCTATATAGTTCAATAGTGTATTCTATAGATTTATGTTTCTAGTCCAAAGTAAGGCCACTGCTTACCACCTTGAAAATGAAAAATTTGTTGCTATGAGCAAAACAAAAAAGGACCTGGGTACAGAGGTAACAATTAAACACTATTATTTTCAGCGACGAATCAAAATTTAATATCGAAAAAGAGTAATGCACAGAAAACAAAGAACACTAGTAAATGCCTATCCATCTTTATGATCTGCTGATGCATATGAACAAAAGGTGTAGTAGAGATTTACTTCATATAAATGGAACCATAATTGCCGAAATATATACATATTAAAAAATTTGCTAAGAAACTGTGTTTTTTCACAGAACGAATTCGTTGCCTTGGATTGGCGTAGCTCTTACACAAAATGAAGAAATTTTGTATGCAATCATTAAAAGAATGTTCTGGAATGAACCATAACAAAATCTTAATGGTTTAAAATAAAAATTCAAGAACTTCAGCAAACTAAAAGCAGCCAAGTCACCTGCGTACGACAATAATGATGTTCCTGCCATAAAAGCGTTGCCTTCAAATGTGATTAAGTTAATCATCAAAATCATCAATAAATGCTTCTAGCGAGACTATTTTTCCCATTCTGTGGAAAATCAATCGCAAAACCCAATATCTTTATTGACGGCACTCTCCAAAGTAGTCGAAAGAGTAATCCTGCGTAGAGTCCCACCAATACTGGAAGAAGGTGATTCGATCCCTAATCATTAGTTTGGCTTCAAAGAATGCTATGACACGCCTAAGCAATGCCATAGAATAGTCGAGAGAATATTGGAAACATTTGAGGAGAAAAAGTTTTGTTCGGCAGTCTAACTGGATGTAAAGCCTTCGATAGGGTGTAGCATTCCGGTCTGCTCCAACACCGTCCGAACACTTCATCAGATTCTACATTGAGCGCAGGAACTTCTTTTTGAGATGTGGGGAAGATGTTCTGAAATAAAAGAAGTCACAGCCGAAGTTCCACAGGGATCATCGAGGAAGATAAGATGCTGACCGTTATGTATGCCGGCAACAAGGCTTTCCTGGCATCCAACGTCTCCCCACAGCTAGTTTCAGCTTCACAGCACCAATAATTGGCTACAGAGCTTGAACATTGTGGTAAACCCCGAGATATCCACTGAGAAGAGGAGACTGTTTCCAAAAATATCTCGAAGGAACAGCCATTGAAAGTAGCGCAATAGCCAAGTATCTGTGCATGACACTGAATAAAGGGGGAACATCTGCTATGCATGTAAAACAAGCCTACTGGGGATGGCACTGAATAGAGGGGGAACATCTGCTCACCAAAAGGACTCAACTCAATATATGGTTAAAAAGGTATTTATGGCTGATAGGATAAAGGTCAACTCTCAAACTGAGAAGCAAGCTTCTAGTTTATAAAGCGATTAACAAAACCTACATGGAACCACGGAATAACAATTGTGGCATTATTGTGCGAGAAATATAAACAAATTTTAGTTTTTGCGACTTCAATTGACTATCGATCTCAAGCGAATTGACGACTTTTGGACTTTTTTATGGGTATATGTAAAAGTCCATATTTATATTTAAAATATTGAAACTTTGGAGCACTCAAGTACTATTTATTGTATGCCTTGTATCTTTAAAATCCCAAATTTATGACCCGTGATTGTATAGGCGACAGAAGTATTCTTTTAAATTATTCATATTGCTGTTGTTGTAAAAGGCTTTCGAAGAACTTCATTTCAAGCTATTTTTCTTTTTTAAAAGGAATTGAGAATCATAAACTTCCTTTTTACAATTCTTTTAGTATGTGCTAAATTAATTGCATCATTTCGGTATTACATCCAACTTCTATGGGAAGTACTTTTAAGAAATCGAACTAGATAGTTCTTAAATTTTTTAGATACATATTCGAAAAGATGTATCTACAGACAAAATTTGAATTGAATTCGTCACAGTTGTGAGAGATATGTAATCTTTGACTAAATCTTCAAAATATGAGCTAAAGATTTAAAACTTTCTTCGCACTAAAATTGAATACATATTCTATAACTGTCGTCAGCAGAGTGAAGGGTACTTAATCTGTGACATTACTAAATCTAAACTCTGAACTCCTATTTTATTGATTGATTACTTTCAATGCTAATATGCACATATGCAACTTGTTTTGATGCAGACTGTATAATGTATCTTTAAGATACAGACAGGACGACAGCTGCTGAGTGTCTATTAACAACAGGTGCTGCAGTGCGTAGCTCCAGGTGTGCGGCGTACAGCAATAACTCAGAAGCAAAAGTGAAATCTGACAGCTAGATAGAAACTGTTCAAACACATTTTTCAAATTCTTTTTAGCAACTAACTGGAAACTTCCAGATACATAGCGGTAATACTTATTTAAGCATTTGCATGAGTGCGTACAAGGGGAGGGAGTGGGTTGTAAGCAGTAGCTGCTTGCTTGATGATGCTTGATGCTATTGCTACAAAATGTCAACGACTTGTACGAAAAAAAAAATATACAAAATACAAAATAACAAAAATTTGTAGTGCAGCTGCAAGCGATTAAGCGCACAGCGCATATAAATCCTTGTGTATACATGTATATGTATGTGTGTATGTGTCAACCCCTCACAACGTATGCTGGAAATATCTGGAAGTTGATTGAGCGTTTTACAGCAGCAACAACAGCAGTATTTTGCTTTGAACATTGCCATTAAAGAAGAGAATTTTGAAAAAAAAAAAAAAAACAAAATTAAAATAAGGTAAAAATAGTTTACGCGACACATGTCTTTCATTGCATTATTACCCCGGAAAGCAGGAAGCGTATTTTTAAATTGTGCGGATACGCTGTCGCCGTTGCAGCAGCAGTGATCACACCAATGCTGCCTACTCCAACGCCGCCGCCTCCTCCGGCTATGCCAACAGCACCATTACTCGTATAGGATGGCGATGCCGATGCGGAGCCACCAATATACTCTATCGTTGCCGATGGTGTTGTTGATGCTGAGGAGGGTGAAGATGATGCCGATGTTGAGTGTTGACTGTGATGATGATGATCTCGTTCACGTTCACGATCTCTGTGTTCACGATGCTCACGATGTTCACGGTGATGATGATGATGATCGCGATCTCTTTCACGATGTTCACGATCACGATGCCGATGATGTTTATGCTCTTTATCCTTTTCACGTTTCTCACGTTTCTTTTTCTTATTCTTACGATGCTCTTTATATTCCGTAGACATATCAATGTGATTATTATTGCTCTCCTCACCGCCTTCGGCAGTGCTAGCCATATTGACTACGGTGGCAGTGTAATCGACAACATTTTGACTGCTTGAACGTGTTGTGGCAGCAACAGCTACGGCCGGAGTCACATCCATGGGTTGTGCTTCAATGGTGTCCATCATCATCATTGTTGTTGTAGGTATTTTAGAAATTAAAATTATTCCAGTTTATTTTAATAGTTATGCTGCTGTCTCGTAGCAGACAGTTTTTCTTCACACACACAGACACTTTATTATTTCTTTTTGTTTTTATTTTTTTATTTCAATTTTACTTTGTATACATTTTTACACTATAATTATATATGTAGGCATTCTTTTATATTTAAATTTTTTTTTTTATTTTCTCTGTCTACTGCGCTTCATTATTACCTTATACTAACTTGTTCTTTACTTTGCTTTCTTTTATTTCTCAAAATATATGCACGTTGTTTTTTTATTTTGTTATTTAATTTTTATTTTTTTTTTACTTTTAATCTTTCTGCTTTTTAAGTTGTTAACACAGACAAACACTGATTTATAAAGCTCAACAACCACGGTACTGTTGATGATGTTGATGTTGTTGTTGGTGGGGTGTGTTAGCGGTACCATGAGGTGAATAACACTGTGCTCATTCGCTCGCTCTTTCGTGCTCTTTCTGACACTAGCGCGCAGCTTTTCTTTTCTCGCTCTATTACTGATGATTTGATTGTTGTTGTTGTTGTTTTAATCAAAGCTGTATCACACGTTTATCCATGATGCTGCTTCTTCTTTGCGTTTTGTATACATTTACAAAAAAAAAAAAAAAAACTGATTCTGCTTGTATTTATTTAATATTGTTGTTGTTTTTTGTTTTGTTTTAATGATAGCGCGTGCTGGTTTTTTGAAAACATATATGTAATAATTTTATTATCACATTATTTTATACAACACTGTTTGTTTGTATGTTGATATACATATATATTATTTCGATTTAAATGATTCACAGTCGCTGCTATAAAAATAGGCGCAGCATACATATGTACATATACTAAATCACTTGCAAGAACAACAACAATGTTTAATTCTTTCAATTACACAAACAAAACGATGACGAAGCACAGTACAACAAGCACAGCACAGAACCACCGAAAGTAAAGACGAAGACGACGACACAACAACAATGAACGTATTTTTAATACAAGACAAAAACACAATAAATACAATAAAAGCGGTAATACGAAATAAAAGAGTTAGCCGGTTTTCCCTCTTCTACTACAAAGAAGCGAACAACGAGCAGCAACGAGCGCAACGGAAAACGAACAGAAATACATATATGTATGTACTGAATTAAAACAAGAAACTAAAATCAAACAGCGGCGAATTTGTAGTAGAAGTAACTTCAAAATGCATTGTATGCCGCGCCGTGCGGAGTTATACTAACTCTTGTGGGCTATGAGATTTGTTTAGAAGGCCTGGCTGAGCAGTCGCTTCGCTACTCTGCTGCTGCTACTTCTCGCACAAACGCACACTCACACACATACACAAGCTTGCATATGCTGCGGCAGTCTCAATGAGAAACAAAAACACAGATACACACGCACACACACACACGCATATATAAATTGATGTAGTCACGTAGGCAGCGCAGCAAGGTGGTGAGTTATGCACTGCACTGTAGAGCAAAATGATAAAAAAAAAAAAGATTGCAAAAACCAAATATATGTCTTAAGATTCGATTTACATTATACGGCATGGGCACATAATTTTTTATTAATCTTGTTGTTTTTGAACCATGAAAATAGGTAATCGAGACTTAAGTATACCCAAATTAGCAGAATTTGGACAAGCAACAATTTAAATAAATGCAGTATTTTTGGTTGGTGATTAAAAATTTAAAGTCTTCATAAAAATTTCAGACCAATTTCTTAAAGATTGATTGAAAAGAGCGCATACGCACATACAAACTTTATCATTTAATTAAAACAAACAAATCGCTCATCTATGTAACATATAAGTAAGTCTAATTTTTAAAATTTATTTTTAATGATATATGATGATCTATATTCCGCTAAACAATTACTAAACATAAAATTTCCATACAATAAATAAAACATTAAAATATTGCAAACATAATTAACATCAACTAAAATGTTTATCTTTTAATTTACATTTTCTTTGATCAAACCACTGTACAATGATGAGAGAAAACGAACAAATACGACGGCGACAAACGATGATGGTAACGTGAGAGTAATTTAATGTTGATGGCCTGTTCTTGTGCTGCTTGCTGGCTTCTGCTGTTGCTGGATTTTCATAGCTGCCGCCGATGTCTGCTTTTGGGGTATGTTTGTTGGCTATGTCTGCACGTAGGCCAAGCAGAAACAGCAACAACAACAATAGCAAGCGTATTATTAACACACGCATACAGCAACAGTGGCGATATAGACGTTGTTTGATATGTATATACACACGCACATACACATCGGTTGTCAGGCATACAAATTTTCGAGAATCAGTTCAAACCACAGCAGAAGACGAGTGTATAGCATTAAAGAGGCCAGAAAAGCGACATACTAATAAAAACCAACAACAACAACAACAATGTAAGCATAATGTTGAACTGAGCATAAGTTTCGATTGTCGATAAGTAGATGTGTAAGCGGAGAGAGAGAAAGAGTGAGAGAGACGAGACAAGTTTAATCTTTCATGTGAGTGAGTATGAATGTATGTTCTCATCAATAAACGTGAGCAGAACGTGCACAGTGACACTAATTAAGTAAAATTTGAATTACTGTCGCAGAGAAGATACTTGTAGATACTCGTTAATGATAATTATTTAATCGTATGTACATATCGAATTTAATTAGCTTGGAGGTCATTTGTCGGTCATTAGTTTAAACTGCCCTAAATTTAAAGTTGATGTTAATCCGAAAGTTGTGAAAATATATTTTTAATAATTAATGTAAACAGATAAAATATTTATATCTAAATATTTGTTAACGTTTATACAGATAAAAAGGGTTTTATTAGTTTTTTTTTTTTATTTTATTCTAGATTGATATAAAGTAGACAAGAGGGGAGGTACTTCAGGAAACAGTTCTAAACTCATGTACACAAACCCTGGCTTATGGACAAGCGACGCATTTTCCTTACGCACAGGTATAGCGTCATCGACATCTTCAATGGCTGGCGACCAGAAGAGTTGTCAATAAGGACTGAACATTAGCTATTCTCAGGTCACCTACGCCTTATGGTTATTTTGCAGTGCTCTCATTAGACGCCTACTACCAGCGTCTTTTAATATGGCTTCTTTTCGAAGGGAGATGGAGAAAACGATCGACCTTAATCTTAAGATCCAGCAGCTGCCCTTTTGATGCATCCAAACATACTCCTCCAGCTAATGAGGCCTTGCTTTTGGTGAGGGGAGACTGAGACGACTCCGCCGCACCGGGAACCGTAATGTTAATAGAAACTACAGTAGAGTCGCCAATAGGATCAGGAAGCTTTTGACGTTGTAGAGGCAGATGAACACCGATCTACAAAATGTTACTACGGGTGCGAGCTCAAGACACTCATATTCGACTCTAGCGAAGAGATATAAACAAGAAGTGTTCCCGATATTCCGGTTCAGGAGGGCTAACGGAGGGCATTCGATGAGGATCTGGAGGCTTGCTTTTAGCCATTCGATTATAATTCAAACAGCAGAAAACACTTTTTCCAGACAACGCTCCACAGTCCTGACCAGCTGTGTCTTCTAGTCGAGCCCATCACTGATGAAGAATTCATAGGGCATAAAAAGGACCTCAAGACAAGGAAAGCCCCAAGGAGATGGGCTCACGATGAAACCTTTGCCTGTGACGACGGTGCTGTTCCTGATCCTTATTTTTAAGCGGTGCTTAGACTGTAGTATGATCTGCAATCCAGGAAAGTCCTTTAGCATTGCATTCATACAGACCAATAAGTCTGTGCTTAAACCGTAACAAAGCTTTTCGAGAGTTGCCTCCTAATGAGAATACTTGCAAATCGAAAAAGCCAGGAGAATAATACCACCTTATCAGTTTGGATTCCGTAGCTCCCATGCAAGCCGGAACTCAGTTAAATAGGGTGGTAAACTTTATCTCTGACGGATATCAGTCTTAAGAGTACGTGGTGGCGGCTTCTCGCGATATAAGGCAATGTTTTGGTAAAGTGTAGCATAATGGGTTCATGTACAAGCTCAAGGGTCTACTGCCACCTTAATTGTTCTTGCTAGTAAAGAGTTATTTGACTGATAGAACCTTTTCCGTTGTTCTGAATGAAGTAGAGTTAACGTCGAGAGCAATTAATTAATGATGAGAAAAACGGTGGAACATAGGCATTAAACTGGACAAGTGCATCAGCGTGACCCAGTCGCTGCGCAGAGGTGAGATGACCCGGGTGCATACATTCAGAATCAGTTTCTTTATCATCAGACTGTGCAGGAATACCTTGGGGTGTATCTGGATAGACTACCTAGATATATTAACGAAGTCGTAAATTCTGTATATGAAAGTATAGGTAATCTGTGCTGGCAGAAACAAACTGTCGCTGTGAAATAAGGTGAAATAAGGCAAATATAAAAGACAATAATTGCGGCAGCCTTGCTGCTAGGTCGCACATTTCCAAGATTAGGATACTCCAAGCGAAGGTCCTCCACAGCTTCAATGGTGCACCCTTGTACATGGGAACGGCCAATATTAAAAAGAAATTTAAATTTTCCTAAAATTCGAAATGTTCACAACAAGCAAGCAGCGACGTACATGGAGCATCTTAAAAATCATATAAACGTGCTATTATGAATATGCAAAAGATTTGGAGTTAGAATAAAGATACGGGTCCGTAGAATACAACCAATTGACATGGGTAACAGAGCCAGAATACAAATTCATAAAGCATCAACTTATGCTAAATCTCACTTTCTTAGAATATCTTAATTGCTATACATTTTTTTTTTGTTATAAATTTAATAGAAATAAAATATGTCATTGTTAAAACTATATATTTTATATGAATATAAAAGATTCATATAACATGTTACATTATTTTACTACTTTACAATAAAGAACATTCCACTGTATGCAGTGGGGAAAAGCACACGCCATAAGACTTTGGGGAAAAACTAAATATCCCAACAAACCGGTAAACAGAACGATCAACAAGAAAATAAATGATATGACGTCGCAGCAGCAGCCTATTATGTAAGAACAATGATTACAGCAAATGTACATGTGTATGCGTGTGGGGAAAAGTGAATTTTTCTATTGTGTAGAAATTATTTCTCTCTCCGTTAATTTTTTATTACCATTTTAGCGGAAATCATTTATCACGTTTCGAGTGAATAATAAAAGCGAATGAATATGTTTGGAAACCCCGCGCTATACACTACAATGTAAAAAAAAAATACCACATCAACAACAAATCGCAAGTAAGCAAACAATGTTTGTGGGGTTATGCAAATATAAAAAAAAAAAAAAAAACAAATGAGAACCCAATGTGTGGTGTGCTCTCCCCAAAACTTTATAAAAAGTGAAACCACTCATGCTGAGCGCAAGATTGCCGATAGCAAAGCTATACTCGTTGTTGTGCGTGTATTTGCGTATATATATGTATGTGTGTGTGTCGAGTGCATATGCATGTTGTAATGTTATATTGATGTTGTAATATGCCACCAACAACAACAATCATATTATCGAAGCACATGACTGCAACAACAACAACAACAAATATATGAGAAGCAAAGAGAGCCAGTCGCATATATCAGGAAGCCATCGTCGCCGCTGCTGCCTGACAATTGGGAGTCAGCGGCCTCTGGCGCAACGACTACGGGGTAAAAAGAGGAGCCAAAAATTGGGAGCACAAAAAAAAAACGCATGCATACATATATGAAAAAGCATAGCCGAAGAGATAGTAATGACGACGGAGGTGGCAGCCAGATAGACAATGTTGTATAGAAAGAGATAGATAGACACAGAACAAATTTTAAGTCAACAAAGTTGTGACGCAGGGAAACAAAAAAACAAAATAAAATAAATGAACTTAAAAATAAGAAATTAAGTCTGTGGCACCGAGTTTTAATACACTGCATAAATCTGTAATTTATATAAAAACTCTTTGAAAATTTAAAAGGTATCTCGAAGTCAATGAAACTCGACTGTTCTTATTTGTTTTTTTTTTTTCAATTAACATAGCGCAAAAATAAATACGTATCAATGCAAATTATGGTCGTTCGATTTTTCAAAAAGGCTACAGAGCCAAACATAGGCGTATAACTTTTTTTAGAATCAAACAAAAATGGCTACATTATCTTATCGTGCTAATCAAAAACTTAATATCTATACATTGTATGCACCTTGAAAATTAATAATATACCACGCAGCTATAAATTTGTGCAGTGTACATAAAAAAATAAATAAAATAAAATTGGTATCTCTGTGTATGAGCATATAATCAAATAAAGAACTCGTTTGTTTGGCTAGTTTTTTTTATTGTTGTAGATTTTGTGATATAAATAAACGGAAAAAATAAATAAATAAACAACAAGAAATAGGAAATGTGTATATGTTGTGGATTCTAATTATAATTAGGTTAATGATTAAATATATTGTATAATAAAATAATTAAAAAAGCCATTTTTTATGGCCAGCCGCTGCTGCTGCAATTCAAGCGACAAATGCATGTGATCAGCTGAATGAAGTGAAAAGTCTTCCCAGGCACACATAAACGCATGCATTATCAAACTGTTCCTACAACAACTCTATGTAGCCAGACAGCTGAGAGAGAGTAGAGTGTAAACAATATATGAGCGCAATGCAATGTTGTGTGGTGAGTATGCACTAGAGGTGGACGTGAGCCATAAATTTTATAGTGATCAAAGTGCCACAACATGGACTCGATTGAATAGTGTTTTAAAATTAAATTTCGATTGTAATAGGACTTAAACTCAAAAGCGAAAAAGGAAAAAAAAAACCTGAAAGTAACAAAATGCTTAATCCATCATCGTGCATTTTTTATTTAACAAATTAAACACTGCAAATGCAATGCAATGCTCTTCAAAATAAATCGAGCACATATGTCAGAATGAATTTGAATGAATAAAAATTTAGTTCTTTACAGTAATATAAAACAATTTATCAATTTGGATAGAAAATGTATGAGGAATACAAATGGAACCGTTTTCCAAAAATAAATGAGGTTCAAGAGTAGATCAGAAGCGGCAAATATTTAAATTAGACATCTGTCAACAGCTCCTCATATTTATATTAGTAAATTGTTATGGCGTCATATATTTCTCTTTTTGTGCGTTAATTTGAAGTCAATTAAGCGTCATTTGATTGAAAGCGATTTTACGTGCAAACAACTGATCAAATAGAAGGGTTTTATTTTCCAAAATATTCGACTACGATAATATAAAGCTTAAGAAATTATGAGGTAAGACCACCAATCAGCTGGGAGCATAGAGCTCATGAGATGCTTAGTAACGAGGGATCACTACAAAGTAAAACTTTACTTTGAATGCTTTCAAATTTAAAGTTATAGTGAACTATCTATATGTTATAATATTATAAAGCAATAATGTTTGATTACTTGTAGGAGGTATTCTTCGAAACTGCTTATCCGATTTTAAAAAATTCTTTCACCAACAGAATGCTACGTTGTTACTGATGGATATTTTATTTTAATAAACATTAGGGATCTCTTCAGACACTACCTGTAGTTACAAAATGCATGCGTGCAGGTATTATCAAAGTATGTCTCAAATTATATGGAATTCTATTCAACAACCAAATTTCCGAGTGAATATGCGAGTATATCTTAGTGGAGACACGCGTGCAGCATCTTATAAAAGCAGTATATCCGGACTCCAAAATTTACTTGAAAGATTTTCACTGGTTGTGTTCCAGGACAATAGTATCGCATATGAACGACAGTGTCAATGAAATCAATAATCTGATTATACCAAGAGTCCCAGGCCAAGTCAAAACATATACGTAAACTGACACAGTCACCAATATGGACAATTTTGTCCACTTTACCCAAGATTTGCTAAATGCGCTTTATCTTTCTGTCTTACCACTAAGCACTGAGGACCTGCGTTGGAAAGCGACATCTTGCATAGACATTTCCTTCAAAATTTCATGACATTTGAAAAAGTGGAAGTGGATTTAGAGCGTCTAATGTGACACAGTGTTTTTGTCATCGGTGCAAAAAGGAGTTTTGAACACAAAGCCAATATTAAACTCACGAACTGATGAAACAAGTTTATGGGAATAGTTGTCCTATTTACGACTGATATTCACCTTTCAAAGACGGTCGGGAATACTTGAATGACGACGAACGTTCCGGCTGGCCGAAATCTTCAGTGAACAAACAAAACATCAAAATTGTCCGTGAATTCATCAAAAATGAGCTGAAATTGTCATTGCGCTTCATGGAAACGGAATTGGGATTGTCCAAAAACTCAATCCATCGCATTTTGGTTCGATCATTTGGCTTCAGGAAAGTGTGTGCATGATTTGTTCCGCATCAACTGAAAGACGAGGAAAACGCGCTTCGGATTCAACATTTGAAAGACATTGTTAAAGATGCCAAAAAGGATCAAAACTTTCTTTTCAACATTGTTACTAGTGAAAAGGCATGGTGTTTTCAATACGACCCTGAAACCAAGCGTAGAAGTGCCGAATGGAAGCCGTCCGGTGAGCCAAAACCCAAAAAATCACGTTTGGATAAATCAGTGTTGATTTGTTTCTACAATTCGAAGGGCATTATTCACCAAGAGTTCCACCCTATCTGTCGCATTCGGTCAGAATATCGCGAAGAAGCAAGTTGGCGTTTGTTGCACGATGATGCGCCATCTTATCGATCGATACTTGTGACAACAAAATCGCATTTTAATCATAAACCATTCGCCTGACTAGGCACCTTGTGACTTTTTTCTGTTCGGCAAATTAAAATTATCCATGAAAGGAAGGCGCTATGCTGAAGGCGTGCACCGACGTCGTCAAGCTCATTCCGGCCTACGAGCTAAAACGCTCATTTGAAATGTTATTGGATCGAGCTAATAAGTGTATTCCGTTGGAGGGAGATTACTTTGAATAATAAAAAAATCAAGTACTCAAAAACCTATTGTAGTTTTCATTTAGAAGTTTGGCAAATTTTACGAAACACTTTGTATACTTTATGGGGTCTTCCTCGCCTCCATCTGCCTGTTACATACATTTGCACAAACTTAATATACCTTATTATTCTATTAGTACAGGACATGAAAACAGACACAGGGAATGGTTAAAAAAAAAACACGAGTTGCTTAGATAAATGCCTAATGCCCAGAATACACACATCTCACCTACGATAAGAAAAAAATATTTTTTAATGCTTTTTAAAAATAAATCCGTATGTATTCTATTTTTTTCTGATATGTTCGTTTGTTGCGTGTTCCTGATTGGTTCGGCCACAAAAACAAAACATGCGCATCTCTAATGCACTTCGCACACATCCATACAGTTAGACGTTCTCTCACAGACTCGCACACACAGCAACAATTTATGCTGCCACCTTAGACTTCTTTCCACCACACTAGAGAAAATTTCCCAAGTACGCTTGCTTCTTTACTCGCTCGCCTTCTAGCTTTTATATTTTTTGCTGTTGCCTTCTTGCTTTGGTTATGATTATTGGCCATAAAAAAGGTTACCAACGACAGAACGCAGACAAAACAGGAAAATATAAGATAATTGAATTGTATAGCAACAACAGCAACAACGCCAAACAGAAATGTTGACGAGGAAGATTACAAGGAAAATTGTTGCAAGAAAAATAACAAGCATGACACGACAAACGATAAAGTTGACCAAGTGCAGAGGAGGTATGGATGGATGGGAAGGTAGCCAGCAATGTCTAAGGAGTGCAGCAGACAGAAAGACACAAACAATATTGCAATTGACTGTAAATAAAAAAAGATTATTGCTATACGACAGACGAGCGGCAAGTGTGAGAAATTCAACGTTGGAGGCGTGTAGAAGAAATGCAAATAAATGCGAGTATGCTGAAATTCCAGCAGAATATTCGAATTCGACGAAGAAACAAAATGCTACCGAAAACAATTTATTACCTCAAAAAACTTAAGTGGCATTTACAGCAAAAAAAAACAACAAAATACAACCGAGTACAGGTAGCAAAAGCAATGCTAGATGTTGTAATTGTTGTTGTTCTTGTTGTTGTCGATGATGGTGTGCGGAGAATGTGTTGCACGTATGACGCGACGTGATTATTTTATTAAATAAATAACACCGTTGCACATAGCACAGCAACGAAGAAACATGTAGGAAAAAAAGATTCAAATCAAATTAAAGCAAGGAAATCCATTAAATTTAGTAATATCGAAGTTATTATACGCTGTAAATCATCATTTTCAAAAGGGGAAGCGTTTTTTTGGAACTTTCACATAGGATATGAATTTTCATTTCAATTTTAATATTTATTTGTTATTGGACCTTTTCGCTGTATAAAAGAAAATTTCACCTAAACTAATCTTCTGCCAGTTTTGTCATTCAGTTTGTGATTGGAAATAATTGAAGGCAAACTAATGGATATCAATGAAAGTTTATAGATAAAATCCATGGTCTGATAAAGAACCATCTGAAGTAGGCTGTATCATCATCATTCCAAAAAAAATCCGATCACTTTCAATGTATAAATTGTCAGAATATAACCATTTTCAATCATGAAATCTGTTGCCTTTATCATACTACAAAGAATCTTATAAGTAATTATTTCCTATGGTCAGAAAAAAAACTCTATATTGCGGAGCCATTGTGCCTTCCTTATCTGTTGTTTTTGAACTTTGACATTTTATAGATAGGTACCTATGTATATGTGGGGTCACCAAAAAATATTATTGAGCCCTGTACTTGGTTCCAAGTTTACTCTTCAAAGACAAAAATAGTAAGAGCTTTACCATAAATAAAGTTAATCTTTTCCCACCACTGATGACTTTTGATGGTATCCTAAGACACACAAGCGCAGCCGCACAGGAGGAATCTTCAGTGACGACTAAACTAAAAAGTATTTTAGTTGGAGATTACGCTGATAATAATTAAAAGTTTTTGGTACAACAATCTAAGAGGATTAACTCTGATCCCGTATTAAGAGTGTGTGACAATCTTCGTAACAGAATCACACTACGTATGAACAAATTCCATTGTTCGTTCCAAAACGGATCATCGCAAAAATCCCCCAGAGATGTTAACAAGAAAACCATTTGGCCAGTTGGAGGTTTCAAACATCCCCTTTCGATGCATTTTAAGAGATAATTTGCACCTCTATCCGTACAAAATCTAGCTCATCTTAAAAGAAAAAAAAAAGGGAATTTTGGGAATAGAACAGTACGTGTAACAATGGAGTTAAGACAATAATTTTCAGATCAGATAATTTCTAAAAATGAAGACCGCTTGATTCGTCTGCTCTAAATTTTTCTTGTGGGACTATTCTAAGAAAAAAAAAAAAGGGAGTTGAATTAGAGGAAATCATTTTTGTTTAACTGATATTATTTATCGTTTTTTTACTTCCATTCAATATTTATTAAAGCAATAAAGAACGTTCGATTTCGAGGTACCCAGTAGTCCCATTGAACCCAATATTTGTTTGGGAATATTTTCGTAACTGAACCTGTTTGGCATAGGCAATCGGGTTAAAGTTAAACCAAACCACATAAAAACCCAGAATGGTATACAGATTTCTATGGGAGCTGTCGTTTTAAGTAGTTCGATATGGACCTATATAGACTATTTTAGTAGAATTAAAGCAAGATGCACCGATTTGGCGTTCTTACCTAAAATAGCAAGAAAGTCCACATTATAAAAACTCAGAAAGGAGGTAATGATGTTCATGGTACTTCATATCTCTTAGTAAAATATTGGCTTCGTTGAACACTAGTTATCTGAAGGCAGAATAGCGAATTTATAAGCTAGTTTAGGGAGTTCACTTATAGCTTTATTTGTGCTTTTTGGCTTCAATATGTTGACGGTAAGTGAGCCGTCTTTCGAGATGAATGTGGAGATGTATGACGTTATTAGCCTCTGAGTTCACAATATTGTTTATGCTCGGCGAAGGACAAGTACCTTCGTTTAAAGTGAATGTACTGCTTTTTTGTTCATGGACTTGGACAGTTGATTAATCACTCCTCGAGAAGAGTGAGATCGAGATCTACTTAAGATTGCTGTGTCATCAGCATATGTGATGTCGACATTGTCTTACTGTGAATGCTCTTTAGTTGAGTTATGAGTCAAGAATTTTGAGGAAGTATTACTTTAATTTTATACTTAAGTCCGTCGAGCGATCAAATGTTAAAGCTACATGGAGAAAGATTCCAATACTGCCGCAGCTCAAACGATGTACGACGAATCTTTGGGGATAGTCGGTTTACCTGTTCTATAGTGCCATAATTTTCATGAAACCCAAATTGGTGAGTGGGCATAATGTTTTGTATGTCCGATATATAGATGATCGGACATACAAACATATGAAACTTGTATATCTATCTATCTATGTATGTATGTATGTTCCTTATAGGAAGCAAAACCATCCAACCGATTGAGCTGAAATTGACAGACGATCTTCAGTTCATTCAGGAGAGTGTTCGAGAAAAGTTTGGTCAAAATCGGAGGGGGCTGTACTCCACCCCTCATACAAGCGATAAACAAAATTCAACATATCTTTGCATCCATCTGAGTTATTTGATTTATCGGTTTTAAATATCGCTGAAAGAAGTAGAGAAGTGCTTGGAGTCGAGTAGGAGGAGAATATATTGTGTGATGAAAATAATTTTTACGGGGCACAGCAAAGCTAGTATTTTTATAAAAACCAACTTTTCAAACAGTTTGTTGAGGCAGGATATTAAGCTTATGGGTCTTTATGACGCTGACTGTGTTTTCTTCCACTGAGTTGGAAAATATTCCCATTAAAAAATCGCGCTAAATAAGATTGTAATATATATAACAACTGGGTAGTAAAGCTTCATGATCCTTTTTTTGGGGAAATTAAATCACGAGCTGCATCTTTTTTGGGATTGAACTGGGCTTTTAACACTTTATGTACTTCATTGGTGTGAACTCTGAGAGGAGAGGTGAACTCTATACGTAGTCGTAATATAGGGTAGACTGCGTTTGTTGACGAATTTGACCGGAATAAATTTCGATATATCGTCTTTTTGTGAGTTTAAGAGTTTTGCTTAGTTCACGTCTTTAGTTTTCGTTTAGAAGTTGGAGATCATCGTCATAACTAGACGAGTTTGAAAAAAAATCTAGTATTGTTTTATAAGTTCGCATCCATAATTGAACCAAAAATGATTAACAAAACTCTGGACATTTTTTCAGTGTTGACTAGCTTTACTTCCTTTTACTAAAGGAATATATAACATATTTGAGTATTTTGGAGATTGTATTTTAAGATATTATTTAAGATTCCTTGAAACACTGAAACTGTTGACGAGATCTATAGACCAGTGAGGACTTACATAGACATATTCCCTAAAGTAAGTAATGTACATTAAGAAGTATTACATAAGGAAGTATTTAAACCGTTAGGAACTATGTATGACGCAGATTAATAGTTATTAGCGGCAACGTACTATTGAAACTTCCCACAAAGAAACTTCTGTATGTAGCAACTCCACAACAACAATTAGGACGTAGTTTACTACACATTTTCTTCTTAGACAGAAGCCAACCAAGCTGATCAAAAATATGATGACATGCTCCATCTTTTTGATGTTGCAAATTTACGTCAAATATTAACAAACTATTCCCAAGTGTGTGTAATGTATCTAATGAACCATGAGTTTTGTTACTTTGACAACCACACATAATAAAGACTGTAATATTAAAACAGTGTTGAAGAAGAACAATCTATAAATGAAATTTCTGGGGGCGTGAGATATTTTACGTTTGCTTAGCTACGCAATAGCACGTGTGTACGTGCATTAAAAAGGGGCAGAAACAACTCGACTACTCGGTGAGCATGTAGTCAAAAAATTAATTTAAATATATTTTATGCTCGTCGTCGGCATTTTGATGAAGGTATAGACAGACAGCTACATCACATAATATACATATATGGTATATGTCTGGCTGTCTGCCCGTCCGTTCTTGTCGCCAAGAGCAACGACGCCATTAAACGGTTAACGTTTTGGAATATACAATTAGCTGCCTAACGCGCTCGCTTCATACTTATGAACGAGTAGTACGTCTATATGTAAGTAAGTAAGTACCACACACAGGTAATCAACTGGCAGGCAGGCAGGCAGGCAAGGCAGCAAGGTTGTTAACTGTCTGCTGAACTTTTTGGTAGCAGTAATCCTTGTGCAAACTTTAAACAAAGCACAAGAAATTGATGCAAGCAAATATTTTGTTCCTTTTTAAAAGTAAAACATTTTTATGTGTGTGCACATGACAAACTTTCAAAGTTAAGTAAACACTTTAAAAGCAGTTACATCCGAAATGCATAAAGCAAACAAAAGTTTTAAGTAAATCATATCCAAAAAACTGTCAACAACAGAAAATATTTGCACAGGACAACAGTTTTTAATGGGTAGTTCTTGTACGGTCGGGTCGACATTTTTCAATTATGTACATAAAAATCGAAATTCTTAACGCTTGACAAACACAGTAATCAAATGCAAAATGAACACGTGTCCGTGCGCACGTTCCGCAAGGACAATAAACGAGATCTTCCTTCCTCTTAAATTTGCTTGCACTTAAAATATTTTCTATTTCACTCACGCCTTAGCCTTACCAAATGTAAATTAATTTTAGCAAAAATTATTTTTCTAAATACAATTTTTATGAGCGGTCAGTACCGAAAATTTTTCCGTATTGGGTGTGCTTGTGTGCAATAAAAAAAAAAAACAAAATAAAAACCCTCACCTCTGCAATTGTTTCTTTACATTTCATGGGAAATACTGCTTGCGTGTTTGCGGAAAATTTGACATTTGATCTTTTGTTTCAATAAATAATAATCGCCGAAATTGCTATTTGACAGGTATGCCGAATTCGAGCAACATTAGGGAAAGGTTATAAAATACCCCGCAGTCATTTTACCACCACAATTTAACGCAGCTCAGACAACACAGAATGGCACACAGCAGCAAGTCATTTAAAGGAAGTAAAATTTATCCCGCTGCGCTTTTCTTCAAATAAATTTCTTTTATATGCTACACACAATGTTTTGAAGGGTATTTATTGTTTTGTCGGAAAGTTTGTCGTAATGGAGTAGTAGCTGTTCATTCAAAACCGGAAATGTATATTTTACTGCAAACATTATTATTTGTTTGCAAAACATGTAAAAAGCGAAAACGCTTTTATTTAAAGATTAGAGTTGAGCAGCAGTTAATACCGGCGTTGCACAGTTTGAAGTTGTTAGAATGAAAAAGCACAAAATCGGTGGAATCTGTCTTTAGATATTTCTTGTGTAAAATAGACCAATCGAGTTTAAAAATTACATTTCACACCAACAAACCCTTTTCTTTGCTTAGAAGAATTTTGTCAAAAACCACCTACTTGACTATTTTTCACACAAAATATAATCAGCCAAAAATAAGAAATAAGTTTTTTAATATAAGCCATTTCGCCTGTGTTTTGATACATGAATCAATCAGGACAAACATTTTTTGTATATAGAAAGAAACAAAATCTAATTAATGACTCATTGCCTATACGAAACTGATTCATTCATATATCATCAAATGAATTCTTTTTTGTTGCCGTTTGACAAAAAAGAAAATGTGTGGGCTATATTTTTATTTTTGAACACCTAATGATGCTACTTAGTTCATGGCACATGACTTACCTTGGAGGTGTCAAGGGAAGCTTTATTCTAATCAAAAAATAACCCATAAATCGTCTAAACTAGTTTGAGATATTGTCAAACTATTTCTTTTTTCTCAAGGTCTGACGTGGTAAACAAGTCTGCCTATGATTTGTTTGGCGAGTTTAAAAGTTTTTTTTTTTGCGAAGTTTATCTGAAATTTTTTGCTATCAAGGTTTCTTTTTATTTGTTGTACAGTATTGTTCTAAGTTTAAATTTTGTTCGATGCTCACTTTTAGCTGGTTTTTATGATTTAAATTCACTTGACATAGAAGTTTCTGAAATGCCAATTCGCGAAATCATATCGAAAGATCGAAAGTGAAAATAGGCCATTTTTACTGAATTCATTTTCGCAAAATAGATAGTGAAAACCAGAATAAGCCTGATAGAAAGTTCAGTACTACAAAAGTTGGTAACTTTGTGATTGATTCTCATCAAACAACAACCATTTCGACTGTAGGAAACATTAAAATTTTGAATATGCTGATCTTGGGGTCTAGTTCCTATCGTCGAAGAGCATTATTTACGATGTTTTGGATATAAGACGAATTTAATCTCGACTTGTGCAAAGATTACCGAATTTCTTGTAGAAACTCTCACCTTGTACGCGAGTATTTGATCAAAAACAATGTTAATGTCTTTCCACAAATATCGAATTCATATGACCATAGTCAATACTTCGTTGGAAATATTTTGAACTATTCAGGCGTTCAAATATAATTTGCTTTCCGAGCTGAAGTTTATTTCATTTATATATTTGTTGATGAGGAAAAACTATTTAACAAAAAATAATTGAACCGTTTCGATTTATTGAAATTTACCGGGTACTTTTTGATCAGAAGGTGTTTACAAATGATGAAACTGGATCTCGCAGCAAGTATTTTGAATCGCTAGGAACATTCACCAGGAATCTTTCAGTCAGAAATATATGCGATAGAACAATGAGCCTAATTCAACCTAAATACTCGAAACTCGAAACAAAACATTGGCAAATTTTGCAATAGCCAGGCAGCTTTAAAAGTAAATAAGTTCACATGTGATCTATTCTAAACTGGATCTGGAATGCATAGATAAACAAAACAACCTAGGAATCTAAATAACATGGATTTGCACAACAAGAAACGAGCAGCATCTACTTTCTCGGCTTCAGGTTCAGAGCCATTCTGCGGACTCGAAGCAGATACAATGAGAATCCTGGAAAACAGAATGAGAATAAAACCAGGAACTTTTCTGGAAGAACTTTGAAGGTAAAAAATGTTTACGCCTTTATACAAGAAAAGATGTGAAATTTGCAACGGACTCAAGAAGGATTTAATAATGGTTTCAGGTTTTTAAAGAATCGAAATTGACAGCATTTGCAGACTTTGATTATGACGAAACTCCAGAGCATATTTCTGGAGAATTGTTCAGCTTTGACCCAAACCAGGCATAAGTTTCTTTGGCAATTACGAAGTGACAGAAAGGGCAGTGCATGCACTTCACCCTAAAAATATCGTGGCCTTTTGCAGAGCTGGATGGAGTGTTATAGGTAGATACTACGGTCATGACGCAATTGAACTGCAAAGGTCGTTACCTATACAAACAATCGTAGACAAGTTTTTCTGTAATTGTTTGTGCGCTCATCACGCCTAAGCCGCTGAACCAAATTATATAAATTTTGGTATAGAAATAAATGGGACGTTGGAAAAGAACATAGGCTACTTTTTGTTTAACTCGGTGATGGCATATAAGGGATATTTGTACCCGTACAGAGATGAAATTTGGTATAATGGGATCTGAAGAAGTAAGATACATTGGACAAGTGTAAAAAGTTTTGCTTTATAGGGCGTGGACGAAGCGAGTGAAGCTCAGCTAGTAATAAAAAGATGGTGACTAGTAAGTGATCTTAAACATAAGAAATTCAAAGAGCAAAGTCATCCTGGGTAGATGTTGAATTCTGGGTATTTTCTAATTTAGAGATTTCAGTAAAAGCATTTGCTGTACGACATAGTACTATTGGCTGCCGGTAGAAATTAACAGGGTTTATTTTATTTTTTCGGCTTATTTTTATTTTTTCGATAAACAGTAAAATTAAAAATATTAGGAGTGTTCTTATTTATAAAGTAGTAGAAATATTTTAAGTAGAGAAAGGTAAATTTTATTTTATAACAATTAATAAGCTTGTCTTAATAGTTCCTTTAGATTTCTTATTAAATTTCAATTAAATGGATTCATTAAGCTTTTAATAGTTTAAAGACAAATTTCGACCCAAACTTACTCCAAAATATATATAATCCTTTAATAGTCTGTCCGATTTATATGCATTGCGTGAAATTGCATTAGCTTAGCGGAATTTGGATGACAGTCCAATATACTTTGGTTTTTTGTTTATAAGCCCCGGGTTTTCACCATAGCAGTGTAAATTTTTGCATTGTCATCTATATTATTGGACCAAAGATATCGTATCTGTGGAGAAAGGCATTTGCAAGCAGCTAATTTAATGTTTTTTATTGTTATGCAAGAAACTAAATTTTTTAAATATCATATCTAATCGCACCAAACAACAACATCCACCCACCCTCCACAATTTTTCTTAAGCTGTAAACATATAGAAATTGTAGTTGTTATAGTAATTGTTTACGTCAGAAAAATTTACTTGATGTCAGTCGATGCCAAATTAAGTGTTCCCGATTGAAGTCGAGTTTCTTTTGAAGTGATTTACTTTTTTCTAAGTTTAAATCTCTTAAGAAGTTTAGCTGCACGTATGGCAGGTTCCCAGGCTTGTTGTGCTAACTTTGGTGTTTTGCTTTATTTTTGAAACAGATTATATACAGATTAATTGCTTCCATATTTTTTCCGTAGCGCAGCTCATTAATTTTTTCATAACATTGCGCCGTTAAGGATTTATTGAAACCAATATTCAACTTGGATTGAATAAAGTTAAAAAATAATCGATATATGTTCAGCACTTTTTTTTGTGTAAATTAATTTTAATTAATCATTAATTTTTTTTTTTATGGCTTCAAAGAAATACTCTTAGAAATAGACCCCTTAATAACCATGCGAAACCTTTGTGTTGCGAATGTACTTAAGGGCTGCTTCTTAGCACACTGCACCACGCTAGCCGGCACAAAGGATGACGCGTGCAGAGTATAAAAATTGAGACGAATATTTCTTTTCATGTTTTCTATTTTTCTTTTCTTTTTTTCTTTATCTATTGCTTAAAATGATGCAACAATTTTATTTTCTTTTGATTGTATTTCAATTTGTGCTTTCATGTTTGCACATTGTCATTGAGCCGATAAAAATTTATTATACAATATATATTCTTCGAAAATTCACCAATAAATGTGTAAATTTTAGTACCTAAAGCGTATCGAGACGACGACAAAAATCATAGAGCGGAAAAAGCATAAATAGATTTCAATGGCGCGCCGCCATTGTCAGCGTCAAAACATTAACAGGACAATGACATTTGGTGTTCCTGTTGGCTGTAAATGACGTTTGATGTTGTTTCGTAAGGTTATTATTGTTGTTGTTTTTGTTGTTATTCTACGACGTAAATTGGTCTGAAAAAGAAGAACGAACTTACTTAGTGACTCTACTCCATATTGCATTGGGAGCAAATTGAGTATCGACAGGCGCGCGTGTAATGTATCTACCACCACTGCATGTTGCATGTTGCAACTTAACAATATAATATAATAATACGTGCACATTATATAGGCTGTTTGTTACCAGTTGTCTGTCTGTATGCCTTATCTGTTATTGATGAACGTCGCAGATACTGTTGCAAATTATTGGCTTTCGCTAATGTGAAATCGATAAAATGCAATATAATAGCAGAGGACTGTACTGTAGAATGAGAGAGATACTATTTGAAATGTAGTTTGGGTGGGTTAATCGTCGAAAAAATAAAATTAAATACATACCAACATAAAAAAAGCTGCGGTTGCGAGTGCTCGATTTCGAGATAACCTTTACCCTAGTAAACCTAACATTTTTATGGATAATATGTTCCTATATGGTGTATTTTCTATTTTTATTGCAAGCTGAACTAACAACAAAAATTAACTTAGTTATCTGAATAGGAAATAAGACAGTCCAAACATTTATACTTGAAAACACTATCTCTTATAATCTCGAAGTTGTTTTTGTTCATACGGACAAGCCTATATCGATTCAAAATTTGATGGTGGTCCAGAATATTTATATTTTACTAGCTTTTTACCCGCGACTTCGTCCGCGGATCTTCCGATAAAAAGTAGCATAGCTCATTACTTGGTGTACCACCCCTCTAATTTTGACCAAACTAAACCCTTTTACTTCTCATGATCCTCTTAACATGTTTACCAAATTTCATTTCTGTACCTTAAATGGATGCAAAGATTTGACAAATTTTGATTATCGCTAATAGGGGTGGTGGGGCAACGCCCGCTCTGATTTTGTCCAAACTTAACCGGTTGACTTCTCCTCATCCTCCTAACATGTATACCAAATTTCATCTCTGTACCTTAAATGAATGCAAAGATATGACAAATTTTAAATATCGCTTATATGGGTGGTGGGGCAACGCCCTCTCCGATCTTGTCAAAACATAGCCTATGTTCTTTTCCATCATCCCATCTATCTCTATTCCAAAATTCAGACGAATTGGTTGAGCGGTTTAGCCGTAAGAGAGGAACATCCATATATACATACATCCATACAAACTTTCGCATTTATAATATTAGTAGTATGGGATCTCTCTCATCTCTTTTTAGCTAACTTAACCCTCTACCGCCTAATGCCACCTGTACAAATTTTTTATCATTGGACTTCGATGGCGATATGAATGGAGAAGGAGTTGTAAAAGACCATTTCGATGACGATCTGGATTCTGAGAAGGCTTTTAAATAAATAATAAAATTGGATGAATCTGCCATTGTATTTTGTAATCTAGAACTGGAAGAACATCTTAAAGAACTTGATACATCATATAAATGTTTTGAATATTTTTTTTTTAACGATACCATTATTGAACACTACGTCCTTTCTCCAACCAATTTGGATATTCGTCAAATCGTTGCCATTTCTTTTTTTTTCATGAGAGAAAGATTTTCCGCAGTATTTTTGGTCGTATTACAGTCCGTGACGAGTTAAGGTCCCTTTGAACAGTGATTTGGTTGAATAATCCAGAACATAAAATTCTAGCCGCTGCAGTGGGCTGGTCACCTCATTCGAATGGATGAAACTTAATTGGAGGACGACGGAACACGCGATGGAATGTCCAGGTATGAAGAGATCTCAGCATACTTGTCATTCAAAGCAACAGGAATACAACAGCATTTAAATAAATTTAAGGACGACACATTTTTTCAATATTTTAGTTTTGTCAGGTCGCAACAGTGTCTATATGGCAAATTGAGAGGATCAAAAAATGGGTCAATAGTTTCCCCTCTAGTTTGTATCCTCCTTTAGTTTGTATCGTTTGTATCCGTAAGTCAGCGGGTCTGAACTTTATGGTGCTTTTATTTATTAGAATATACAATAAAACGAAAAACACAAAAAACTCTGAAAAAAAAGGTTCAGCATAAGGGTGTATGTAAAGGTTTTTGAAAATCAATGTATCCGTTTTGAAAGATCTTATACAATGCTTTGAAAAAAACTCTTAAGGCTCTTAAGATAACGTTATAGCCGTGGAGGAAAATTGGATAGTCAAGTACGAACCAGAAACAAAACATCAGAATTGCTAAAATCACGCATTCACCCGCCCAAAAAATGCTGGAATGAGTAAAAGCAAACATTATGTTCCTTTCCATGTGAAAGCACTGAAGAGTTTGAATGGTAGGGTGAACCGAGTGATGCCAGCTATTGCAGCAAATTAAAATAAGAAACAGGTTAAAGCTCCAAGCCATATATGATTTTTATGAACGACTACCTCACTAAGAGTCTACACGCCAGTTTTTTCCTGTACAACAGATTAAAAACTGATCAGAAAAGACGGCGTCTTGGGACTTTGCATGCATGGCTGGACCGACATTCCGGGCTCCCACTATAAAAGAGCCTTTTGCAACGTGGTGCTCAAGAGTGGCATTTTTATACCCTGCCCTGCAAATGTTTCTAATAGAGATAAGAAGCCATGACAGATTCCACAAAGTATGTATATTCCTTGTCCTTATACATATTAACACCGAAATCCGAGTTGATATAGCTATATCCATAGCTCATTTGTGTGAATAATGACAACTCGGAGATTATTAAAAATAAAGCTACCATACTTAAATTTAACTCATGTAGTCTCTATTCTTAAAAAAAAAAAAAAAAAAAAAAAAACAATGTTAAATGCGTTAGAGTATGGTGAGAACAGAAATACAGAAGAAAGGCGACAGAATACTAGAAGCACGACTACAGCTTTCATGTTATGTTTTGTAGTGATATCTTCAATAATTTTTCTTTTTTTTATATATTAACGATATTGTTTATAACAGTTCTGGCGGAAACATATGACCTGTAATGACTTTTATTAAACGCTAGAACTACTATCTCATTTTAAGTTACCCTGGATCCAATTTCAGAAAGGCCAGTGCGAGTGCATGTTAACTCAGGATGGCCTCATTTTTTAATTCCACTGAAACGCCTTCTTTACATTTTGGTTGTCTTCTCTGCAAAGAATGTGAACTAAACAATTGCATTTGCATTTTTTTATTGCAATATTAATAGACACATGTTGGTCTATAATAAAGTATAATAAAATCAATACCCACTACAAGAATTTTCACGTAATCCACAACAACAAAAATCACAATGTACAACATTCGTGTACCAAATTGCAATATAATTACCACAAAATATGTACATAAAAATGCATATTCAATAGCCCACTTAAAAAAAATGAAGAACACAACAAATCAAACTACAACACATGTCCGCATTTAATAGATCTAGTTTTCAGCAAAATATGATTTACACCTACGTCTGTTTACAAAATGTACTGGTAGGGAAAAGCATCAATTAAATATGAAAATAATGTACCAATAGAACAGAGCAACAGTTTGGTACAACTACCTACAGAAAAATTTCACATTCAAATGGACAGATACTCATCAAAGTCAGAAAGTCATCTTTGAGGACGAAGTCGACAAGACACATTCGATGGGATGAGTGTTGTCTTTTAATTTTCTTGTTTATAAATATGATGTGTCATATATGAAAAGAAAAAGATAAATACTTGAATTTATTTTTCTTTATTTCATTTAGAAAAAAAATATATAGTATGAGGTGTATTGAAAAATGGTTGTGGCTAAAATTAGCTGCTGATTCGAAGGTCTAAATATAAAATTGGTTGAAAAACTATTTTTCTTCTCATTTTCTCATATAAAATATTTTGCATAATTCACCTGGTCGCGAAAAGAAAAACATATTTTGTATTTGTAAATAATTCGATTCGAATGGCGCGCGAGCACACGAACGATGATATATTATGTATACAGTATACAGAGTCAGGTACATATGAACGATACAAACAGACATACTCGTGTATCGTGTATTCTATGTAGAAATTATATTTGGAGAAGAAATAAGCAGGCGTGCTAGTTAGATTTGTATTAAAACTTTTTCGCGGTCAACGTCATTGCAACAACAATAAAATATAAATAAATAAATAAAAATAAACATTGTTGTTAATAAAATAATACTTGAAAATTCGCGAATATTGATGATTAACAGAAACGGTGCGAAATACAATGTTGTTGATTTAGTGGACGACATTGAATTTTTTGTTGAAATTAAGTATGAGATGTATGAAGCATGAAGAGTACTCATTTGAGTACACCCGTTTAATTTGCGAGTTTGCGATTCGTTAAAGAAATTTTCAAGTATTTCAAGATATTTAAAATGCTTTAAGTGAGAACACATTTAAGAGTTGAGAAAAGTGGTCTAGAGCTGAGATACATAAATCTAAATGATAATAAACCTATTATTTCAGCCTTGTTTAGTCCTCCTAGACACAAAGTTGCATTGGCTCAATATAACAATTATTTTTAAACTGTAGGACCAAGATTCGTAGCTGCAGGCGATTTAAATAAAAAAGAGAAAATACGATTATTACTTCTTCAATCAAGTCAAACTAACAAAGGTAAACACCTTCAAATTGGCCAACAAACTGCCGGACTTATTTGACTTTTGTGTTATCAAAAATATAAATATAAATTACTTTATTATTGAATCCCGTTTTGAGGTCTCTTCTGATCAATCTCCAAGCGGAAACTTCGAAAGATATGGCATGCTGCAAGATGATAAGCTTCTTTTTAAAAGCTTAATCAAGCCGCAACTAAGCACCTTAAAGAAACCCTTAGTTAATCTACTAACAAGTATATGTTCACAGTTAATTATCCTATTTGACTTCAAACTTTCTCCTGAAAAATTAAGAAGAACTTTAACACACAATCTTCCATTAAAAAATACGGATGGTAGTTCGGCAAACAGAGTTTGATAAGTTCTAGCTGACTTTTATCAAAACCCCTTTACGAACCACCCACAAAACTGTAAACATATCGCAGAATCTTCAAGCAATTCAATTTGTAATATTACAACACTCCCGGAAACATCATTCAACAAATGATCAAATACATACAATATAATTTATACTGACCTTGGGTCAAGGGTATGCGAAAACTCGGACCCTTCCAAAAGTTTAAGAGTTCTGATTTAAAGTATTTTTAACGTCTCGTTCAAACCTGCAGCAACCTATTTATATGTAATTAAAAAAAAAACTGTTGTATGCTTTTAGGAGCCCCTGCAGTACATTTCATTTATGAAGACAGGACCCCATTTTGATTTTTTCTTATACATGTTCACATAATGTTGTACAAAATTTATGTATTGTGGCAATCTCTAATCATTTTAGCGATACTGATAATACCATTGTGTAATGGTATCAAAACAAGAAAAGCTCGAA
Organism: Leucophenga maculata; assembly: GCA_035044805.1. Classification (NCBI taxonomy): domain Eukaryota; kingdom Metazoa; phylum Arthropoda; class Insecta; order Diptera; family Drosophilidae; genus Leucophenga; species Leucophenga maculata. Next base: position 730,241 of record JAWNNP010002078.1, on the reverse strand, counting down.
CCGAACGAATGGTTTTATTCTTAGCTCGATAGCTCTTATGGTTCCGTAAATAACTCCTTACAAACAAATGTACCAACGATTTGCTCATCTGTGAAAAGAGACTTTCGTGCGAAAACATCTGTTAAAGCAAAAAAAACTCGTTTGCAAACCGTGAGGACGAGGATTCGTTAGTGTTGTATCGTTTAATGTTTCTAATCTCATTAGCAGATACATACCGGATTGGAATGTTACACATTGAACTGCTTAAAGATATTAATAAACTTTTCAACAAATTCTGACTTTCTGGTTTCCACCATATGAAAGAGCTTTTCTATTAGAATCGACATAAAAATAGAAAGGACGCCCCACTGTTTGCGCCAACTAACGTAGAATAAGCCTCCTTTCCATGGAACATAAAATTCTGTTGTACGTACTGTGTAATAGACCCAATATGAGCGAAGTTTTTCGACGCTCAAAAGATCATTCGTCTTTACATGATGACGCTATCAAACACACAAAGCGTTGTCAAGGTACAAAAGAACCCGAACTCTTTGATACCAAAAATTGTAAGGAGGGTGATGTGCTGTCTGGTCTATCTGCATCCTATGTCAGCGTCCTTACATACAGAATATGTCCTGCGCGATCTTCGAAAAGGAAGTGATGTTGTATAATATTAGTATAATCGCTACACAGATTGAGAAGCAGTATCGGCTCCTGGGTCTAGCGGTGATTGAGGACAAGACAAAGTACGTGGTGTCTTCTCTCACGCCGCCATAGCGTCTTAATCTTAAACTTCAGTGTTTTAGAAAACTTCGCCTATCTTGGATCGGAGATAACCAGCAACAAGAACATCAGCCTGGAGATTAGGCGAAGAATCACACTTGCAAACAGATGCTTTTTTGGGTTGAGCAAGCAAATGAGAAGTTAAGCCTTATCTCGAAAGACGAAAATCATGATCTATAAGATGCTGATACTCCCGGTCTTAGTGTATGGCGCAGAGGCATGAACCGTGATAGAGTCGGATGAAACAGCGTTGGAAGTCTTCGAGAAGAAAATGAAGCGTGAGCTGTACGAGCTATTCGGTGAGGTTTATATAGTCTAGCACATAAAATTCCAACGGCTGCATTGGACCGAGCACCTTATTCTAATGGATAAAAGAGCTCCAGCACGCATGGTTTACATGGGGGGCCCAAACTTGATTAGTGGACGCCGAAATAGAGGACGACTGGGCACTCGGTGGAATTACCAGGTATGCAGAGATCTTTCCGTACTTGGCATTTAAAACGACTGCCGCCAGCGCGCACTAGACTATGGAGGCGGAAGACAGTTGACAGCCATTTAAGTAAGAAATTGCGTTGAAAGTTTTTGAGAGAAAAATTTTCCGCAGGATTTTTAGTCTTATTTTTTTAGTCCTATTAGAATCGGCGACTAGTTCAGGTCCCGTATAAGCCGCGAGCTGTATGAACAACTCGATGAAGTTGAAATAGTCCAGCGAAAAAAAATTCCAGCGGTTATATTGGGCTGGTCATCTCATTGAAGTGGATGAAAGAGCTCCAGCACGTATGGGTTACATAGGGGCCCAAACCGGGTACGCTTTGGAATAAACAATTATGGAAAGATCTTAGCATACTTGGCATCCAAAACAACTGGCGCCAGCGCGCACAAGACTACATCAACTGGTGCGCCTTCCTGAATGTAGCTATGACCGAACGATGGTTGAAGGCCATCTAAGTTAGGTTGTAATTCAAAATTTTGGATGCAATGAGATAAGAGTGTCGTATACGACCGTCTGAACAAGGCTATAGAAAGTTCTACATTTTATATTCACTGGGATTTCAATGTTGGGAGACTTGGTTCACTTGGTTCTTCTGTAATACAATACAGAAATAAGACAATATTTGCAAAGGTTTACAATTTTTAATAAAATGTTGGTCCTTCGAGCCGGATACTGAACTTCATAATATGTAATTTATGTAGAATGACTAAATGGCAGTTCAACATTTCGATTTTTGCCTAAGGAACCCTGTGATCAGTGAAGATAAAACTTATATTAATTGATCATGATCATCTACAAAGTGAAAAATAATAAGGGAAACATGAAGACGATTTTCAAATACCTATTCAATGATACACAGCATAGCATATTTATTCTTTTTTTTCACAATACATATAGCTTATTGTCAAGATTAAGACAAATCGATCGAAATCGGCCCACGCGTTTGGTGTCTAGAGTCCACAAAGCAATAAAAATACATAGACAGTATAACACATTACGCTTCTTTGCGTCACGCAGTCGTCTAAAAATAGATAAACTCTTTGAAGAGATCGTGTTCATGTCAGCTGTTTTGTTGTGTACCAATTGAACACAGAGTTCTAAGGAATGATTAGTAATTACTAATCATTGATCACCGAACATATATTATTTCAAATATTTTTTTAACAGATAACATATTGACCGAAATAACAAGAAGACAATTTTAGACCAACACCAAATGGTTTATACTACTTATTAGACGCAAGCCAGCCGGGTACAATTATATTTTGTTGTATAATTAATTAGTTAAACTGCACAACAGTACCACATATAATCAGCTTAGACAATTTTTTAAAAACGAAAAATTTGCTTGTACAAGTAATTCCTACCAAAATCTATATTTCTAACCACAAGAAGATTTTTGTTTTGTTGTTCAAATGAGTTGAATCTTCTTTAAGAAAAAATACTCATTAAAAAGAGCTTTAAGAAACAACGTTTCCACAGAGCTTTCCAAGAAAATAAACTCAAATTCTTAGAATTATCTCTTAATTTTTCACTTTCTAACTATCAAAACTGAGGCAACTCAATCAAAATTTTCCTCGCGTTCGCAGCAGTTTTCAAATTTTGCTCTTTTGTATCTTGTATCTAAGTCGCAAGCCGTATAGCAATTAGCTTTTGCCAATTTATGCATATATATATATATATATGTATGTATATATATATTTTAGCATCATATTTATATTTAGAAAATCATTTCGTTTCGACTATGGAACATTTAGACTGCGTGTTTTTCTGCTCTTGTTCCGCAAACAAGAATGACCAACGAACTGAAAGAAGAAAGGCATTTGCTGCTGCTGTTTGTTTTTCAATAATTTCTAGCTATGTACATGACATGTACCTCATTTTTCTGTATTGAGTGTTAAATAATTATTTCGACAATTTTACACCCACATATGACTCGAGACCGGTATGCAGGTCGAAATAATTAAAATTAATTACAAGCAAAAATTCGAAAAATGATTTTATGATCGATTTTTGTTTTGTTTTTCTCTTGGAACCCACTAGGCATATAGAAATATGCCGTTTCGTAGTTTTTATTTTATCATTATCATGTATTATTATAATAAATTTGTAATTTGTGGTATTATAAATATCGTAAGTACATATTATCATAAACATCATCATTATATCGTATGTTTGTATACATATAGAGAGAACGTTAGAACTAAATGAATCTAAATATTATTTATATAAAAAATTTGTTTTTTAAACATAATTTTTTTTTTTTTTTGCTTTAGTCATTTTCTTTGGGGCATATACATAAGGTTTCTCTTCTCACAATGGTTGTTGTTGTTGATTTCGATTAAACATAATTGAGTACTTTTTATGTTAGTGAAAAGAAATTGTTGAAAAAATATAGAAGCGATTAAATGAATATAAATATATATAAGTATAATAAAACATGCATTCATCATTGTGTACACATAAAGTTTCCATTTCTTTCATTTTTTTTAGTATTTTTTTTATTTTATATATGTATATAGTCTGGCAACACTGCGTGGAGTTAGATTTTTTTACCTAGTGTGCCTGCCTATAAAATTTATTTTTTATAAATATTTTTTGTTCGTTAGACTTTTTGTTTTTTTGATTTCTATATAGAAAATCTTGCGATATACTCGTACAATAATAATTTTTTGTTTTGTTTTGTTCGTTTTAGTTGAAACAATTAATTTTCGTTTAAGGTTTTTCTTTTCTTGTATATATATTCGTTCATGTTCACATAACATGTTTTCATAATAAGCTTATTTTCTCACATAACCTAAAAAAGAAGTTTTTCTGTTTTATTTTCTTTTTTTCTATTAATTTAATTAATTTTTTTTTTTCGTTGTCATCATAATCGTTGGAAATAGCGAAGAATAGAATATAACGAAATTCGGAACGATCCAGCCAATTTAATCGAAACTGCTATTCTTTTTGCTCATCTTTTTATAAAAAAAAAACTTAGAATGTCGTCAATGCACCAGCACCCAAGCCATAGCCAACACCTTTGGGTCCAAAGTTGCGTCCATAGCATGATCTGCAGTAGATATCGCCATCGGGTCCATCATTCAGATTTGTCGAATCGAGAGATTTACGGCAGTCGGAGCAATGGAAGCAACGCTTGTGCCAGATTCTGGTCTTGCTGATCATCTGCTCGGCCGCAAAGACAGCGTAACCGCAACGTGGGCAACCGCCAGATGATTTCTGTCCATTGAATGGGCGTCCATCGGGGTACTGTATGGTCGATTCACCAGTTGTCGAAACCAATGTGGGTGCATGACCGTAGCCGAAGCCCTTTGGGCCGAAGCTCTTGCCATAGCAAGCACGGCAATGAATCTCACCATCGGGACCATCACAAGCCAACATCGAATCAAGTGGTCTGTGACAGTTCGAGCAGTTATAGCATTTCTTGTGCCATACCTTACCCTTTGACAGCTGCTGTTCGGCAGCAAAGACTGCACCACCGCAACGTGGGCAACCCTCACCTTCGCGTGCCTTAATCGATGTGGTATCGGGATTGTAGAATGGACGCTGTGATGAGATTTGATCCTCAGTCAAACCATCAGTTTGCAGAAAACCAGAACCGCAGGCGAAGCCATAGCCATGTGGACCCCACTTCTTGCCGTAGCAAGTTTTGCAGTAGACATCCTTATCGGGACCATCGCAAGCACTGATCGAGTCCAAAGTTTTGTTACAATCACGACAATTGAAACATTTCTTGTGCCATTCGCGACCTTTCGACAATTTCTGCTCCGCAGCGTAGACAATACCACCGCAACGTGGGCAACCCTCACCGGGACGTGCTTGAATCTTATCGACATCGATGGCAGCGCGTATCTGCGGTGCACCATCATCATGCGCATAGCAATCCGATTGCAATGCACCACCGCCCTGTCCATAGCCGTAACCCTTAGGGCCGAACTTCTTGGCATAGCAGCCTTTGCAGTAGATGTTCTTGTCGGGACCTTCACAACAGAGTATGGAGTCCAAACCCTTCTTACACTGGCCACACTTGAAGCACTCCTTGTGCCAGCCACGTCCACGTGCCAACATCTGTTCGGCGGCATAAACAAAGCCGCCACAACGTGGGCAACCTTCACCTTCTGGTGCCTTGGCAATTGCACGTGGTTCTAGACGTGCGCCATTACGTACATCACCGGCATCACCATTCTCGCGCAGAAACTGTGCACCATTATCCATAGATAGTGTACCGGAACCACTGCCAAAACCGTAACCCTTTGGGCCGTATTTGCGTCCGTGACAGACTTTGCAGTACAATTCCTTCTCATGCTCGGCACAATTTGTCGAATCGAGCATTTTGTTGCACATGCCGCACTTGAAGCAGTTCTTGTGGAAGACATAGCCACCGGCCAAACGCTCTTCAGCAGCATACACACTTTTGCCGCAACGCGGACATTTCGGGGCCTCGATCGGTTGGAAAGGCATTTTGTTTATTCTATTTTTTATGTATAAAAATTATCTGCAAAAACACATAATGATGCACAGAAAACATATAGGGAAACTGATTTGACAATTTGAGTTGTTGAAAATGTGTGTGGTTAGGTAGGTAGGATAGTTTTGGAAAGCAATTATTTTGGATAAATCATTCTTTTATACGGCACAGTGAAACACGCAACAAAAAAAATTATTTAAATTTCGACAATCTTATTAATATCTAATTTATTATTTAATTTAATAAAGACTTCAATGAAACAACAAATTGGTATGTATTAAATTCCTCTTGGGTGAAGTTTTCAAGAGACACTCGTGCTTAAGAAATGCGAAAAATTGAGAACATGTTACGAAGAGCAGATTTTAGAAAGAGCTGAAAACCTTTGTACCTAAAACTATTATCTGGTTTTGACTAAATATTCAGAAAAACATACTTTGAAAAATAATAAAGTAATACTCATTAATATACACCCTACACAGTGCTTAAATATGTTGTCTTCATTTTAACATTTTAGGCATCAGCTTTCAAAAATAATTAAAAACAGTGCTCGGCACAAAATACAAATGAACTTTGGAATTTTATTTGTGTGCTAGAGAACAGACAAGAAGTTTTTTTTCTGTACAAACGTTTTGGCTAAAATTTGAGTGTTTTTGGCCGAAGCCAAAAAAAAGTTTTTATACGAGCCGAAACTTTTCCTATGCACAAAAGATAAGCCGGTGCCGAGCACTGATTTAAAACATATTGTAGTTGTTATTTTTTTATTTAATGAATAAATATATTGTGTGAGTTATATACCATTTTTCAAAGTGTTAAAATGTTTACGAGGAATCCAAATTAAAGATGAAGTTTACGACGAGATTTTCTGAGAAATGAACGAACATTCATAAAATTGTATATTTTATGCGGTCTAAACAAATAATTAACAATTATATTAATAATTTTTGTAATTTTTTTCTCTTTGATTTAGTTTTATGTAAGAATATTTTGATTCGAATGTTTGAAAAACTTTTGATCTTCATCTCTATTTTATGATAAGGGTTAAATTCCGTCGATTTAAAACAATTGACAAAGTTTGACACTCAATTAAGTTGGATTTGGTATACCTTGGACTCATATAGAGAGGTCCTTTTGATACAAATTTGAAGTGTCTTTATTTCTTAGTTTTGATCTCAATTTCTAGATGAGTTAGATCCACAATTGCTCCCAACTCCTACATTCTCAATATTCATATCCAGAGAAGAAATAAATATTTTTGATCAAAAAAAAAAATTAGTGGTCCAACATATATTAAAAAAAAAAAAATTTTAAATCTGTTTTAAAAATTTTAAATGAGAAAATTAGTTTGTGATTATTTCTTTTTCTTGTTTACTCGTTGTTTTTGAACTACTTTTGAGTACTGTTGCCTTTTCATGTTGTGAGAAATGTTTATTCGAAAGTTGTCAACACTGAGCGGTAGTGGGAACTCTCCTAAACACAACGAATATCGGCAGCTCTCGTTAGTAGGTACGAAAACGTACATTGTATTGGTCTTAAGGTTCCGCCTACCGGAAGAAAAAACACCTATTGATTTTCTGCGGAACAAAAGTTTTTATGGAGGTGTTCAGAATCGAAGGATGGTGTTAAAGTTTTTTTTTTTGGTTTAATGTATTTAGAACGAAGTGTCATGACAAACAGATTGAAATGCATTCAAAATAATCAAGAAAATATTTGCAAAGACCGCCAATTGACGATCTATAAAATTTGTGCTATATTTCCAATACTCTCAGATTTCGAAACAGAGAGAACAACACAAAGTGAATCGCCTCACGAGTTCATTGAACGATTTGTATTGGAATGTGATGATTTTCTAATCTCTATTGAGACAGGAGATGAAATCTAAGTGACTCATAATACTTCTGAGACAATAAAGAATAATCACACATCACAATGGGGGGCATAGCAGTTTACCATGTGTTAAAAAAAAAATTGCGAGATATGGAATCTGACGCAACACGTACTTGTCGAAAATTTTATCGTACTAACAAAGACCGTAGGTGGTGGTTGTGCTTAGGAGTACCTACCCTCACAAAAACTTAGTACTACCAAATTATAAAAAAAACTCTCACAACACGAAAGTACAACTCTTGATATTAGACTCTACAGTAATATTTAAAGCAATCTGCATCTTTTAGTTTGTGTTTGATTCTATTGAGAAGCTGACCTGGCAAACCAAATAGATGTACAGAAGTCAGTGGAAAGGTCCATTAAAAGTTAAAATGACTATTTTAACTTATGCTTAGATGCTGATTTCCTGCGATGGATACACGTTTAATCCACAGTCATGAAAGAGCATTATGTTTACCCCACATCGAACACTTCTGTTGCTACTACACCCAACTGCTTTCTGTCCGTCTGTCTGCTTTTTATTGTTGTCTTTAAATAAATGTCAAACTTACACTTAATGCTGCAGTTTGTTATAAATTTGGCCACTATTTGTCAGAAACAAACTTATCTAAAAACTAAGTGTGACATCTCTTAGTTTCTCATAACATTTTGTTGATGCCCGGCAATTTATGTTTTCATGTCTTATAAAAAAAATAAAAACTTGTTATTTTTATGTTGTAAAATCACATAAATAACACTTAGTCTATTCTTCAAAGAATGTACATAGCTAAGCTTCATATATTTATCTAGTAATTCCCACTGAAACATGATTTCCACATCATGCTCCCACAGAATTGTTACTAAACAACTAATATCTCATGTCACTCCACCAACTTATGGAAACTGTGTCACATAGATATATATATATATATATATATATATCTACACGTCAATATTGTATGTATATATTTTAAGCTTATGGACTCATCAAACAAGTGCGGAAGATAAATGCGTATATTTATCCCAAAAATATATCGCTCCACAGCAAGTTACTTAACAAATACATTTCGTACGTTTGCTGTTGTACATTTTCACGTCTCAGCAGCATGCCCGGCCCCCAGATGTATAAATCAACTTTCAAAATTCTCTACTATAATGTTGTCGACGACAAACGTCGCCAAGGAAAACTACATACATATAATGACAAAAAAAAAAAAAAAATAGAAAAAATCAGGAAAACAACAAGAAAACTCGCCAGCACAAAATTGTGAAAAATAAATATTTTCTTCCTAAACAACATACATACACGTAGCTACATAATGTATACGAAAAACTATATATGCCACGTACAAAAATAAATAAAAATAACTCAGGTGCAAAAACAACGAAAAAAAATCAAATCTATATATTAATCTCATACGCGAGCGAGTCTATATGAAAAACATACAAAGTAGCGAGGAGCATTATGAATCATATATAGCACGTCTAATTTATCTTATAAAATAAAAAACAAATAAAAATATAATTTAAAAAACTTTTCGCAGCACTGACTCACTGTAGCCGTATAAAAGCATTATTTTAGTATTATTATTTTTTTTATATTAGGACTATTAAAATTCTATAAGTTATTTTATGTGTGTGCGTGTGTATCTGTATGTACAAACCGAAATGCTAAATGGCCTGTCTAATGTTAGCTTTGATATCTAGAACAGCGGAAGAAGAGCGTTAATATCTCTGCTTGAAAGTCCGATCCGTACTGAACCGAACTGGAAAGATGCTCAAAGCAAACTGATCTCTAATAATAATTATATGAATGCACACGGCACACGACGATGACGTCGCCGACGCCACCGATTTCTCAGACAAATAATGCTCTATAAAACAACACATATACAAAGGAAAACTTTTCTTAATCAAAAATAACGAAAATTTGTACAAAGTAGAAAGAATGGAAATATATATATATATATATATTGCGGTTTTCTTCGAAATGTAGTGAAAACTTTTTAAGTTTTTGTGCGGAAAATGTGTGCAGCTAGCAACTAGTTGGGAGATACATTTGCTCATTGATGTACAATAAACTTGAAAAGAGATGTACATAAAGCTTTGAATTGAAATTCTTTGGAAAATTTTCATTTATTTCGAATAATACGCCACACAACACATGTGTTCAAATTTTAATTAAAGCTAAATTTTGATTTTTTAAATGAAAATTTCCAAAACTAGACGTTTTTTTGCAATTAATTTAAAAAAATAATTAAATGCTTGCCGAATTTTTACACAAAAACACATACACACACACATATAAACACAAACAGTTTGTTATACTCTATAAAACATCAAAAATTTAGTTCGTTGCGTTTTGAGTTGTATCTTTACTCAATATATATATATTTTTTTTTATATTATATATTTTCTTACTTAATTCGTTCGTAATAATTCGCTACGTTACTTTTCTTCGATTAACAACGATTTTCGACTGAATTCGTCGAAAGTTTCGCGGTACTTTAGAAGCTATTCGAGCATCCTCTCAACGTTGATGTTGCTGCTGCACACGGCACAACTTAAAACGTTTAGAGTAGGATGACTATACGCTACTATATAAATGCCATAGCAGCTCTCACTCAGACAAGTTTGCGCTCTAGCTTTTCTACGTTTCCAGAACAGCAAGAAATTTATTTGAAAAATTTTAATTATTACAAATGCATAAATTAGAAAAGTATTCTGCAGTAGCGCTGAATGACTTGACAAAAAAAAGTTTATATAAATAAATAAATTCATAAATATATTCAAAAAAAATAACAACCCACGCTTGTATCTTCTCCTACGAAAGTTCAATTAACCTGCTGACCGATTTATATTTTTTTATTTTCTTTACAATTTATGTTGGAAATTAATTAAGCTAAAATAATTTTTTAAGTGGCATCAATACAAAATATCAAAACGCATCAATCAAATTGACAAATTTTCGAAAAAAAAATGAATATACTATCTAAAAGATAGATCTGCATACCAGACGCCCTAATGCCGATGACGATGCTCGACACACCTGTGTGGAATTCATTTCTGTTTTTCTCTCTTTTTTTTTGCATATAAACTTAAAATAGATTTTTAGAATAAAATTTTATACATTTTCCTCAAATTTTCTCTATGCACTTTCATAATTTTCACAAGAGTTCTCTCATGCGTTGCGGTTGCAGCAGTAAATATTAAAAAAAAAAATAAAGTATATACTAGAAGTAGTACGCATTGCGCATGTACAACGTACTCACACGTGCTAGAAGCAAATAAGTCTATAGTACTTATAGTTAATATATATAGTGCTTTCAGTCTTACAAACTAAATATCCTATTAAATATATATTTGGCAGAAAATATATTTTCAAATGCAACATTGCAGGCTAAACGAGTGTAAGAGTGATTTTCAGTTTTGAGCTTTTACTCAAATTCATAATTTTCCTAGAGGCAGACAATTTTCCTATATGAGCATTACTCATTTGCTTAAAAATACTTATAATGTTGCGTACATTCTTAAGTTTAAAACACTTATTACGTAGGATAACACGCGCGCAAACGTTATTCATCGTTACTTATTTAGCTATATCAATAATTTTAATTATCATAGGTACTTAAAACTAATGATACGGAAAAATTTTACAAAGAATATTTGAAATGAACTGTTCTCAAAATATTCATTAGTAGGTTGAGCATATATAGTATTGCATTAAAAGCATCTCGAGTCGTAGTATGTATGTAGGTGAACAGATATATTGATATATGCGCTATAAAAATTATAATATATAAAAAAAATTTTAAGTGTTAAACATTAATAAGCGTTTAAATTATTCGAAATAAATTGTACCATAGCAGCTGTAAATTTATCAACAAGAAACATACAAAATTTGATAGATGCAAACAAATCCAGATATAAGAATCGATGCACTTTTCATATGTGACGGCATAGAGTTTATTTTGTTTCCTGGTATTGATATAAATGAGCTTGCCCACTTAATTAAGGATACAAGTTGGCGATGTCTCAATAAAACTTAGATATTATTTCAAAAATTGAAAAAGTATTAAATCTTCATTATCTTAACAATGTTTTTTTGTATTGGAGCTATAATGTCTAGTGGCCACAACAAAACTAACAATCTATATAAAATTTTTGCTTCTAATTTCGAGTGTCCAACTTACGAAATTTTAAATAGCAAAGCAGTTACACACTCCAACCTTATAAAATGTATTTGTAAACCTAAACATCTGAAGATCTGTGATCATGATTGTTGAGCACTAAATTATTAATGTGAAAGAAATCTCTCTCATATAAGTTTCCAAAATAATATTCATTGTAATACAAAAAAAAAAAAAAATACATATTAAAACATAAATGTAAAAGGTGGGTTTGCATGGGGTATCAGATTTAACCTAAAACCATAAAGAACCTACACATGTCACAGGAACTGCACTGATCAACGAATAATAAACTTTAATATAGACGGGGGAACGAGAACTCGAGCAGCAAGAAGAAACCCTATGAAACTGACTGGTAGAAATATGTATCACAACACTCTGAGGAAAGTCTTAAAAGAATTAACTAGCTTAAATAAGTGTCAAGAGAGACAGAATTCCTTGTCACTCTTTCAGATCTAAATGAAAGAATTTTTCATAGATTTAAAAAAGGGTGACCTCCTACTGACTGAGCGAGGGTATTAAAACACATAAAATGAGGCCAGAAGAGCGAATAAATGGAAATAATATATTGCAGAGCAAATTCTCTTTAATAAAATCATTAAAAAAGCCAATCGCAGAAACTACACATCTTTCTACGAATCTTTAGTATACACCGCATCATCCACGTGAATCTCTAAGGCAATGGTAAACGTCTCACCAATTTTTCGTAGTCCAGATAACTGTTTTGCGGAAAATGATAAATAGAAAACTTAATAGCTGCTGGAAACTCATTTTCCATCTGCACCAACCGGAGATCACGTTCATACGATAAAAAAAAAGCAAGTGTGAACATCGTTAAATAAGGATACATCTCTCTTTGAACCCTTTAAATTTTCAGTAGTAGATAAAAAGAATATTTTCAGCACTATTGAAGAAGACAACACAAGAATCACTAACGTCTCTACGTCAAATTTCAACCCTCTGGAGAAGAGCAATGGTTGTCTCATTATCCAAAGCAGGGAAAAAGGACAAAACCATTAGGGAATATCAGCTTAACAACCGTTTCACCAAAAACGATGAAAAAAAAAGTCGATAGATAAGTATATTAAACCGACATCGAAGGCCTACACCCAGATCAACAGATCGACTGACACTGGCTTATTGAATCGGGAGCAATTAAAGCATCCTTTGAACTAAGAAAATCACACAGAAGGGATTTTTGATAATACAAATCACATGACATTAAAGAATTTACTATGAAAGAAGGGGGTACATCCAATCATAGTGAACTCGATACATTTATTATTGATGACAAGAATGGCTGAAACAAGCACGAATTGTATACAAACAGTCAAGTGTTGTCACAGGGGGAGTTCGTTTACCTCTCCTATGAAGCATAGTGGTAGATGGACTATTCAGAGCATTGAGTGAAAATGGCGACATAATCATCATGACAAGTAGAATGTTTCAACAGACACTCTGTGAGAAAATCAATAAAGTACTCAAAATCACACAAGAATGGAAATCACCCTGCCAAGACGGTCATTGTAAAGTTTACTAGGAAGCATATGCTACCAAAACTAAAAGATATTAAATAAGTTGGGATAGTAGTGCTAGTAAGCAAGAAAGTAAAATACTTTGGAGTAATTCTGACCAATAAGTGTCTATTGAAGAAGCTATAAGGAAATGTACCAAGGGAATAATGGTGTGTAGAAAACTGCCTGAGAAATCATGGATATACAATCATAAAACCAGGCTCTGTTTATATATAATGTTAATAAAACCATTGTTACTATACAGCATAGTTTTATCGGGTGAAAGAACGAAACAAATAAGTCTTAATAAGCTAATAAGTTGGTAGCCATTCTAGATCTAACACCACTTCATCTAGAAATTGAGATCAAAACAGAACAAGTACTCCTAAGAGTAGTAGATAGAAATAAAGACACCTCGTATATTTGTCTCTGCATGGATACGATATATATTCTTAATGTACATGCCAAGAAACAAAATAAATATAATCTAGAAAAATATAAAAAATAATTCAGCATATGGAAGAATAGAGATGTTATCTAACTCAGTAGGACGAACATTAGATCTTGATAGGTCGCTGGTTACATAAGCTCACGAATATTAATAAATGAATTGTGGGAGTGGCAACCCAATCTTTTAAGCTCCATCTGCGTATCAGAGCAGTCCAAATTTGCTAAACAAGAATATACATTTAAAATATATAGGGTATGTCACACCTCAAAATAAGGCGATTAACATATTGCTAATTTCTTTTACCAATCGATTTTTTATATGGTTTTCAAGTTTATTAAATAATTCAAAGCAATAAAATTAACTTTTCGAAATTGATTTAAAATTATAAATCTTCGTTTTTTATTTGAATATCTCATGCGATTGTCATAAGCAATTACTTCTACGATTCCCTTGTTGCAAGCATTGTAATACCTACTCCATCCAATATGATATAAAGAGAATATTCTGTAAAATTTCTTGACTGTTGTAAAATAAAAAAATACGTTACAACGGGCAAGCCATCTTCAAACACAAGACCAGTTGAATCATTTTTATGTTGTCGAGAACAACATTTTAAAAATGGTCCAGTTTCTGCTGCCGATGAACAATTCGTCCAATATGCCAAGATGTATTGAAATATTCGATACCATCTTGATCTCACAAAAGCAAAATTGATCTAATAATGTCTTACTTTTCCGACGAAAAGTTTAATTTTTTAAATATATGATATGTGGGTCTGTTGCGTTGTCCATAAACTAACGACCATGCTTCATTTTACATTTTGGGACTTTTAATTTTACAGTTTAAAACTTTTCTAAAGATAAAATTTAATAATAAGTTGCAATTTTAAATTAAATATTAAAACTTCAAATTTAGAAATCTGTACTTATTTTACCTTAAGAACGTATGACAATTAATGGAACTTCGTTGGTTTTATAATACTTTTAGAATTTATCGTAATATTTGATATAATAAAAGGACCGTAACCTTTGTTTTTATTTACGTTATTCTTGAGACCACGTAATATTTTCATACTGATAAATTTATTTAAGACATATTTCAACAAATTCTACTTCCTAAAATCTTTACTATTTATTTAAGGAATTTTATGTGCATTGGGAGATTACTTGGGAAAACAAGTTTTCGAAAAAGCAGCATGGAAAGAAACATTAAAGACACTTAGCGTAGTCAATCCGAATCGGCCAAAAAAAAGTGAAACATTTTTTTTGACACCTAGATCTATTAAAAATTAAGTTCAAGATTCAAAAACTAGTTCCTCTCAAACGGATTAGCATCCATCTTAATTTTAGTTACACAGACAGTCGTGAATCACACTCTAGACAAATAAATTCTAAGGAAGAAAATGCAACATTTGCTTTCTTTGCGGGCAAATGAGCAATCGGTACTCAGTGGGGCCTAACTCCATAAATTTTTCAGTGGATGATATGAGACCTATATTACTACGAATGCATTAAATACAATTCTGCATCTAGTTCCAGTCGGTTTGCAAGATTGAAAGTTCATCCTAAACGCCCTCCGCAGGCATGGAAGCCAGCTTCCATAAAGAGCAGATTTTTGTGTGCCTAAATGTAAGCTTCGATAAAGGATACTCCGTAACAATGACTACATCGCTTTATCTTTATCTCTCATAGAAAGCGGAGGTTGCCATTTGATTTTAGTCTTCTAAAGCTATTCAGACTATCTGACCATTGTGAAGTCCTCCTCCCAAAGTTTAATGCTGTTCATGGGCTGCCGAACTAAATTTTCATTTTTGTGAAGATCGTCCATCTACACTTGGACAGCCAAGCTGCTCTCAAAGCCTTTTATGTCCCATTATCAAATTAAAACATTAAAATCTGTATGCCTTTTTATATATAAACGAGATAGCTAAGAACTTCATAATCCGTATTATCTTCGTCAAGATATCATACAGATATCAAAGGTATTGAACAACTATCAAGATAAGAGCAGATAAAGAATTCGACCAAGGCTGTAGCGCAAACACAGTACAAGCAAGTCGCTTCTAATCAATCTTAATAGCAATCTCGACAATGGTTGGAATCCTAACATGTTAGGAATTTTTCTAGAATCGGTTTAAGTTATAACTACATATGAATAATTTTTCGAATGAGAAATCAGTTCAGCACCTCATATGCACTTGTTCCAACTTAAGTAGAAGACGATTTGCATGTATGGCAAGCTATTTTCTACAAAACCTTGATCAACTTATATATCGATTAATTAGCATAAGCTTAGCTTATGCTTATATTTCTCTAAACGTAATTGAAAACGTATCGTATTTGATTTCTTCTCGAAATTACTTGAATAACTTTGTATATAAATATTATAAAAATATGTGCACTCACTCGTTTTGAGCTCTTTTCAATTTCTTTTTCAAAGTCGGTAGTCAGCGGTGTTAAAGTTACGGTTACGTCTTTAATAATATCGCGAAAGTTACTAAAAAAAAAATAAGAAATAAATATCGTTATAACCAGAAAGTAGTTGGTAACAAACAATACTTACCTATTTATATCGTCGATTGATGAATTCGATGATTTTGAATCCGTTTTACGCTTTTTATAACCAGTTCCACCAACAGAGTTACCACTTGAGCTGCTATTGCTTTTACTTGTACTTAGATTTGTCGCATTTGTATTGCTACTAGTCGCAGATAAAGTAATATCCATAGGTGTACTAGCAGAGCCACCTAATGCAGTCCCAGTAGTTGCATAGCTGCTGTTGCTTGTATCCGTATTATTTGATGCATGCAGCTCAGCAAATGTATTCGAGTTGGATGCTGCAGTTGTAGTAGTTGATGATATACCACCGCTGCCAACACCAGTACCACTAGAGTCACGACTTTTATTTTGACCAATGCTCGTGTTTGTACTATTATTACTATTCGAACTTGTTGTTAGATTTTGCGCTAGATGTGCATGATTACTGTGCTCATTGGCTGTGTTTGCAGCAGCATTTGAATTATTTGTTGTGCCCGTATTTGCATTGACAGAGTTTGAGTTTATTGCTGTTGCTGATGAAGCGCCACCAATTGTTGATGTTGTTGTTGCTGCTGCTGATGATGCAGCTGTTGTTGTGCTGCCTGTTGTCGCTGCTAAATTTATAAGATCCTTAACGACTCTTGATGATTTTGAAGATTTTTCACGCGACGATGAAGAGAACGATGATGAACTGGCGCTGCCGCCACCATCTTTATCCTTATTTGAATTCGATATTTTATTTAACGATTTGCTATGTTTATCCTTATCCTTATAACTACTTGAACTAGTCGTTGATGACGATGTTTTTGAATTCGAAGATGAAGACGTTGTAGTCGTTGTGCTGTTAGTGGTGCCAGCACCGCTGCTTTGATTATTACTACCACTGGATACGTTAGAATTTGCGCTACTATTTGTGTTGTTAGAGCCACTAACAACGCCAGCACCGGCACCACTGCTAAGTGCATTACTTCCTGTACCATTACCGCTGTTAGCACCGGACGAGGAAGCGGATGAGTTGTGTCCCGGCAGATTGCTACTGACACTTCCGCTGCTATGATTTGTTGATGCTAATGAACTAGATGCTGCTGCAACATTTGCACTTGCCGACGATGATGACGATGCTGAACTTGAAGACTTTGTGGCGCCACTCGATTTGCGTTGTTTCGATGAAGAAACTCCCGATGAAGAAGATGAGGAATTCATGTTTGTCGTAATTTTTATATTAATTCCGGATGTGGCCGATGATGTTGCATTCATGGTAGAATCGATTTCTTTTTCCGGCGACGAACACGAATCAGATGAAGTGTCGTGCGTTATGGGTTTATAGGGTGGTATTGTCTTAACGTTGTTGCTTTTCTTCTGTTCCAAAAAGATGAGAGAATTGGACATTAATAAGTAGTTGTTTGTGCATTTAAATTCATTTATCTGTACAAACCAATTTGCCATAATGGTGTTGACAATAGCCGCAGTATTTTACATTATCTAAATAGTTGCCAGCCTCTTCGCAGAGCAAACCAAGACTCTGTGCACATGTGACATGAAATTGTTGCTTACAATTTGATTTATTACATTGCATGCAGGCACCGATATTGGCACGATTCGGTTTGCCGATCTCCAGACAAATGTAACAAGCTAAAAATATACGAAATTCCAATTAACATAATTGTGCTATATGTATTGTAGAAGCTTTTTGATCTCACTACTACTCACTTTTCGAATAACGCTCCGGCGGTATCATATGCAATATAATTGGTTCCATTGTCGTTACATTGCCGAAGCGTACCTCTGGTATGTAGAGTGCACATACGACGTGTGCCCAACCATTGTTGTCTGTCTTCTTGAGTGCACCATCACGCGATGGACACAATTCGCAACGTACGCGTGTTGAACGCTCTTGTATTTCGCATTTGCGACAGTACCAGTTGCCCGTTGGTACTTGAACGATGCCGTAACATGCCTGATGCACGGCTACTGTACAATTCTGGCCATCACAATAGACGAGCGGGTTTTCAGGCCAACCCCGCTCGTCTGAACAAACACAGCAGCCCCCTACCATTTCCTTCATGTCGTCCAGCTTGAATTTTTTAATTTTGAAGCCTTGGTGCCGAAAATTGGGTTGAGAAATTTTTTCGCTTGGCTGATTCAGTGCGCAGCCGTTTTTGTGCACATAACACGTTGAAATGGAGAGAATTTAAAAGACGGTTTGCGTCAAGAAACTGTAAATATAAATGAGAATATAATATTAATATGATATTAGATAAATATTTAGTTTAAACTAGAGCGTTTAATTTGGTCTAATCTATAAACAGGTATTCGTATAAATATGACTACAAACACTAATAGGATAAAAATTTTGTCATATAAGAAATGGGTCGTTTGCAGAAGTTCACATTGTGAGAAGAGTTGTTGACTGCTATTCAAACGGCCATTCAAACGGCCCAAGCAGCTCACAATGTCCGCTAGAACACGTACATCTTGGGTATCCTCTAAACAATCGTTCGGAGGTGAGCTAACTGTGAAAAGGCGCCAAACAACCCTCTAAATTAGAGGTTCGTCCCCACAATGAAAACAAAAAGAAAGCCTCGGATAAAACCATATTATCAAGCTCCCCACAAACGATATAAGAACAACGATTTATGAATATCCGCACCATTAATAGGCATGTTGCAAATATCCAGCTGGTTGATGTCCTCGAAATGTACAAGGCTGACAACACTGCAATCCTGGAAATACTATACGCATCACCTGTGACTAAGCGGAGAAACGCTTTTTCAGGTGCAAGAGAGGCTTAAGTTTGAAAAGGTTATGTGACAGAAATAAAGCTCAAAAATTTTATGGTAAGGTCAAGCGTCTGACCGAAGATTTTGAACCCGGAGTAACTTTCTGTAAGGATGAAAATAGAAATCTGGTTAGGGATGAACAGGATTCACTGAGATTATGGAGGAGTCATTTTTCTAACCTACTTGGAGTGATGAAGCGCACAATAATGCAGATAGAGTAATGACACCGGAACCAGCATTTAATGTTTTCACTATCGAAGAGCCACCCATGAGTTTAAGAAAGACACACACCACATATTTTTGCTTTTCTGCGCCCTGTCTGCACTAAACCATCTCTGCTCATAGGTCTAACGGTGAATGAGAACAAGAGGAAGTACTTGTTTTCTTCTTGCATGACGTCATCGTGTCTTGGAGGGTCAGTGAGGATGGATAATTTAAACTTCAATGTAATAGAAAACTAACTCTCTTGGATCTGAAATAGTCAGCAACAAAAACGTTAGTCTGGAGATCATGCGGGACAACCGGGCACGCGCTGTAATGACCAGGTATATAGAGATCTCAGCGTGCTTTGCATTCAAAACAACTGGAACTAGTACGCACAAGAATAGAAGAATTTAGGTCGTGCGCATTTTTGTACATTTCCTTGACAGAACGACGGTTGAAGGTCACTGAAGTAAGTAAAAATATGTTCAGTCTTTAAATGCTAGTCAATATTAGATTCTTTATTTCGTGTTTTATGTTATTATTGGTAGGTCTGCACGGTGCATACCCCTAAATATGCACGAGATACATTCATTTGCATGTGAATCCTTCGTCTCTAAGAAGTCACCATGCCGCATTCCAGTTGGTATTGACGGTAAAAAAAGTTTATCATATAAAAATGAAAAGTGGATGACTGGTTTGTAAGTGGTTCTCCCCTTAAGTAGGTGGAGTACACCTGCGCAGCGCCCGTACATATGAAGTCTCCCCATCGAATTTTATATTGACAATATGTACAAAAGAGAATTTTTTCATGCAAAACACGTTAACAAAAATAGACATGGATAGTTGGTGTCAACTTGTTGAGGTAATCAGGAATATATATACTTTTGAAGGAGTTGCAAAGCTTCCTATAATGATTTACAGAATTCGCAACAAAATCAGAATATTATACATACTACATGTGAAGAGTCCAAAAAGCTCAAGAATTATCCTACAGTTTTCCTTCTTTTAAGCTACATCATCGGATCCAGATATGCTTTGTTCCACTCTTAAGAGACACACTCTAAATCAACCAGATGTTGGATAGACGTCTCGGAATAGCATTCGATATAGAAGAAATATTTGCAGTCTGGTTTCTTCTACTGGGTTGTGCAAGAACAGAATAAATGGAAGACAGTTTTTCTTTGATGGTTTTATAAATACAACATTTCTACTGATAAATGCAGATTAGTGTCAGTAAGAGCTGCGGCCTTTGCAAGTCAATTGTACCCTGACCGTAGTTTTACCTACAATACATCCAGTTCTGCTGCCGAGAAAAAGGTCAAGATTTAAGGATTAATTGCATGCAACACCCTTCCTGTCATTTGGTAATTGTCAAGCTAACCTCTGAATTCTATTCAGTTGTTTGCTACCTACAACATATTTAGCCCAATATGTCAGACCATTGTGAGATACATCGATTTAATTTTTTTAGGAGTCCACCTCCAATATTTCCCAGAAATGACTTTTCAAGTCATCATTTCCATAGCGGCTTTCTTCATTTTATGGATCTTCCATGTGGTACATGGTCAAAGAATACTTCCAGATATTTGTCCTCCTTGGAGAATTCCACCAACGTGCCATGCACCCATAAGACTTGAGTAATTTTAGCTTGCATTTCCTAGAAAAAGGAATAATTGTAGTTTTAGCTGGGTTGATACTCAGTCCTACTTTGGTGCACCAAGATCGTGTAATGTTGATGAGCAGTTTAATTTGACCACATAGTGTGTCTTCGTATATCCCTTTGCAAACAATTTCTATGTTATCAGCAAAGCTTTGTCATTCGATGCCATTTTCTGTAAGGGTGTCTAATAATTCATCCACTACAATGCTTCACAGGAGAGGAGATAGTACGCCCCCTGTGGGTATCCTTTTCTTGTTTTAACTATGATACTTGTATCAAGTATCTTGAGTCTAGCAGTTGCACTAGCCATCTGGTAAGAGAAGGATTTATAATTCTATTATTAAGTGCGTGAGATGTGTTGTCAGAAGCCGATTCTATTTTCATAAAAACACATAAATGGTTGTCTATCTGGCATTTATTTCATTCTGAATTGAGGTATTGAGTAGGTATAGGGCAGTTTTAGTGCATCGGCCAGACCTATACGCAAGTTGATTTCTATGTAGTAGTTCATACATGAAGAATTCGGTCCTGATGTGGTTATGCAGCATTTTCTCTAAATGCCAGACATGTATTAATTGCAAGTAAATCGGTACTAAGTTAATGGAAAGATAATTCATTTAGAACTGAAGTTGATTGAGAGTAGTAACCTTGTGTTCCCGAACAAAGAAATCTATCTTCTTTTTAGGAAGCGTTTATTCCTAAATGATATTTTTGCAGCTGTCAGCATTCTCCTCCATAGATTTAAATAGTCCATTTACTACCAAGATTCATAAAAAATACGAAGGATCCCGTCTTGATTTTCTACCTGGAAAGTGCTGATGAAGCAAGCACAACTTTTCAATAAATGAAGCATTACATTAATCAAGCTTACCATCGAGCTTTTAACTTTCAGATAGGTCAATGTTTCTATAATAGTTTCCCTCAAAGTCATGGAAAGCTACCGTGTTTTATTTATTCGACATAGTATTTCTGTGATGAAGGATATCGAAGGAAATGAGAAGTTCAAGGTATCCCAAGCTGGCGCTAGTCCAACTATAACCATTTAGTTTACCCTAACATTATCTTAAATCTTTAAATTTTTAATAAAGATATAAGACACATATGTATGCATATAAGGACCAAAGCATAGCATACAAGTTCTACCAAAACAATATACCCTTTGGAACAAATAAAGATGAAGGGTATAAAAATGCAAAGAATTTCTTTTACCCATTAATCAATACATATGTAGCGAAACGTTAAATCGCAAAGCGTAAAAAATTATAACAACAAAACAAATGGGGAACACAAATCGCAAAAGCAAAAGAAACAACAGCAACCATATGTTAATAATAAAACACATATTACTTAATTTATTTACATTTTCATCTGAGACTCGAGAGAGTTTAAATGCGTTCATATTGACTCAGTCGCCCACATTCTCTTTCTCTCTCACTCGCTGACACACAGTCATCAGCCTTCGGGAACAACCATTCAATGTCAAGGTAATTTCGCCACGACTTTTGTTTTTGCATTATTGTTGTTGTTTGTTGTTGTTCTCTGCCTATACACTATAATGAAATAATATATTCACGCGTTGTTCATCCATGTTTATTTATATACTCTAATAAACTATAGAATTTGCATATTAAAGCTATTGGAATTTCATTACAATTAGCAATCAATCCGTGTTTGAAATTTTTTTTTTTTGTAAAGCAAGTCTCATATAAGAATGCCGATAACGAATAACAACAACAATAATACACTCTCTGTCTCTCTCTCTCTTCACTTATGCGCGCACACCTCTTCATTCAATAGCGGTTCAATGAACTCAGCTAACAAAATTAAACAACAATAACAACGAAAAGAAATACCGAGTGAGATAGAGAGAAAAGATAAATGTAAACCAAAAATAAATGTGGTGACAAAATCCTCTTACACACACTCGCATGGTATAGATTTTTTAAATGATTTAATTCAAGCAGCACGCATGCATTTATTTCTCAGAGATTATCTCATAGCCACATACGTTTACTCTTGATGCACATTATGGTGGAGATGGAAGAAGTTTTGGTTAAGATTTACAGACAACCGGCTGCAGCGATGTACAGAATATAGAAGTCATTGCACCATGCTTCCAAAACTATAAAAAAAAGTTAGAATGCATCAGTCGTCACCTGACGAATACGAAATACCCTGCACCCTGATCACATATACGGACGTCGAATGGACGTTATTTTTTAAGTCGGCATAAAATATATATGCTAAGAGGTCACGTTTTTTTCTGTTTGTTCCATTTTACGTTGAGTTTTTGTGGAATCAATAGATTCTATTTAAAACCTCTCTAAGCCAAATATAATTTAATTCACGACACTACCTCCAATAATGGAGAGAAGCTGCAGGTCGGAACGTGGTAGAAAGCAACACTAGATTTTAACACCTTAACATCCACAAGGCTAAATGGCTCAGATCCGTGCAAACGTTACGTGGTCCAAACATCTACTCGGACCACTGTCTGGTCGCAGACTCTATCAAGTACGCACTAGGCTCAGCGTGGTGCACGATGTACGTCTTAACATGCAACGATAGCTAGACGTCGGCATGCTGCAATAGCAACAGACTGCCGAAGCCTTCTCAAACACACGGTCCCGACAATTCTGTGAAACCTCACCGACTTCTCAAGATATATGTGAGTACTAAAAACATATCACCCGCTGCAAAGGTCATTGGTTATACAAAACCTGTGACTAATTCTTGGTACGACGAGGACTGTCGCAATGCTACTGCAGCGAAGAACGCTTCCTACCAGCGAACTCTGCAGTCGGAAGCAAGGCAAGCTGTTGCAGAGCGATATCGAGAGAACCGGAGAGATGAGACAAGCCTTTTCTGACGCAAGAAAGGCGGGAGTTTGAGGATGTTTAGAGGTTATTTGACAGATATAAAGCTCAAAAATTTTATCTAAAGGTCCAGCGTCTGACTTAAGGTTTTTAACCTGGTGTAATTTTCTGTTAAGACGAAAGTGGAAATCTGGTAACAGATGCACAGGAATCACTGAGATTATAGAAGAGTCATTTTTCTAACCTTCTTGTTGGCGACGAAGCCCTCAATACCGCCGATAAAGAACTGACACGGGAATCACCAGTTATTGATGGCTCTATTGTAGAGCCACCTGACTATAACGAGGTCGATTCTGGTATTAAAAAGCTGAAAGCTGAGTTATTTAAGACTGGCAGCACAAACTTTTATGAAAGATATGGTCCGGTGATTGGAATCTGTGTTCTTTTTCCTATCTTTAAGAAAGCGCAAACAGCGCCAACCACCGCAAAATAAGTCTTCTATCGGATATAAGCTTCTGTTGCGCGTATTGCGTAATAGGCTGTATCAATATACGGTTTCACTTATTGGACGATATCAGTGTGGCTTCAGACCAAAAAGATCGACCAGTGACCAAATATTTACATTACGACAAATTTTGGAAAATATCAGTGCGTCGTGAGCACTGTCGTGCAATTTTTCCAATCTACTGATGGAGAATATCCTACGCTAGTTCTTGTACCTACAGAATATGTCGGACTCGATCTTTCAAAAGGAAGTGATTTTGCTCACGTACGCGTATGTTATTGATATATTCGATACACAAGAAATTCGAATAAGCAAAGCGTAATCAGTTGGAAGTCTTCAAGAGGTAGATTCTCCACGGAATTTTTAGACTTATTAGATTCGGCGACTAGTTTAGGTCCCTTATGAACCGCAAGCTGTATAAGCTATTAAATCAGGTTGACATAATCCGGCGTATAAAATACCAGCGGTTGCTCTGGAAAGGTCACATTATTGAAATGGATGAAAGAGCTCCAGCACGCATGGTTTACATGGGGTGCCCACATTTGGTTGGAGGACGTCGAAATAGAGGACCGGGCATGCGTTCGAATGACCAGGTATGGAGAGATCTCAGCATAATAAAAATGGTGTGTATAAAAATGCATGAGAGACCATTTGTTTCGATCTTGTTCCGTCAGCATTACATATCTTCGTCAGCTCCTACTTGGCACACTTCTTAAACTTCGAAAATATATTGATATATCCGCCCGTTTAAAGTGTTAATGGTAGAAAACACCATTTTTCGATATAAGGGATAAAATCAGTAGCTTATGAGGAAATTAATATGTAGATTTGTTTGGAACTTGTTCCTCGGGGTTTTTGTGGTCGCTGATTACGAATTCGAAGTCACTTTTTTAAACTATAAACTAATTGATTCTAATGTTTATTTTTTTTTTCGACAATTTGATTGAATTACAGTGGGAAATTTCCAACAAACTAGCCATATAGTCAAAACTTACGATTATATAAATTAGCTATAATCACAGTCGACACTTTTTCGCTTTTTTAAACAGGTTTGTAAATTTTCTCATTTAAGCTTGACACCATTTCACTTTTTTTTGTGTTAACTTCATATTTTAAAGCTTTCAGACCACTGTATTTTTTTTTGCATATGAACACAATGTTATAAAAAATTATTACTTATTTATATATGACACAAAATATGTGGGCCCGCGCAATTAGATTACAACAACAACAGCAACAAAGATGCAAAACAGTTGCCTTATATACAAATAACTGTAGGTAGGTATAAAGCAAACAACTGATATATGGGTTTCTCTCGTGTATATAAGTGTGTGTGCGTAACTATGCAATGCAAGCGGGAGTTACAGTTATTGGGTCAGCAGACGTAACGCTTATATACTATATACTGTATATACGTATGTATGTATGTACATTGCGAATGGAAGGTGTCGAATGGGCGCCCGACATGTATATACACATATAAAACATGGAAATGCGTGTTGCTAACTGAAAATTGGGCGCGGATGCTGAATGAGATAGAAAACCGTTATGTTTTTGCAGTCAAACAATAACAAATGCACTGAGAAAGAAATGCGTTAGCTTTATAAACAAAAACTCACTAACACACACACACACACTACAGAAAACTTTTAGATAAATGCTTATGTATATACACAAAGTACACCGCAAGAGAGCGAGATGAAACGAGGCCGCCGACAATTTTCACTGATTGGAATGGAGCGGCGCGTGTATGTCGTATATATATGTATGTATGTATGAACGTTGTAAGTGATGTATACTTATAAGAAGCAAACCAAACAGGAAGAATTGAAATGTTGTCATCCGTCGCAAGGAGCAGTGCGGCACATTGGGGGAGGAATGGTTAAATGGAGATTTCAATCTAAATGGGGACGCACATATTCACTTGATATGATTGAGGGTGGTTTAGCGACAAAGTTAAATTTTTGTCCTGAATTTAAAGCTTCTTTTCTGTATACTTGCAACTTGAATTTATTGATTTTCTTATATGAATTTTTTTTCTTCACAGATTTAAATTACAACAAAAACATGGTAACCAGCAGCAACGAATGTTGATAAAGAAGAAGAAGCACAGCACGACGAAACTAGTTTGAAGTTAAGAATTAAAACGGCGTTAAACAAAAAAAAAAAACACGTATAAAAATGCGCGGTCACCAAAGTGGTCAAGCAACGCAAAGAAGAAGAAGCAGTAGCATGATCATTTGGTTGTTGCTGTTGTTGTAGCTGTAGGGCGCGGTGTACGAAATGATAGAGGAGCAACCAAGTGTATAAAAATAAAAACTTTGTAGAAAAACACTTAAATTTAATTTATGCGTTGCACAGTTTTACGAAATACTTTTTAAAATAACATTTATTCTCCACAAAATCTACAGCAAATTATTGATTTTCTTTTTAGAACAAAATGCACAGCGCCCATTATATTGTATACACATACATATATATTTAATGTGCTTACTTTATTTTCTTTTTTATCGAATACACACACTTGAACATACACCGTTACAAATGAACAATTATTTTCTTAGATTTGATTTTTAATAATTTTTTCTAAAACAATTTCTCTAAGAAAATTTCTATGAATGAAATGGAGAAATTGAAGCAGAAAGCAAATTAAACAGCAGAAGCGCTCCAATCTACTTTCTTTCTCGCTCATTCAATGCGCGCACCTTGTAAACTAATGTTGTTGTTGCAACACTGCTGCTAATTGGAAAACTGTGTGAGTGTGTGCGAGCGAGTTAGCACTTGTTACGTGTTTTACGCACTTTGTAAGCGTTTTAAGACCGTTTTAAAGCACGCGTAGCATTGCACTTTGATTTACACTTATTTTATGTATATTTAACAATATGTTTATGCAATTTTTGCTCTAATGTGCACGATTTTTGATACGTTTTTTCGCTGTTTTCTACTACAGCGTCGCACAGTGAACTCGAAAACAAAAACAGTGCAAGTGAGTGAGTGGGACTATTAGGGATGTGACGATACAAACATGTAGTCGATACAAATTCAATAAATGACTACTTTTATCGTAGAGTTGCACAATTTAAAAAAATCTATAGTATTATCGATATTGTAGCCAAACAGCAATTTAAATTGAGATAGACAGACTGATAGGGCGACAGGATGACAATTCTTTCTGGAGTTTTCCAGGTTTTGGAACTAGAACTACCTCTACGTCGAGCTGGACGTTTTGAATATTTTGTAGTTCTTCATAAATCATTAGGATCAGCATTAATCAGGAATTCTTCAATCTTATCGTTTTTCAAGGGAATCAGTCTCTATTTTTGATTTTTTTGAAATTCTTTTGCAGGGTTGTGAAATTCTTGCCAGATACGTCGAAGCATTTTATTTCTCACACAAGTTCATGAATTTCTTAAAAATATATCGAGTAGTTGCGGTATGAAGATGGTTTGTTTCATATTTTTAGAGTTGCGATGTCTGCTGTTTCATGTATTTTCCGGCTTAATCATTCATTCATTGATTCATTCATTTATTTCTACATTAGGGTCTACTTGACCATCTACTCAGCATCAGAATAGAGACAAGTCTGAGTTCTTGCTAAGATTTCTTCTGACTGGAACATTGATTTCAATGAAAATTGCAGAATGATCGAAAAATAACTCATGGAAGTTTATACGATAGTGTTTTTCGTTATAATAATCCAAAACAAGTTAAGAAGTTGTGCGTATAAATATGGCTTACCACGAAAACATTTTGTGAATATTTTTATATTTCAAATATGCCCATTCGTGAATTCACAATTTCATGAATAAAACTGAAAGTTGCCACTGTTAAACGAGGTGGCAGCATGTATAAATTAGAATAAACAGCCAAAATGTTCAAAATATTTCATATAGAAAATATGAAATACTATACATTGTTTCTCTTCGCAACTGAAAACAAAACAAACACCGCTCAAATTCAAATTTGGCGCCAACAGAGTGGCATACAATTCACACATCGCTATATTGAGCCAGCGTCGTGAGGGAAATAATAACTCTTCCTCTTCTTCAATATTTCATACAATTTGTGAATCATCGCCGGCTTTCACTGCAGCAGTTTAAGCGAAAATTTAATAGAAATATTAATAATACACTTTTTTAAATGCTAAATAATTGCATTAGAATTTAAGCAAAAAGTGCGAAACTACTTAAATATAAAACAAACTTAAGAAAACCAGTTTTTCTGCTAAACAGACAACAAAAGCGACAGCACTCAACAAACAGCTGTGGAAAAATCAATTTCAACTCAGCCCAAATTTTTAACGACTCATTACTACACAATCAACTACTAATTTAGACGCACGGTCTGTAAAATATATACATGGCTGCCATCGGAGACTGTTTTGTAGTGCTACCAGAGAGCTGTGCTGGTGGAAATTTAATATTAGGACGTAATGCACAAGATGAGTCGGCGGCGTTGGGTGTGGCACAGGAATTGAACTACTATGAAGCTGGTGAGGTGCTCGAGGGTGCCACGGTGGCTGGTGAAGGCGAAGAGTTGCGAGTGATATTGCAGAAACCAAAGCTGGGTATTTGGGGTGGCGACTTTGGTGCAAATGAAAAAAATGTAGCTATAGCCATTTCCTGGAGCAATGGTGGCGAAGAGGAAACAGGCAGTGACGTGTTAAACGGCACGGATATTGTGCGGTAAATATACGCAGAAGTTTGCTTAGAAATCGATTGGTTTTTTAACGAATCTACTTTTTTTCCAACTCTATATAGTTTAACGCTTGCCAATGCTAATAGTGCACAAGCTGCCGTGGAACGCATTGGTGCACTAATCGTTGCACATAGTGTGGATAGCGCTAAGCTAAATTTTGTTGTCTGTGATGCAACTGAAGCCTGGCAGATAAGCTGTGCCGGCAAAGTCTGGGCTGCACAACAGCTGAAGGCTAGCTTTCAACGTGTGCCTAGTGGTGGTTTAACTGTAACTACCGTAATCGATAAGTCTAGTGAAGGTTTAGATACAACAGCGAATTTTGCCGCAGCTTTTGATGCGGAGCCTACGGCTGCAGATTGGTGTGGTCCTACGCCTGCTGATGCAGACTATACACAAGCCAATATGTTTGAGACATTACGCGCTGCTGCAAATGCTGTTAGTTCACGTGCGGCTAACGTTTCGGTGCTGAGTGCTGCGGGTATCTCCTGTCATTGGTTTACTGCCACACCCAATGCTAGTGAATCTGTCTTCAAGCCGTTTGTGTTTGCGCCTTCTCCGAAAATATCACCACTAACTAAAGTGCCAGACGATGCGGAAATTACTTTATTGCATAAATTGCATGCACAACGCAAACCGGCTGCGTTGGATGATTTGCGTGCGCTGGAAGCATCTTGTGTGCAGGAGCTTAATAGCTATTTAAGTGAACATCCTGTTGCTGATGATGAGCTTAATGAATTGCTGAAGGATTGCGTCGAGGCGGAGGTTAAGTTCTACCGCTAAAGCGCATATGTATTGACTAAAAAAAAATTCTCTAACGCGTTATTTCTTTAGCTTACAAGCGAATAACACACGAAGTACATATAGAACGCATCGCATATACTGCATAAATCTGTATACTAAATGCTTTTGGAATTTATAACACTCAAGCGAAAAGTATTTTTGATTATTTTTTATTATTATGTGCGTAATTAGTTTTATATGCTTATTTGAATTTTGTAATTTTTAAGTATAATGTCGTGATATTTTTTTCAATTAGTATTTTGCTCAAATCTCAAAGAACTTTAATAATGACTGTTTTGTATTTATAGTTTTTGTTGTTTTATCGAAGCATTCCTTAAACTTTGCTAATTATTTATTTTAATGTCATTTTAGTTTGTATGTCGTGTGACAAAAGCAGCTTATTTTATAAATAATTCTCATAATTTTAATTTTCGTGTTCGAATTCCGATGCCGCATTTTGTATGAAGAATCAAAAACTAATTTTTCTTCTATTTACAATTTAGGTATATACTTGCATCCAAATATTTACAATATATAAAAATGAAAATAAAATAATTATTATATAACGAATATATATACATACATAGCTATCAATAAATGAGCGCATAATTTTGCATTTAAAAATACTATTTTTTTCAAACAACAACAATTTTTCAATAAACATTGAGAAACAATGTTGCATTAAAAATAATAACAAGAAGAGATCATTAATCATTATTATTACCCATGTCTCAACCATGCTGGAATTTTTTATTAATTATTTTGCAAGTAAACTAGACAGTTGAGCTATTTAGGTCTGAGCTCTTTATGTCAATGTAAATGTATAATTTATACAACATTCATTTTTATTAATGAAACTTAATGTCAAACATTTTGACTAAATTACTACACATTGAATATGATATAATTTAAATGGTTTCCATGGCGTTATTTATAGATGTCGATTTAAGAGGTGCATTATTGTATGACATCGTTTAATAAGTTTCACTACATCTTACAAAAAGATTGACTGACAATGAGTTGCTCGCCAGTTGGTTCATTGTTGTCAATTTGTTGCCATAAGCTAACAAGATGACGTAGCCCCAGAGAAAAAATCGAAGAGCGTTCAATCGCACGCTCTTGGTGGCCATTGCACAACGGCTATTCTGAAAATATCCCGTTCTGGGGACTTTTCTTGCCACAACGTCATACGTTTCGCAATCTTGTTGGTACCACCATGTCATTTATCACGTCCCGATAACGTACGCCATTGAAAGTCATCATCTGGCCATTCTCCTTTCGGGAGGGACGATGGTTTCCGCAACCGTTCCCTTTAAACTTACACATATAGCACGTCCTCCAGTATAGAAGTCTATGGTTTCTTTTTCATTCAAACATCTTCAAACTTGATTTGTATAATTTCTACGTTGGGAAACCTTGACCTTGCTATATATACATTACAAAATAATAAAGAAGTACAATGTAAAAAGAATATCCGGGCTCAACCGGGATTTGAACCCGGGACCTCTCGCACCCAAAGCGAGAATCATACCCCTAGACCATTGAGCCGCTTATATAATTCACATCTTAAAAACTCTAAATTGTTAACATATCTGTTATCCAGTCTTTGTTTTTGTAATGTGTTTAAATTTATTTGGAGTTTGTTTGGCTTTTAAAATTCAAACACATCATTCAACAATTTATGACAAATTACTGCCATAAAAACATCTGTGTACATTGAGAGCAAGAAAATTTAAATTTTTACTAGCTTTTTATAGCTATGCCACAAAGATGTTCCATTTTAAAAGTAATATTGCTCTTAACAGTTGGTAAAATGGTTATGAGGTGATGGAGATTCGTTTGCAGAAGTTCACATAGCGAGGAAAGTTGTTGACTACCATTCACTTGGGAATAGCCAACAATGATTCTTGTACAAATGGTTCAAGAAGTTTATAACATCCTCTAGAACACGTATCTCCTGGATAGCATCTGAACAGCAGTTCGGATGTGACTACCCCCGCAAACTTTATAAGGACCACGATTTACGGAAATGCACCTGGAATGTCCGTACCCTTAATTGGAATGGTGCAAGTATCCAGTTGGTTGATGTCGTTGAAAGATGCAAGGCTGACACTACTGCAATCCAAGAAATTCAATGGATAGCACAGGGTTGGTCTAAAAAACCGTCCTGCGACATCTACTATAGCTGCCATGAGAGTAAGCACGACTTCGCGGTGAGGAAGTTCACATCTGTTGACGAGCGACGACGGAAGAGAAAGACGACGATGAGTTCTATGAGCGCTTGGATAGTCTGTACGAGCGCTGTCCCTAACACGATGTCACAACCGTACTTAGTGATTTCAAAACCAATATTGGGAAGGAATGAATCTTTGGCCCAACCATCGTAAAATTTAGCCTTCACGACACTAACTCCTATAATGGAGATAGGCTCATCGGTTTCGCCGCATGTCGGTACATGGTAGTTAGTAGCACCAGATTTCAACACCTCAACATCCACAAGGCTGCATGGCTGAGTTCAGATCAAGTAACACTCAACCAAATTGATCATGTTTTGATTGACGTGCAAATGATACGTGGTCCAAAATCGACTCTTGTTGCAGCCAAGGTACGCAATAGGCCCAGAAGAAACGCCTTTTCAGACGCAAGAAAAAGAAGCAAGATGGCGGGAGTTTGAGAATGTCGAATGTGACAGAAAAATTACTCGTAAATTTTATCAAAAGATCAAGTGTCTGACCGAAGGTTTGAAACCCGGAGTAACTTTCTGTAAGGACGAAAATGGAAATCTGGTTACGGATACTCAGGAGTCACTGAGATTATGGGGGAGTAATTTTTCTAACCGACTTGGAGGCGATGAAGTGCACAATTTCGCCGATAGAGAATGAAACCGGTACCAACAGATAGCGATGGCACTATTGTAGAGGTACCGGACTATAGCGAGGTCGATTCGGTAATTAAAAAGCTGAAAAATAACAAAGCGGCGGGCTCTGATGTGCTGCCAGCTGAGTTATTTAAGACCGGCGGCGAAGAGAGTTTATACAAGATATGGTCCGATTAACGCGTACCCAATGATTGGAATTTCTGTGTTCACTGTCTTATCTTTACCAGTGACCAAATTTTCACATTATGTCAGTTCCTTGAGAAGATTAGATAGCTTAACAGACACTCATACCACTTATTTGTCGATTATAAAGCCGACACGCCTATACGATCGAAGTTTTTTGACGCCCCGTCTGAGTCTGTGTTGTCAGGGTGGGGAAAAACCTCTCCGACCCCTTTCATACCAAGAGAGGTTTCAGGCAGGGAAATGCTCTGTCCTACGACTTTTTAATGTCGGTCTCGATCTTCTAAAAGAAAGTAATGCTACTCGCGTACGCGGATGACATTGATATAATCAAAATACTTCGTATCTTCTCGCATATATTCCCGTAATTGCGTCTTGGACGGTCAGTTACAATGAATAATTTAACTTTTTATGTTGTAGAATATTTCGACAACTTTAGATCCGAAATAATCAGCAACAACCTGGAGATCTGGCGAAGAACCGGCATTGGAAGTGTTCGAGAGGAAGATCTTTCGTAGGTTTTTTGGGCCCAAAATTAATTGGTGGACGATTTAATAGAGGACGACCGTGCACGCTTTGGAATGAACTGGCACCAGTGCGAACAAGAGTAAAATTCATGGGTATTTATCCATTAGTATGTCTATCAGCCGACCATAAGAGACTACCATTCCGAGTTTCAAGCTGATAATGACCTAAACAATTCTAGGCAAAAATGGGAAAGTGGGCGGTGGAATTAATTTGAAAAATTTGACATAAAAACTTAAATATGTGTTGCGTTTTACCTGGTTATCATAAATAAATTGATATCCATAAAGTGCACAAATAATGTAGTAGGTTATGCGACTTGGTTTATTATAGTTTACCGCGTATGCCTAAAACATCGCTTTCTGCTTATATTCCGTGACCGTCCATAAATATAAAATCAAATCAATTCTGCATAAAAATGAAAGCAATTTATTTGTCATAAAAATACAACTAATTCAAAAGCATTAGTGCCGTGTATTAATTAGTCTAAAAATTGTAACTATGTATCAAAATAATTGTTATATACACACAGCATGTGAGTTCAGATCGGAGAGAAATATAAAAAGTAATGAGATGCAGTTGAATGGTTTTAACTAAACATGTTCAACCAATAGATTAGTTTTGAACAGCGTCTTATCACTGTGTAATTCCTCCATAATTCGAATTTCAAAAGATTGAAATATATCACGAAAGTCCATAATATTCTGTGGTTCCGATGCGACCCAAAAACGATCGAATTCGAAGAATAAATAGCAATAAAATTTGTTAAAATCCGACAGCGTACTGTATCTTTTCTGCTGATGTGCGAGATTATAGAAATGCGTCTTGGCACTGCCAGACTTGAGCAAACGATAAGCCATGGCTGTGAGATTAATGCCAACAATGGCAAAAGTATAACCATAGGTGGGATGCATTGAATGTAAGAGAACATGCTTTGCTGCGCTGTTGTATTCGCGTGCAAAGAATAGTAAATTCTCGAGTCCGAGCATACCCATACCACGGAAATCGGTCTTGGGATCGTCGCCCTGCAAGAAATATAAATAAAATGAGTAAATTTTTGTCTTTAAACATATTTGTAACCAACTAACCTGGAAACCAATTTCCTGCCATTGTTTTGTTATGCGTCCCTCCAGCGGTTGTTCGGGCATGAGTAGCTGCCAAAGTTCCAAAAGTTGTTCTTCATGACGTAGATTTTCAGCATTGTACGGTTCAGCGCGCTTAGACTCAACATGATACATGAGTCGTTTGTAGCCCCATATGGTTATAACACAACCACCAAATAGACGTGCAAAATCGGGATGAACTGCCGGACGAATGTTCTTCACCGTTGCTACTAACTCTACAGCGCGTGGTGTTAAACGCACCAGTTCCTGCTCCGTAGCGTCTGCCATTGATCTATTTAGCTGCTGTATCATTTGTTGTATACCCGGATGCTTCGATTGTTCCAGTGAACGCTCCACGGCAAGTACACGTTTCGCTCCGGCAGTGCCGTAACATATACGTTGCAGTTCACATAGTCTCGTAAAGATGTGTAGAAACCATTTGATAATCGGACGTATATAGCCAACAATAAAAGGCAATATTTTATCTAATATAAACATTTTGGATCGGTGTGCGTTGACTAGGAGTTGTATTTACATAAATATGTAACTAAGCAAGCGTTTGCGCTTTTTCGAGAATTTAATTTATACGTGTATATAAATTATTGCACTTTGTATTATTCGGGTTTTTGCTATATAGTGGCATTGACTAGCAACTTAGGTATGTATATTATATAGCAAAAATCTAGAAAAAAAATTTGTTTATGCGTTTTTCGCCCTCGCTGTCATGGTGATTGTTTTGTGGGTGTTCTTGCTTCTAGGTAGGCGTTTAGTTCTCTACAATAAATGCAGCGTATTTAGCACAATTTTTATTTAAATTTAAGCTTTCAACAATTTTTTTTTAAACAGAATTTGGCGCTATTTCGTCTTAAACTGTGAATTTGTACTGCAAACGAAGCCAAAACCAGCTGTTTTTGTTATGCTGCAGAAAAAAAAATTTCCCACAATAACGCGTACAGTGTTGTAAAAGATTTTTGGGATTTTTTAAATATTTACACCCTTCGCAAATGCTAAGAAAAGGGAATTAGCAAACTGTTGAAACATTTGTAGCGTAGGTATAAAGAGTTTAAAGAGCCGTAACAGAATTTAATAAATATCACTGGCAACGATATTTTTCATAATAACTACGAGTATTTATTATTTGCTTAGCAATATGGCAACCCTTTTTCAGTGCTGCATCTTGTGCATGTTTACGCAGATCAAAAAAATCTAACAATAGTAATTTTCTCTCGAAAACGTCAAAAACTTTTCCATCTATTAAGGTTTTTGCTGCTGAGCTATACATTAGGACCGGAATTATCAGCGTGTTGTAGATTTCAATTGTTACATACAAGAGAGGGGGCTCTAGTTCTAATTTGCTTACAGATCCCAAATTAGGCTGACGTTGTTGCTTCTGGTTATTTTCGGTAGACAAATTTTTCTACAACATTGAAGTTGAAATTTTGCATCCCCGCAGACCGTCCCAGACGAAAAGCGTACGAAAAGATACTAGGTACTTCATAATGACCTCGTTTACCACTAAATCCATGACTCGTCTATCTCTGTAAATGCCTTGCTAAAACGTCGTTCTTATATGCTGATGACAGTATCACTTCCTTCTGTATATCGAGCCCAATAATTTCTCTTTTAGTATAGATAGACGGGATACCTAGTGCAGATAGTATCGGCGTGTCGAAAGTGCCTTTATAATCGACAAATAGGTGGTGTACATATATCTTTGTTAAACTGACTGGTCTTTTCCAATATTTGTCGTAAAGTGAATATTTATAGTCCGGTAGCTCTACAATAGTGCCATCATTAACTGGTGGTTAAATCTCTGCAGCAGCATTGCGACAGTCCTCGTCATACCATGATTTAGTCACAGGTTTTGTATAACCAATGACCTTCTTGGCAGCCCTATACATGGAGTGGGTGATATGTTTTCACTGCCACATATGTGTATCTTGAGAAGACGAAGATGTTTCCCGGAACAGTCGGGAGAGTGTGTTTGAGAAGGCTCGAACTGTTCCTATTGCAGCTTGCCGACGTCTAGCTTCCGTTGATCAATTTGGTTGCGTGTCATTTGACCTAGCAACGTAGGCTTATGGATGTTGAGGTCCTGTAATCTGATTACCCATCTGATACCCATTATTGGAGGTATTGTCGTGAATGCAAAATTTCCGGTTGACGGTTGTGCCAAAAATTCGTTCTTTCCCAAGCTTTTAACATCTATTTGACATCGATTTTGACATCAAAACCGCAGATTTACTGTCATGGTAGCTACAGTATAT
Source organism: Leucophenga maculata (assembly GCA_035044805.1). Classification (NCBI taxonomy): domain Eukaryota; kingdom Metazoa; phylum Arthropoda; class Insecta; order Diptera; family Drosophilidae; genus Leucophenga; species Leucophenga maculata. The sequence goes on along the minus strand of JAWNNP010002078.1, from coordinate 693,561 downwards.
TTCACAGGACGCTCTTTAGAGCGTTAGCCTTGTTAGCCTTGTATCTTTCGAGGCCAGCCTAATATTTAAAACATCTCTATTAAGGGTGCGAACACACGAGATTCTTATTCGTACATCGTGGTCCTCATATTATTTGCTGGGGTCGTCATCATAGGGTTGCTTTATCCGATGCTTCCTTTTTCTTTTTATTGGAGTGATTTTTTTCTAAGGTGGCGGACCTCAAACTCAGCGTACCAACCCCTAATCAATCGGGCTGTTTCTCGCCTTCTTACAGTTAGCTCACCTCTCAACGCTGTTCAGAGGCTACCCAAGAAATATGTGTCCTAGCGGATGTTGTGAGCTGGTTGGGTCGTTTGCAGAAAAAGAAAAGTTTTTGACTGTCATTCACTTTTCTCGCAATATGAACTTCTGGAAAGGACCCCTTCTCTCGTGTTGTTAACTTGGACACAATAAAAAAGTTTGGATATTTAGTCTCACATATTAGTGATCCAAAGTGGTTAAGTTTACCTTGAATACGAAAAATTGGATGTTTCTTACTCTGATACCAGTAAAATATCCTGCACGCGTTCAAATATTAATACAACCCCCATACAAATTTAAGGTTTAATAAGGGTACAGGTTATTTCGAAGTCGACTGTACCTTTATTTCTTGTTTTGGATACGAAAAATGATCCCATATTAGATACATATTATTTATTAGATAAGATTTTTTTTTTTTGCATTTGGAATATAGTATATTTAGATCAAATTTCGATCTTTTTTTCATGTTCTTTCATATTTCCGTTTGTTTGAATCTAAGTACTACAAAATAATTATATATTTGTCAAATGAATGATGTTAATTGAGCTAATATGAAGGGTATTCGTGCAACGATTTCTCTATTAAAATACTCGGTAATTTTCTCTCGAATCACAATCCTTTTGTCATCCACAATGACTTGATTCAATCGAATTGTAGCAATTACTATATATTCATATCTATATATATGTACAATAATATTAGCCACTTGATTAGCTCGCGTGCTTAGATTTGTTTATGGTATGCTATGCGACCGATAAGGTCGGTCGGCTGGACGGTCGGTCGGAGATTATAATCATGTATTATATCGTTCAGCAAGCGTGTTCTATATTAAAACTAGAAACAAGCTTTCAGTCGTTGACTTGTTGCGATCGGTATAAGTCGTTTTGTTGATTCGTCAGATTTATAACGCGCGAACGATAAGAAGTAGTTTCGGCATTATGAAGACAAATAATGGAAAACTTTGGGCAGTATTGAATAATGGTAAGATTTTTGTATGTATATACATTCAAATATTTAGTGTTAAATTGCTTAGAAAGAAAGTTTAACTCATGTTTAAAGTAGAACCAATGCATTTCCTTTAGTTTACTTATAGGCACGTACCAAACAACCTACTGTGCTCTATACATATACTGAACGTAGATATATTGTGATAAGGTTTTTTATTATTTAAATAGTTGGTAACAAGCTAATAATATTTCACAGCAATTCAAAATTATATAGTTTACTTAGACATATTCTATGCCCAACTATTAATAATTAATAACTAAAATATTATTTCATAATACTATACAGTGCTTAAGGTGGTCACTAATATAAGTATTTAGGCAGACACATAGCTCAACTCATATTTAGTTACATGATTGAATAGATAATCCACCAAGTACATATATTTAAAAAAAAAAATTAAAGAAAACAAAGATAGAACTTAAATATTGCTGTTATAGATTAAATTTAATGATTTATAATATAAATGAGTAACGATTTTATTTTTTACCATTTAAATAACTTAATTAATTATTTGAATAAATAATTTTGTATTCTTTTAGGTGAATTTGAGTTGCGAACTGTAACGGAAGCGGAACTTGAGGAGTCACTTGATGTGAGTATTTTTATACGATACTTTGGGGATCTAAGGGTATATTAAATCAATGCAAATGTTTGTAACATTCAGAGTGTGTCTGGTAGACCATATAAAGTATAAATATTATTCAGCAGCATTTAAAGATGAGGCTTTATAGCTAGGACCGTCTTACAAGATTTTTAATAACTATTACTGCGTTTATACGATATACTTATATCAGTAAAAATGTTTAAATTAATTTATAGGAAGTCCAAAAATGGTGTTGTGACTTTTTATACACAATAAAAGTTTTAATGAAGAACACCTTTTTATAAACGTACTAATAGATGCTGATAGGTAGATATTAGTGTGTTGCTTCACCGCTGCTGTTAGTGTCGCCGGAGCTGTTGTTAGGCGCTACTTCTGCAAAGGGTGTTTATAAGATGACAGAATTTAAAGTATTCGAACGGACATGAGTATTTTCAAAATAAACTTGGGTACTATTTCATCGGCACGGGTTTACGGACAATGATCGGTCAGGGTAATTTTCAGAACGGAATCTGGAGGAATTTTTAAAACTTTTGGGCAAGGTTTGGGTATTTTGAACATGTAAGTAAATAAAAATTATTTAGAGCATATATTTTCTTCCGACAAACCCTCCACAACTATCGGCACCTCAGCATCATAATTAAATTTAAAAAATAAAAAAAAAAAACAAACCTAATTTTAGTTAAAACTCACATCGGGAACACTTTTTGCTTGATATCCATCTATTGACGTAGATCTCGACATTGAGGAAATGCATCGCCGTTTAATCTAAAAACCAATAAACCTTTGATTCGTTTAAAAGCGGTGTGATATATCATACATACTCTAGCGGACCCGGCTTGCGTTGCTTAGCCTCCCTCTTTGTCTTCCTTTTGTAAAGTTGAGCTCAAGAGAATGAAATTTTTCAAGTCTAAAAAGACCAGAGAAGCGCCCTTCTCTAGTTTAGTCTCTATTCACGAGAATTAAAAGACAACTGTGTGTAAGTTTCAGAAGCATATTCTAACCTTTCTGCTCGAGATGACGGTGGATCGTTTTCTCTACGGATGGAAGAGTATTGTTGCATAGACTCTAGTCTGGCTAATCTAGATTTAGGTGATTATTTCTATGGGTAGAAGAACATTGACCCATAGACTCTAGTCCAGCTGATCTAGCTGAGTGTGACTCATTCTCCCTAAGAACCGAAGAATATTTACTCATAAACTCTAGTCCAGCTGATCTAGTTGAACGTGATTCATTCTCCTTATGGACAGAAGAAGAATATTGACTCATAGACTCTAGTCTGGCTAATCTAGCTGAAAGTGACTTTAGATTAGATTTTATAATGGCATGCTATGATTTAAAGTTGAGCTCGCATGCCCTGCTACGCAACCCTTTGAGTTTCTCTTTTATTAGATTAGATTTTTGTTTATCGCTTACCGGCCCTCCGACCTTGACCTCGAATATGTTAAAAAAATTTATCCGATCTATCCGAAGTTTGAAAAAATCCAGCCAAATGGAAAAAAATCATCGAAATTGGTTGAGTAGTTTCGGAGTTCATCACGGACAAACAATGTGACACGTAATTCTTATATACATATATAGATAAATAATAAACCACACATAAAAATCCCAAAGACGGGAAACTCCACAGTCAAAGATTCTACAGACGAATGAATCTCCAGACAGAGGAATCCCTAGACCGAAGAATCACTAGACGGAAGAATCCCGTTACACAGACGGAGGATTTCCTACACATAGGAATCTCAGACGGGGATGGTATTCTAGCCAATCCAAATAATCTTATAATTGACACATTATGATCGCCATATTTGGCGACATTCAAGTCCATTTTCAATGTCGGAAGTGCGCATGTACCAAGGGGCACCAGAAACCATAAACTTGGAAGCTGTACAGCTAAGCTGGAGCAATAATTTTTTTGTGTTCCTCAGCAAAAGTTTGCTTCTGCTGTTGAGCAGCCAATATAACTTCCTTAATCTTGCAGTAATTGCTTTGGTTGCACTTGTGATGAGGTTTCTAAAAGTCAAGCGCCAGTCCATAAATACATAATAAAGACTCCCGGATAAGAGTCTGGACGAAATACCACAGAAAAAGCAAGAATCACCAGGGAGAGCTTTACTGGAAAAGATCGAATGTTCGATAAAATAAATTAAGTTCCTTTGATGAAGGCCTCTGGTAAAGTTTATTGAACTATTCAGACCGGAAATTCCCCAGACGGAGGGCCTAACCACCTGGGATTTAATGGACTTCACCCTGTCGGCTTCAATGAACTTGGTCTCTTAGAGGATCAATGGACTTGGCTCATTGGCGGTCAATGAACTTGATGCCTTATTATTATCTCCTTTTGCCAAGGTTTTTAAACTCTCTAGATGGGGAACTCCCCAGACGGAGCATTTGACTATTGATCAATGGGCTAAATGCACTTGACTCCTTGGGAGGTCAATGGAATTACTTCCCGTCTAGTTTTGTCACTGAACGAGACAGATTTTGATGGAAGTTTTTTTTATTTTTTTGACAAACGCTTTTTTTATTTCTTTAACCAAATTCAATGTAGAGGCAAGAAATTCGATAAACATTGGGAGAGATACAACACATCATGTATTAACAACAATTTAACGTAGATGTGTGCGATTTATTACTTGTATAAATGGCATCAGAAAAATTGAGAAAAAACAAGTTTTATAGCAATACATGACTGATACACTAGATATTGGCTCTTCTGTCTTCTTTGATTTATGGAAATAGACGCATACAACGCTGCGGAGAAGCAGCTACATGAAAGTTTCTTATGAATTTTTTCAAAGAAAGGAAAAAAGTGTAATGCAAAGTTCATATATTTTAACGAATTGAGCTTCATATCCAGTTTGTTGAACATGGAGTTTAATTCGTCCGTGGTCCATTTGATCTTTGGAGGACAGTAGATAGCTCCGATTTTAAAATATCCTAGGTTTGTGCCAACCATAGTTATCTGAAATTTACTGGTACGAATGGTTCTGTGACAAACATTCCTGATTAATATAACAGCGCCTCCTTTATTGGATGTAGGAAATTGCATATAGACAGACCATTGGCGTTCCAGCATAGTTTGCTAATTTGTTTTATTTATAATCGCAAAGCAAAAGCAAAGTCGAATAAGTCCTTTGTCTTGCCTGATTTTCCTTGCGCGCTTCTTTCTGAAATTCCATAAATTCGTTCGTCATGATGCTGAGGCCAAAAGCACATTTATGTTATTTTCGAAGTTTTGCACTTACCTTGCCACTATTTTATTTCATCTCTTTGACAGTATGTAATACCGCGACCGAACAATACTTCATTAAATTGTTGGTATTTTTATATTAATAATTTTTTATTTTTTAAATAAATGGTTACTAAAACTTTTTTTAGTGTTTAAATACCTAAGCAAATTAGAGTGCAGGGTATTAGGAAGTCGTGAATGCAGGGCTGTTGCATACTATATTTTTTTTTGAAAATTGTTTAAAGTTTTTATAAGTTTGCTTAATATAAGTATTTAAAAATAAAGTACTAAATCGCTGAATCACGACTGATTTTCTACTACTATTTTATTTGTCAAACCGCACGGTAACACTGAAAATATTTGTACAACAACAATATTTTGCTTAAATGGCGTATTTGCGAACATAACAAACATGGCGTCGGTGGTGTAATGGTCAGCATAGTTGCCTTCCAAGCAGTTGATCCGGGTTCGATTCCCGGCCGACGCACGTAATTTTTTTTGTTTATATAATTTTTTTTTTATTTTATACATATTTATTAATAATTTTTTTTATTGTACATTTTTTCAACCCTTAGGTGCTCGATCATTCATTCTTTCTCCATGAATCTGTTTGCATTGCCTGTGAAATAAATTTACCTGAAAATCTTCAAGCTCGACAGGAACTGCGAGAATTGTGTCGCATAACAGCGCTGGATGGCGTTTCGCTTTATGCAAAACATGTACCCAGTGGACGTATAGTTGCGGTTTCTTTTAATAAAATACAAGTGAGTTTTGTTTAAACTTTATTGTAATAAAGTACATATAAATAATTTCATTTACAGTATGCTCCACCAGCCGGTGAGGAACATTTCTTTCTCAAATTCCGCGATGAAGAAGCGAAAAGTCCACAAGCGCGTCGTCTAATGAATTTTATGATTGAAGTCGATGAAAAGATTGATGTCTGCAGCATGTTTAATATGAACTGTTTTAATGAATTAATGTTTCTGGCAACTTTGCCGGAATTTGGACGCAAAGGATTGGCTAGTAGATTGGCTGAATACACTATTGAATTGACCAAACAGTATGCACAGGGCATTGGTTTAGAGGATATTGATGCCAAACTAAGAGATAAACGCCCAGCAGCTGTAACTGCTTTATGGACCTCACGGTTTTCGCAAAAAGTAGGCGAGGCTACCGGTTTTAAGGTGCTTAATAAGGTGCCTTACACGGAATTCAGTTACAATGGCAAGAAATTTAATGAACGCATTGGCGCTTTGCATACCGGCTGTGAACATGTTGCATATGTATTTTAGTTGGCATTAAAATAATTTCTTTTTCTTATAAAATTATGGCAATAAATTAAATTAAAAATTTAAGATAATTGAATTTGTTGGTAGAAAAATATGTATAGTAAATTAATAAAATACAATAAAGTTGAATAAAAAAAAAATTATTTAATTTAGCAAAAAAATTTACGTGCGTCGGCCGGGAATCGAACCCGGATCAACTGCTTGGAAGGCAACTATGCTGACCATTACACCACCGACGCCATAACAGAAATGGTACCAAATACTTTTATAAGGCACATGGAACAGCTGTGAGCTGCAGGGAAATTTTCAGCAATAAAAAATATCCCACTCAACAGCGACGCTTAATTTAGAGCTAGCATATATGCGTGAAAGTGCGAGCGAGAGAATATAAAATCTGTACAAGCTTTTTTGTATTTATTTTTTGCAGCGCTGCCAACTTAACACAAAGCTTGACAGCGTTTTATAAGAGTATTTTTATTCGAACTGAACTCCGCCAAATAATCGAAGATCGCGCCAAAACGTTGTATTTTTTTTTATTAATGTTTCTTACAAAAGTTTCATTTGGAAAGGGCTTTACCGTTACAATTAACATAACCGTGATGTTTTTATGAGCAATTTTTGACACAATTCTTATGAGTCTCAACTGATATAACCAAGTACTGTAGGTCTTGAATTCATTAATAAAGTCTACTAAATTTATATAATAGGAGTATTTTAGCAGACCTAATTAAAATTTGCCTTATCGACTGTAAAACAAAGTAAAAACATCGGGAAAAATGTCATAAAAAGTTTCGAAAGATTTTCATGGTTCTGACTATAAAAGAGTTTAGAAATTTAATAGCAACCGTGGCTCACTCAAAATATCTTAATTAAAATATTTTATTTTTCTTTCGTTTCCTCCGCCCGAGAATTCTTTAAGACCGATGTATGTATATTGTGCCATCGAGAAGTTGTCTCTTTGTATGAGTGAAGAATAGTGCAGCTTTTCATGCCCAAAATATTCAACTGATTTTGTTAAAATATTGTTGGTGCACTACAAAATTTCCAAAAATTTAAATTCAAAAAAAAGTTACGTGCGTCGGCCGGGAATCGAACCCGGATCAACTGCTTGGAAGGCAACTATGCTGACCATTACACCACCGACGCCTCTTGTTCAGAACTTTTAAAAAAGCCTAACAAAAGCTAAAATTCATGCTAGAAATGCTTTAGTCGTACCTTTTAAAATTTAAAACTTGCACATTCACTAAACTTGTAGTTTGATGTTGGATTTTTTTTTATTATTTTGATTGGTGAAGGGGAGAAGGAGTAGGGGTGTCTAAATAAATTAATCCTTCACATACGAAATTGACTGATTATTAAAGAGGCTTATAAAGAATTTCCAATAATATTTCAAGACTAATTAAAACTACAACAAATGAAAATGTTTACACGGTGGAACCGACGCTTAGACACTCTTGACTTTGGATGTGAAACATTAAAATTTAGTAATGCTAACCTAGTATGCTTATATATCAGCTTTAATTACTGTGGTCGAGGACAGGAAGGACCACTAACCGCCTTTATTTTTGGAAAGTTCGTCAACAAAATTATTTTACTGCATATTTTTGTATTCTCATATAATTTTGTTTTTTTTATTGAAATAGTTTTGTTGTAGTGAATTAGTAGATGGATTAATATTCAATGTGGACTATTAAAAAAAAAAAATAAAACGTGATTGAGAAAGTTGATCACGCTTTTGGGATTCACCATGGTTTGTGATAGGCTAATTTCAAGACAATTATTATTATTAAAATAGCACATTAATCAACTACTAGTGTAAGCAAGAACTAAATGAGAACATTATGATAGGGTAATGAGTAAAATGTGGGAGATTGGGACTCGTTTACTGAAGTTCACATTGTGAGAAAAGTTTTTGAGTGCCATTCACTTGGGAATGGCCAACAATGATTCTTGTTACAAACGGTCCAAGCAACTCACACATCCGTTAGGACACGTATCTCCTGGGTAGCCTCTGAACAACTGTACACCGTGAGAAGGCGAAAGGGAACCCCTCTCCTTAATAAGGGGTTGGTGCGCTGGGCTTTGGACCCGCCACTTTAAAAAAAATAAATAACCCCCAATGAATACGAATAGGAAGCCTCGGAAGGAACACTATGATGACGACCCCCGCAAACAATATAAGGATCACGATTTAAGGATATGCATCAGAAATGTCCGCACCCTTAATTGGGATGGTGCAAATATCCAGCTAGTTGATGTCCTCGCAAGATGCAAGGTTGACATCACTGCAATCCAAGAAATCCTGTGATATCTACTACAGCTGCCATGCGAGTAAGCACGAATTTTGCTGTGGTTTCGTGGTGAGTAGAAAACTACTCGGCATCGTCTCTAGGTCCACGCCTGTTGACGAGCGTCTAGCCGCGATATGCATTAAGGCTAAATATTTTTATATTAGCCTGATTTGTGCGCATTCCCCGATGGAAGAGAAAGACGACGATGCTAAGGATGAGTTCCAAACATGATTTCAAAATCGTGACTCGGACCACTATCTTGTCGGAGCCAAGGTACGCACAGCGTAGTGCATGCCGCACTTTCCAACATGCTACAAAAGCTAGGCGTCGGCGAGCTGCAATCAGAACAGACCGCCGAAGCCTTTTCAAACACATTCTCCCGACTGTTTCGGGAGAGCTCTCCGTCTTCTCAAGATATATGTGAGAAGTGGAAACATATCACCCGCTCCATAGATAGGGCTGTCAATGATGTCATTGGTTATACAAAACCGGTGAGGAATTCTTGTTACGACGAGGAGTGTCGCAATGTTACTGCAGAGAAAAACGCTTCCTATCAGCGAATTCTGCTGTCGGGAGCAACGCGAGCTGATAGAAAGCGATATCGTAAGAAACGGAAAGAGGAGAAACGCCTTTTCAGACGCAAAAAAAAAGGAGCAAGAAAGGCGGGAGTTTGAGGATGTTGAGATGTTACGTGACAGAAATGAAGCTCGAAAATTCTATCAAAAGGTCAAGCGTCTGACTGAGGTTTTAAACCCGGAGTAACTTTCTGTAAGGATGACAATGGAAATCTGGTAACGGATGAACAGGAATCACTGAGATTATGGAGGAGTCATTTCTCCAACCTACTCGGAGGCGATGATGATAGAGAAATGACACCGGAACCACCAGTTAATGATGGCACTATTGTAGAGCCACCGGACTATAACGAGGTCAATTCAGTTATTAAAAAGCTGAAAAATAACAAAGCAACAGGCTCTGATGGGCTGTCAGCTGAGTTATTTAAGACCGGCGGCGAAGAGTTGGTTAGGAGTATGCACCAACTTTTATGGAAGACATGGTCCGATAAACGCATACCTAATGATTTGAATCTCAGTGTTCTCTGTCCTATCTGATCAAATATGTATACACATAACGACAAGCCTTGGAATACATGCGTGAGTTTAACAAAGACACGTAGTACCTATTTGTCGAACACTAAATCCCTATCGACACGCCGATATGAACGAACATTAGGTATCCCTGAAAAGATTGGTCGCCTTTGCATGATGACGCTATCACATACATAAACCGTTTGTAGGGTAGGAATGAACCTCTTTGATACCAAGAGAGGTTTCAGGCAGTGTGATCCGCTGACATGCGAATTTTTTTTAATCTCTTAAGGGAATACATCCCACCCCAGTGCCCGTACATACAGAATATCTTTCAAAAGGAAGTGATGCTGCTCTCGTACGCGGATGACTTTGATATTATCGGTGCATAGGAACGGCGAGTCAGCAAGGCGTGCTCAGAGATTGAAATACAGTCTCGGCTAATGGGTCTAGCGGTGAATGAGGACAAGACGAAGTACTTGGTGTCTTCTCCATCATGGCGTCTTGGACAACGTGGATTCGAAGTAACCAGCAACAACAATATCAGCCTGGAGATGAAGCGAAGAATCATGCTTGCAAGTAGATGCTATTTTGGGCTGAGCAAGCAAATTAGATGTAAAGCCCCAACGCGGAAGACGAAAATCAAGATATATAAGACGCTGACACTTCTGGTCCTACTGTATGGCGCAAAGTCTTCGAGGGAAAGATTCTCCGCAAGAATTTTTGGTCCTATTAGAGTTGGCGACGAGTTTAGGTCCCGTTAGTACCACGAGATGTATGAGCAATTCGAGGTTGACATAGTCCAGTGCATTAAAATGCAGCTGCATTAAGCTGGTCACCTCATTCGAGTGAATAAATGAGCTCCAGCTCGCATGGTTTACATGGGGAGTCCAAACTTGATTGGAGGAGGACGCAATAGAGGACGATCAGACACGCGTTTAAATGACCAGGTATACAGAGGTCTCTTCGCACTTGGCATTCAAAAAAACTGCCAGCGCGCACAAGACTACAGAAGCTATCGCATCTTCTTGAAAGCGGCCATGAGCGAACGATGGTTGAAGTCCGGCTAAGTAATTTGTTTTCCGAAATTTCGGCGTCAGACTCAACATAGCTGATATAAAACTGTTTAATATTGTTTATTTCTCTCTAATTTTGTTTCGATGCAAAAGCATTTGACAACATGGATTCACCATTTCGTATAGTTATAACTATTTATACAATACTAAATTTCAGATCTTTGCCCAGGTTCTTGTGGACCGTCATGCCTAGAAATGGAATAACAGAGTTAAATAGAATAAAGACTAGCGGAGTTCTGTGAATCGCGACAGCAGACAAGGTCAAGACTGTGCTCAAGCTAGTAAGGCGTTGTCGAAGACCAATATGTAATTTGTCATTATGGTGGGTTCTTCCGTTTCCCCGAATTTATGCCTGTTAAAAGATTTCTAATTAGCAATTCACTTTTTTTTTATTTTTTGAAAATTTCATTCTTAAAATTATTTTTAAGTATGTCAATGCCATTTCTAATTTGAAGCAAAAAATCGTTAATATTTTTTCTTCCAGAGCTTATCGAGTTAGCACGTGTTTTTAGCGAATACGCTTACACGTCATCACGATATGGCGGTGAGTATAAAAAAAAGAACATGTTGGGTTTTTTTTGGTTTTGCTAATTGAAACAAATTAACCACAAAGCGAAAATCATACGAAATTTATATATAGATGCCGCAAAATAGCAACCAAATCACATTTAGAGCATTTAGAGAGCTATCACCGCAAATGTAGCGCCGCTGCCCGTACAGCCTCAACTTATGACAGAGTCCCCTCAACACATCACCTACGCCACATAAATATGTACATAGAGCTAAAGGTTATAGCACAGGCACTATCAAGTGCTACAAATTCATTCATAAAATGCCATAACGCATGTAAATCTATTAAAGCGACCAACAGAAAAAATTAAATGTGTCAACGACTTAGAGATACACTGAACTAGCATTGAAACTTAAATTTTTAAGGAAAATATATTCCTCGCTCGTATGCGTATGGAATATTTTATTGGTATTAGAGATGGTTTCGCACATTTATTGAATACTAGTTATCTGTAGGAGGAAGTGTCTAAATATAAAAACTTGAAATGTCCAACTTTTATAGTCTTCAAGTTCTCGTTGTTCATATAAACAGTCAAACAGATGACAGACAGATGTCGACTCGGTTTTTGATGCTGTTCAAGAATATATATATATCTATACGTAGTCCGCCTGGACTTCTTTAGTTAAAATGTTCATACATATGTACCCTATGTGTGTAGGGTATCAAAACTACCATTTATTGTCTATAATAAAATAAATAATTTTTCTTCATTTAATCGAAATAAATTTAGGCACTTTATCAATTTACTGAAGAAATGAAAACTGTCAAGTACGAATGTTAATTTGTATCTGTATCTGTAAATGTATCTGAGGTTGCCAACCGCTGCAGATGCCTCTCTGTACATTGCGAATTCTCAGTTGTTGCTGCGCAAACAAGCATTCTCTCATATTAATTCTGTTGTTTAAAGTTTTTCCTTTATCATTTCATAGATTTTGTTTTTTTTTTTGCTTGTTTATTTATTTTGTTTTTCAAATTATGCATATACAAACAAAACAGTTTTCAGTTGAATTTTTGCGCTTGAAGTGTACGGTTGCGTCGCATTCCGCAAATAAAATTTTCAAAACATTCGGTTGAGATAATTTATTTGTCACGTTCTATAACGTTTACGATTCTATAATTTTGTATAAACAAAATATTTGTTTGTGCTTCGCGATGTCATCTCATTTTATTTGCAATGGTAAAGTGATCGAACGCAGAATTGCTTTTTGGACATACTTTGAATTAATTTGAATTTTTTTTTCTATTGGAAATTTGTTTTGTTTAATTTCTTTTTATAGATGAATTTGAAATTGTACACATTACACCAGATATGTACGATGAAGTAGAAGAGGTGAGTAGCGTTTGATTAGAATTGAAGGGATTTGAAGGGCTTTATAATCGATTCGCTATTAAAAGAATGTTCTTTATATTAATTCATTATTCGTGTCTGAAATAATAAGTTTCTATATTACTACATGACCGTCGTCTATGCGTATTCGCATGAGTTAAATATATAGCCCAACAGTTTTCCAAATCGAACTTATTTTCGCATTTATATTTAGCATATAGAAACGATGCAGCGATTGTTGAAAAAGTATCGGTAACAATTCTCTTCCGTACTTTTCAATGCGATCGCAACAAGAGGGTTTAATTTTTTTGAGATCTCAACTTTGTCTTAAACAAACTTATTGTTTCTGAAAAGTAGTTGTGCAAACAAACGAACGACAGACAGACAAAGTTTATACCGACTACTTTTTTTATGCTTATCAAGAATAGATATACTTTATGGTCCACCATGTCTTTCTCTGCCTGTTACATACATTTGCACATAATTCGAATAATAAAGAAAGAACGATAAAGTTTTAAATCAAGAACTGATAAAATCTTGAAATATGAACGTCCAATATTAAATTAAGACACTTGAAATACATAATAATTTATTGGGCTTAAAATGATCTGAAATTCATCCATAACAAGAAAGATACTTTGTGCCTAACGAGTTTTATTATGCCTACACCTTCAAGTGATCCGATCTAGCCTATATGAAATATTTCTCTTAGGAATTGCACCAAAGTAGTTTCTATAAATAATAAACAACAACAAAAAAAAAATGCATACAAAAACTCAGAAAGTTTGAACAGATTTGTATGGGCGGTACTCATTTTAGTTGTCCGATCTGGACCTAAATGAAATATTTGGTAAGGATTTGGATTTGGATTTGGTAAGTAAAGTAAACCAAATTTTATGTTTCTAGTTAAGCATTGCGAATCATTGTGGAACTCTATCGTTGTTTTCGTTTTATACAAACAAAAGGAAACGTAAACGAAATGAAATGAATAGTCAACGTAAACGAGCAAAATGAAATGGCCAAAGCAAAGCAAGAGCAAAGCATTGATACTTTTGCTGTAGTGCTTTCGAAATTTAATGTCGTGAAAGGAGTGCTTATTTGGATTCAAAGCGCGTTCCCCGAAACCTTAATAAGATAAAGAAGTCAGAGGGATCCTGGAGCGAACGATGCTTTTCGATGCTTTTGTGGAATGAAGTAAACAACAAAAATCTGAAAGAAAACAAGTAAGAAAATTACATTCGGGCGTAACCGACTGTAAGAGGCCCTGTACCAGTACAGGTCGCCTTACAAACACAATTAATGTTTCCCTAGCTTATGACCACTTCTCACTGCACGAACAAGTGCCTTAAAAATCATTTGTTTGTGTATGAAAAAAAGGGAGAACTGAACTATCATAGGCCGTTCAAACTCAATTGCTTATAAAATCGTCATTTATTATCCGATTTTGATGAACTTTTTGGATTCTGGCTTAGAGAGACGTTATCTCTATACTGGCATACTTTTTTTTTTGTCGAAGAAATTTTTAGCCTTAGCGGCTATTTTATGGGGAAGGGTGTGAGGGCCATATTTTAAAATAAACTTGTAAACTTCCGGAGAAGTCCTCGTCGAATGCAAAAAATCACGAAGTCTCTATCTATTACCGTTTCCGAGATCCTTTCGTTCATACGGATGGATAGACGGAGATGCCTATATCGACTCCTCTATCACTTCTGACCATAATAGGGATAACTTTGGGGAGTCTCCGACCATTATTTCTACCTGTTACATACATTTGCACAAAACTAATAGGCTCTTGTACCTTTGGTACAGTGCCTAACAATGAGCATCACCTTCACCTGGGTCGTAAGTGTGTCGTACCAATGTCTTGTCACCATTGCAGCATACCCAATTTTTCGTTCGTAACCGTTCGTACACTCTCGTGTGACTTCGTCGGGCACACTCGTTGAAGCCCTCCCAGAACAAAGCATAATTTCGACGGTCTCCCGACCATCCTTGAATGCTTTATATCACTCGTAAGTGCGCGTTTTTGACAGAGCAGATTCACCTAAAGTCCTTGGCTCACGAAATCACATAATATAGTACTGCAACGGATACACGTGTTTCGATTTCTGATACGAAATCTTATCAGTCCGCTTGGCTGTGTCAAATACAAATTCTAGCTAATAAACAACGACGGATAAGTGTGGTCTGGTGGCAATGCTAGATGATCTACAAAAAGTAGATTATCAAGAACTGATTTACCTCTCTCGAAGCATAGTTTAAAAAAAAAAAACCACCATAACTATTTTCAAATTATTTTGTTGACTATTTTGCCTAGGAATGGGTTTAATAAGATATGCCTGTATGATTGGATAGTCATTTGGTTTTTATTTGGTTTAAGTATGGGTATAACTGGAAAGAATTCTGGGAAACTGATGTCTTCTACTTCTTTAGAACAATAGTCAGCTAAGGTTTTAAGTTTTTGAGCGAAAATATATATCACACTTATAAAAATAAATAGTAAAGAGTTAAATCGCATTTCTCGAGATTACAAGTTTACCGAAATTTCCCTTCATAAGATTAACCGTTTAATTAAGTTGTGTGGCATGTAGCTGATGTCAAACGCATCGAATTCTGCCCAAAAAAACGTCTTCCAATATAATACGATAGCGAACTCCATTCAACGCATTTTGGCTATCATTTTAATCGATGAAAGAATATGGTTCAATCACACAACCGGCATGAAATCAACACCATACGGTCACTTTTTTTTGGATCCAATGGAAGCTCTTTAGGTACATGTGCTCCAAAAAACGGATATCCTGCTTATTGACAAAGCCATTAGCCAAAAAAGAGCTTCATCGCTAAATGTAATTGTTCAATGTAAATCAGGATTCTCTTGCAGAACATCATCGGAAAAGTTTCGGTGCTTCAAATGATCTTGAGGCTGCAGTTCTTTAAATATTATTATCTTTATGCAAAGTTTACCCTAATATGGTTTCATAGATTTTTAATTTTTGTGAATGGCGTGGAATCGACAGATTTGGCTCATGTTGTACTGAAGCTGCAATATTTTCCGTATCACTACAACTAGAACATCCAATAGTGAGTATGATGACTTGAAATTATTCAGCATGCACAGCGTTCTGTTTGAATGATAACAGAATTATGATGTCTGTATTGCATTATGTCTTCATTGGGTCTGTGACACTTCATTTTGGTTGAAACAATTTTCATGAATGTGTATTTCCAGAATGTGTAAGAAGTATAATAAACATTTTTTCTCTGATTATCGGCCCACTTATTTAAACTATAATCACAATAAAATAAAAATACTTGATCACGAACTAAGCTAATTCAATCTTGAAATGATCTTATGGTATTTTATAAATGAGAATTATTGTCATATGTCGGTCTTTAAATATTTTAATTTTATGAACAATTACTTAATTCCAATCCATTTTTTAATGCAGGATTCGGCTTAAATGGGCGAATCCAAAGCGAAATCTTTGCTCCCATTTGACGCATGAGTGTGTATCTCTGCGTTTTGGTCTTTTTTATGTGTCGACCGAGAAATTAAAACATCATCTGCAAAATTCATATGAATACTAGTTTTTCCTGTTAGCTAAGTCTGTCGGCCAAATCTTCAAAAAATTTGTTTTCCGAAATTTTTCTCAATTCTAATACACCAACACCTTATATCATAACCCATCGATCATTCGTTTAAAGTTTCCAAAATTTGGTAATTTTTTTGAAGAATTAATTATAATTAATTAATTAATAATTAATTATAACGAGGGAATTTGTTATTAAAGATATTATTTTATTATTTTATTGTTGGATGTTGGATTGCTAGGCTTAAGTGATGGTTATAAATGATTCTGACCAAGAAGCTGTCATATTATTAGCATGCATATATGCGCCAACTTACCAACATTGCTATATGGCCGTAGGACAGTGCAACTTTCGTTAAAATTTTTCTTTTAAAAGTTTTAGCTAGTTTAAAATAACTAGAAATGCTATATGTAATAATTTCAAGTCCCTTGAGGGTGATCTTACTATTAGTAAACACAATTGAAGTACAATATAAAAAGAACGTCCGGGCTCAACCGGGATTTGAACCCGGGACCTCTCGCACCCAAAGCGAGAATCATACCCCTAGACCATTGAGCCGCTTATATAATTCGGCTATTAAACGCTTTAACGTTTTAGTTTTCCGGTCTTTGATTTGTAATCTATTCCAATATATTGGACCTAATTTTGCCATTGAAAATTTCAAACTCATCGTTCATTGTTTCAGCCATAAAAAGAAAAACATCTGTGTACATTGAAAACATAAATTTTTAATGGTGTTTATTATATCAAGATTCATCTTGGCGACTGACCAAATATTCCTATTCAAAATGTTTTGTACTTATGACTTTTGAAATTTAGCTAAGTTTTTATAAGTATCCGTCTTGTCATAAAGCTACAATATATTTGAAACCATGCTACCTCCCATTTGGCAGTACAAGATATGTGTCCCAAATGTCATGAAATATATATTTTTTAAATAAAATCGTTACAAATGTCTGTCCATAAGTCTCTACACAATTTTGCAGGCCTCGACGGGATCATTGTATAAAGCTGTTGTCTCCATTTTCATGTGGTTGAAAATGCGTTTTTTGAGTGTAGTCTTGATCTTCCGGAACAAGAAAGTACGCCGGAGTTGGATTACAGCTGAAGGATGGCTTCAAATCACGTACACGACTAAAATTGTTTATGATTGGCTTCTTGGATGACCTTTAAAGCGGTGGACATTATCCGATGACTAACTAAGTATACTAACTTTGTACAAATGTATGAAACAGGCAGGAGGAGGCGAGGCGGACCACATAAAGTCCATATATTTTTGAACATCTTCAAAGCTTGAGTGGATATAAACAAATTGGTCTATTAGGCTGTCTCTATTAGTATTAAGAACTTGGAGAATTTAAAAGATAGAGCCTTCAAGTTTGTATTTTTAATCTCTCCAATTTCCTCTTCAGTTAAGTTGCATTTAATGAACGTGCTAACGAATCTTTGAGGGGTAAATTTGGAGTATAAAAAAGCTAATCTTAATTTGACACTATAAGACTCTTTTCTGTAGGAAAAGATGACAAAGGAAAATCACGATAGTCCATATATGTACTACTGACCCGCTGATGACCATTAACCCGGATGAAATATAATAGGTGTTTTGTTGATTTTAAATATTTCACATGCAAAGTGAGAATTTCGTTCGAACGTAGTAGGGTTAGCACCAATAAAAATTTTATTGGTGTTTGTAACTTAGTTGCAAACATCCAGTTTGGTGCTTTTTAAGTTCACCGTAAATTTTCAGGTCGTCATATATACTCATACATATACCAAATAGGTCCAGATCGGACGACTAGAAGAGTAAGAAGGCTATAAAAACTTACTCCCTTTTTTAAATTTTTTATCAATATTTTTGGTTGTTGTTATTGATTAATTTAGAAACGCTAAGCTTGGTGTTTTTTATGTGAATTCTAATAAAATATCTCTCTGTGATCTTAGTCAAAATTCGACACCAATGAAAATCTTAAGTTTCAGGGTATTTCAAATTCAAGGGTACTAGACTGCAGCATTATTTGTTTTAAGGCCCTGTACTGAAGGTACAAGAGAATATTGGTTTTTTGCAAATGTAGGCAACAGTTAGAAATAATGGTCGCAGACTTCCCAAAGTTACCCACATTATGGTCAGGAACGACAGAGGAGTCGATTTAATTTTAACATTTATTAGCAGCATCTGATTGATGTTCAGTGCTGCCATATGTCTTCATGGAAAAATTCAAAA
Source organism: Leucophenga maculata (assembly GCA_035044805.1). NCBI lineage: Eukaryota > Metazoa > Arthropoda > Insecta > Diptera > Drosophilidae > Leucophenga > Leucophenga maculata. The sequence continues at coordinate 674,963 of JAWNNP010002078.1, read as the reverse complement.
TTTAACTTATGGAACATGTGTTTAGGATGTTGTCAAAATCGACAAATAGCAAAATGCAGACGAAATGCCAGTAGAACCCTGAATATGTTTAAAAGAGACGAGTTAAGTCAGGTTCACATAATAATTATTATTTTTTTTGAGTTTGCTGACACTTTTAGTTAAAATTTATGCATATTTGAAACTATTTTCTGACCAAGGTTTTACTTATTATTTTTAATCTGTCATTATGTAAAAAAAATAATAATATTGTAGCACAACAAATAAATTGCTTAAGCTGTCATTTGAAAAATAAAGTTTACAAAATATTGCAAATATTGTCAATGCTGACAATATTTTAATAGCAGTAGATTTAGTAAAGCGTTAAGCTTATATTTAATGCAGTCAAATGAAGTAATCAGTTGGCATGCAACGCCTACTATTTAGAGTAACTGATATACAAAAAATTTTCATACTTTTTGTATGAAAAAATTTTTTAATTTCAAATTATATTTTTAATTTCGTATGGTACTTTCTAATGGAAGGCGCTTTACACATTTATCTATGAGTATGATTCATTCACTTTGCAGTGTAACACAATACATACTCCTCTCAATTGTGATATTCTATATGAAAAACTTGTTGGTTACAGGCTATACAAAGCTTATATAGTTTCTAATAAATGGAGTCTTCTTATAAATATCTACGGCTAGTCACGCCCACTTTAAGGGGTACTCCTCCAACAAATTTTCTTTATAGTTGCTAACTACACAAATGGAAACTTTATGTGAAAGGTATTAAAGCTTCAGCTCTACCAAAGTTCACGTTTTCTCTACTTTTTTTTGTGGTTGCTTTTTGACACTTTGATAAAATAGTTTTGATACCCTACTTATATTCATTGATCAGTTCAGGTCAAACAAAAACTAATGATAGCATAGAACACCCTTATTTCCTCCTATAAATCAACTAAATTAGCTTTTATAAGGACTCCATACGTCAGTTAGACTCTGAGAGGTGCCACTGTTTGCTTACAAATAATTATCAAATTATCTTGCCAATCATGGCAACCTCATGAGCGTTGTTCCAAATTGTATGGCACAGAAGAGTATATCTCAATTCACTTTGCAAGACCAAACTGTTAAACGCCTCTATAAGTCCTGTAAGGCTAAAATTGCACTGAGATGTAGATAAAAAATCAGGAAAGTTGGTGTTCAGCAGTAGCCCGTCAGCTATCAATGATAGTGAAAAATATCCCCCATGAAATGATTAAGCATAATGATAAATGGTCGAAGGTTACAGGAAACCTATTTGGATCAGAATAAATACTCGCTATTCTGCAAGTAGTTAATCACCGAATAACACGACCCACCTTTGCAATTGTCCGTTCAGTCCGACGGCTTATAGACGCGACGCGTCCAATCGAAGTCTAACGAAAAATTGTTTTTAGTTTTAACTTTATCTTATCATTGCTTACTCTGCTATTAGACTGATCTAGAAAGTTAGCTTAGAGATGAACTTAAAATATGAACATTTTGGAAGATTTAACTAAGATGCCGAATTGCTACATTTTTGCTAGCTAGAAAACTTCTCTAACTGCCGCTACCACTTAACCAGTAGCCCAACTTCTTTTCGTGGACCGCGTATACAAAAAATATAGAGTTTAAATTTTAAAATGCATTAATTTACAGATGTGCAGAATCCATTAATTTTATTAAAGTCGCTCGTAAACGGTAAAAAGTTTGTATAATTTTGACACTCCGGTTCTCTTTCTTCATATAACTTCTTTGCTCTGTTCCGCAAATTTGTAGGTGTAGTCCCTGTATGTGGTTGCCGTCCTTTGTAACCATTTGAATTTGCAGAAAAACCTTCAAAAAGTCACTATTTTAAGGCCCTGTACCGAAGGTACAAGAGCCTTTTGGTTTTGTGCAAATGTATGTAACAGGTAGAAATAATGGTCGGAGACCCCCAAAGTTACCCCCATTATGGTCAGGAGTGATAGAGGAGTCGATATAGACATGTCCGTCTGTCTGTCCATCTGTATGAACGAAAGGATCTAGGAAACGGTAATAAATAGAGACTTTGTGTTTTTTGCATTCGACTAGGGCTGCTCCGGAATTTACAAGTTTATTTTGAAATTTGTTTTTTTCTAGCTGTTCCTATGAATGCCCATTTTCATACAATAAGAATGGGCATAGTATAAGAGATACAACTTTGAAGTTAAAATAATTATAATCTCCTTTTCCACTAAAATATCTCTTTACCCTTTGGGTAGTTTCTAGCCCTATTTTCTGAGTTCTTAGCCGAGTTCAAAAATTAGAGGAAGTTTGGATGATTAAATTCTTTACCATATCGATCCATGATGATAATTTGAAAGGGGTTACCTTAAGACTGATGCACATTTAAATTTGGCAATATCTAAAGAAAGGATTCAGGAGAAAACTCGCAAACTCTTAAATATGTATATGAATATGCATGACAAATGATTGGAGATGGTTAAAGTTGAATGTATGGATGGATGTATGTATGGATGTATGGATGGATGTATGGATGGATGTATGGATGGATGTATGGATGGATGTATGGATGGATGCATGGATGTATGTTCCACTCTAACGGCTAAGACAATTAACCAATTGGTATGAATTTTGGTATAGAGATAGATGGGACGATGGAGAAGAACATAAGCTACGTTTTGACAAAATTTGAGGGAGCGTTGCCCGACCCCCCATATAAGCTATAATAAAAATTTGTTATATCTTTGCATTCGTTTAAGGTACAGAGATGAAATTTTGACTAAATGTTAAGAGGATCAGAAAAAGTCAAGCTTTTAAGTTTAGTCAAAATCGGAAGGGGCAAAAATTCACCCTCCATATAAGCGATAATCAAAATTTGTCTTATCTTTGCATTCATTTAAGATACAGAGATGAAATTTGGTACAAATGTAAGAAGATCAGGAGAAGTCAACCTGTTAAGTTGGTCAAAACGAAAAAGTAATTAGTTATGATTCTTTTTATCGAAATCTACGCGGACGAAGTCGCTGGTAAAAGCTTGTGTTTGAATAAAATTTTAATGAAGAAAAAGTTTCTAAAATTTGATAATAAAAAAAATTTATTTAGATAATCATAAATCAGTTAAATTAATTTAAATACTGTTTTAATTAAATAATTATCATGACTGTGCTGCAGAGCGCTATTGGTTTTTCATTAACAAAGCGCAGGAGATACGGAAATAAGTTCGAAATATACAACGTTCTGTAGCACGTAGGTGTGCTTTAGACTATTTTAAAATCGACAAAGTAGCAAAATTTCAGCAGTAATTGAGATTTAAAAATTTACAAAAAAACTTCTATTGAACAATGTTATTTTAGCACGTAAAACAAATTGTCTAGACTGTCATTTGAAAAATAAACTATACAAAATATTGCAAAAAATGCCAAAGCTGATAGTATTCTAATAACAGTATTAATATATCTTATGCATGTGAGAGCATTTACATGCGACAAAACTATCCATGTATTAGCAATGCACAAACATTTTTAGAGGCTACAATAAACTTAACAAATTACACACGAAATACAAATTATTATTAATACGAGACGTCATGCATTACTTGACAACGAATTCGATTTGATTGATGAATGTGTAGACAATGTGTGGTAGAGGTGGTGTAAGGAAATGACGGGACATTTTGCGAATCGTGTTAAATTATTATTAATAGCATGTCTATTTATAGGTCTTTTACAAATACTTTATGCACTATGAGAATATTTGCATTGCGACAAATATACTGGAATCTCCTGAGGGTATTGCCGAAATAAAGAAGCTTTTACGTTTTGTACTCGCAGATGGTGTATCCTTTGCAATTAAACATTGTGAAACATCCAAAATTGTAACAATCTGTTGTAATAAAATAGTGGTAAGTTATATATGAAGCGTATATTAACATATATTAATTAATTTTTTTTTTATTTCAAGCATCCCACAAAGAATCTAACATTTGATGAAATCTTCAACACCTTTAAATCAACACAAATGCTGTCAATAGGCGATTATCTAGATCGCATGGAAGGCACCTATGATATCTACAAAGAATGGCAGCTGGATTGTGTCATAGAACTCGAGTTCATAGCTGTTGATACGTCATTTGGTAAGCGTGGTTTTGCCTCAAAAGTGACCGAACATACAATCGAATTTGCACGTCGTATGTGCCGTGGTGAATTGAGTACTGAGGAAAAGCAATTGCTACCAGCGCATATACGTGATGTTCGTCCACAGGCGGCTATATCTGTCTTTACTTCACTTTTTACGCAGAAAATTGGTGCTAAATGTGGCTTTGAAACGCTGAATACTATTGCACATAAAGAGTTCATTCTCGAGGGTCAAACATATGCAGATCGTATTGATCCCTTGCATGCGTGTTCAACATTTGCAGGTCTACGTTTGTAGAGCTTAGAACTATTTTTTAATTATGAATTACAATTTCAAAATCAAAGTGACAAATAACAAATGTTAACATTTTTATTAAATCACAGCTATTTTCTGTTATTGCAGACAGTTAACAGAAAATATTAGTGATTTAACAGGGACTATCAGCGATTTAACATGAAATATCAAATTTTTTAAATTCCTATTTGCTATTTTTCACTTTGGTCGTAAATAACCTATTGTGCCTTGTATATACAAATCATTACAGCAGTAACTGCTTCAATTACACTAGTTTACAGCCATTTTGCCTACCATATAATTAGATTACTTTTTGCTTTTATTTATTTTGGTCTACTAAACAGTTTGGATGAGTTTTTGAGATAAGAATTTAAAATGTTTCTATTTGAGTTTTATGTGACCGAATTTACCATATAATTTAAAAAGAAAATAAAATTAAAAAATAATTAAACATATCTATATGAATTAAAATTAAATTTTGTTTGTTGTTAAGAGAAAATGTTCCTAATTTGGGAAAACTGAAATTTAATTTTTGTATGGGATTTTTATATGAGCTCAAAAATATAACTCAACGAGGAGCATGAGTTTCATGACTATGTTTGTTTTGGACCCGAAGTTTTTAGGAAAGAATAAAATTGAGACAATTACAAAAAGTCGAATTTAAAAGTTAATACGTAATATTTTTATGCACTCTCCATCATAATTGAACTTAGGAAGGACATATATATTTGATAATAAGACATAGAATTGTTATATACATAAAGCATAAAGAAAAATACAAGCCATGTTGAAAAACGTCTGGTATATGACTTAAAAATAAAAGCGTCATATCCCTCAAAATTATTTGATGCTTACTTACTTAAATGGCCGTCAACCGTCTACCGGTCATGGCCGCGTCCAGGAAAGCGCGCCAGCCTCCATAATCCTGTGCGCGCTGGCGCCAGTCGTTCTGAATGCCAAGTACGGAGAGATCTCTCCATACCTGGTCATTCCTCGTTCACCGCTAGACCCATGAGCCGAGACTGTTTTTCAATCTCCGAGAACGCCTTGCTGACTCGCCGTTCCTGCGTACCGATGATATCGATGTCATCGGCGTAAGCGAGCAGCATGACTTCCTTTTGGAAGATCGAGCCCGACATACTCTGTATGTACGGGCATTGGCGTAGGATGTATTCCATCAGAAGATTGAAAAAATCACACGATAGAGCATCGCCCTGCCTGAAACCTCTCTTGGTATCAAAGGGGTCGGAGAGGTTTTTTCCCACCCTGACAACGCTTTGTGTGTTAGATAGCGTCGCCATGCAAAGACGGACAATCTTTGCCGGGTTACCTAGTGCAGATAGGCCGTCGAAGAACTTCGATCGTATCGGCGTGTCGAAAGCGGCTTTGTAGTCGACAAATAGGTGGTGAGTGTCTTTGTTGAACTCACGGGTCTTTTCCAAGATTTGGCGTAATGTGAATATTTGGTCACTGGTCGACCTTTTTGGTCTGAAGCCACACTGATATCGTCCTATCAGTGAGTCGGTATATGGCTTCAGCCTATTACACAATACGCCCGACAGAGTCTTATATCCAATGGAAAGGAGACTTATTCCGCGATAGTTGGCGCAAACAGCGGGGTCTCCTTTCTTAAAGATAGGACAGAGAACACTGAGATTCCATTTATTTATTTGATGCAGATAGATGATATTTGATAAATGTTAATGGTGCTAGGAAAAATATGAATGAATATGATGGACACACAATTCTATAAATTTCATCTATATATGGTTTAAAGAAATGATTCCTAAACATGAAGCCTTTAGCTCTTATAGTTTTGGAGATTGATCGGCTCAATGATCTCCATATTAGCAGATACAATGACCGATTCACTTCACATGTTAACCAGCTAGCAGCGGCTTTGACCGTTACATCCTGTCCTAGATGGCTCAAAAGACTTCAACCAAACGATATTAAAAATAGGCATTAATATTTATTAATCCTGTTAGCGCACAAATCCTAAGCTAAATGCCTTAATGTCACTCCTTAAAATGTAATCTAAATGTTTTATAGTTGTTAAATAAACTGAATACGTAGTGAATAAAAAAAAAAATAGTTTTGGAGATAAATTTGCTTATACAGCATGAAAAATGAATACCTGACAAATGGATGGACATGGCAACATCGATTTGAGCAACAAGATTTTCGACACCTCCTTAATAATAGTGAGATATGGTGGGACTTGCTTTCCAAATAGCAATCATTAACAATAAAGAACGCTGCAGTCGAATGGGCACGACTACGAGGTACCTTGTTCCAAGCGGTTAAGCGTCTCTAGCTAAATAAACAACAATAATAAAATTTGTTCATACAAGAACACAGAATGAAGAGTAGGCTTAGATGGTATGTGCCACTCCCTACAATACTAGGGGACCCGACATGCGTTGCTACGCCCCTTGTTTATTTTGTATAGGTGAGGAACTAAACGCTGTCCAAGCATTTACATTCTCTTCCCCATCACAATATCTCTCTGAGCAACTTCCTAGGGGTGTATCTTGCATAATGCATAAGAAAATATTTCATATACTGCTAGATCGGACCACTAAAAGGGGTACCCTCACAAAAATCGTTAAGAACAGGATCTCGTACTCAATCTCACTCGACTGCAGCGAACTTTCTTGTTTTAATTTATTAGCGGCCATCGGAATGTGGAATCCATAGAAATCACCTTATGCTTGAATTTTCGCTATAGGATATATCTATAGGAAAAATGTAAAGGACAAATGTGAAGAGTATTACAGCTTCAGTTCCAACGAAGTTATTATGTATTATCCATTCTGATTTCAAATCCCTAGAATGTGAAAACCCCAGATCTTGATACCTTGATCTTGGTATGAATTACTTCAAACTGAAGAAGCAGAATATAAAAAGAAACTCCGGGCTCAACCGGGATTTGAACCCGGGACCTCTCGCACCCAAAGCGAGAATCATACCTCTACACCATTGAGCCGCTTATGTAGTTTGGCTTTTAAACGTTTTAACTTGTTAGTTTTCCGGTCTTTGTTTTTTGTAATTTATTCCAATATATTGGAGTTAATTTGGTAATAACATAATTTTTTTAAAGATGTTTAGTTTAATATGTACATTTCAAAATATTTTTAATATTGCTCTGGAACAGTATGGGAGAGCTGTGCGCTGCATTTTATCGCCAAGGAGCGTTTCATGTATACAAATTATTATTAAAATGCCTAATAAAAAAATCAATTAACAATCTGGATATTGAAAGCACCTACAACCTCCAAAAGTAATAGAATAGGGGGCGTTCGTCTATGCAGTCGTTGACCCAATAGTTAGTCACAAGTTTTGTGTAACCAATGACCTCCTGGCAGCCCTATCTATGGTTCGATCGTTGGGTCTCAACTGCTCACATATATCTTGACAAACGGGGAGGTTTATCGGAGCAGTAGGGAGAGGGTTTCTGAGAAGGTTCCGGCGGTCTGTTGTGATTGCAGTTTGACGACGTCTAGCTTTCGGCCAAGCTTTCTTTCTCGCTGATCATAGTATCTTAGCTGCGACAAGATATTGGTCCGATTCGATGCTGGGACCACGTAACGTTCTCACCTCCAACAGTTATCGTTCCACATTCTTTCTTGTATCATTCCTGAAATATCATAATTTTATTTTTAAACCAGGGATTGTCCTAAAAGTTATGAAATATTTATTATTCAAACAATATCGGTACAAATTAGTCTTCGTAAATATCTTCACATATACTCTTGAAGACATCGACGGGAACCTCGTATATAGCTGTTGTCGCGTTTCATTGGAACAGTTGTAGGATTCCAGCGGTCACTTGCAAAAACGTATTTGGAAAATTCAAATCATGCACACATATTTATAGGTTTGGGTCTTTCGATGGCCTTCAGAGCGAAGGACAAAGTTCGACGACTTAAAACTTTTTAGTTATCTTATAACTGGAACATACAATATAGCCAAATACATATATCGTGATATACTTAAAATGATGCAAGCGTTTATAAACGATTCGAAAAGAAACCATATTTTTCCTATTAAATATAAAAAGGAGTGGGACCGACTTCTTGTCTTAGGTTTTTCACATTCATTGAATGTTAATAATCAGAAGAAGGTAGAAAAGATTCAAAATATTCCTTCTATTCTTTAGACATAAGTTTTAAAATTTAAGAAGTGCAACCTAAAAAGTACATCCGGGCTCAACCGGGATTTGAACCCGGGACCTCTCGCACCCAAAGCGAGAATCATACCCCTAGACCATTGAGCCGCTTAAATAATTTTAATATTAAACGCTGTAACTTGCTAAATTTCAGTTTCCCAGTCTTTGTTTTTGTAATGAATTGCAATATATTTTGGAGTTTAGTTTGACTTTAAAAGTTTAAAGTCATTGTTCATTAGCGACGTATGATAGACTATAGTCATTACTGAAAAAGCATCTGTGTATTTTAGAGACTGTAGCTTTAAAGATGTTTATTTTAATAAGATAGAATTCTAAGATACTTGGTTTCATTATTATGACAATGTCTGAGAGTCGTTTGATTTCAGATGTGGAACATACAAATTTTTATAATAATGTCAAATAAAATAAATTGCAGTTTCTGAGCCCGCAGGCAATTAAGATCGGGATATCAAAAGCCCCAAATTTTGCTAAAACTAATAGTTTGATCAATACTTATATTTCGAGATACTTCTAAGCGAGGTTACTCTGTGTTTTTTCCACTAATCGAGGTCTGAACCATTAGACGTTTTGTGTAGGGAAAGAAAAAGATGAAAATTTACAGCAATTTAGTTCTGTCCAGCTGAACTCCAATAACTGAGAAGTAATAAAATATATGTTGCGCTGATTTTGGAAATTGCACCTGCAAAGTGTGAAAAGGGGGTGAAAATTTATGTGAAACAATTAAATTTTTAATCTTCATCTCGGTTTGTATACTCGATTTATAGGGCATTTCAATTTAAGTCAGTTTTACAAATTATTTTTATTTTCTAAGATAAATTTAATTGTTGAAACGCTAAATTTTCTGTATTTAACTGCAATTCGAATAAAATAATTCTTAAGTATCTTACAGTTCGAAATATTGTTTAAAAAACTAGGGTTCATGATAACTCAGAGAAATTTATAATGGTTAGCAACATTATTAATTGTTTTAAATAAATATAGAAATTATTAAAAGACTTTTAACTCTTTCAAATATCAAAATTATTGCTTTCAAATTAATTACTAAAAAAAAATAATTCCTTCCCTTAATTAAATGTCTTCAATTGATTCAAATTGTTTAATTTTTCAATTATAACTTTTACAATACAATAGTTTGCTTTTAATCTTCTATCTGACGGAAAAAAAATTTTAAATAAGATTAAAATTGAAATTCGCGCTCAACTTGATTGAAACGAGGACAAAAAAAAAAAAGATGTACTCAGCTCAGATGCTTTGAGGCGTGCACTCAAGAGGATTTCACTTTAATACGCAATGTCAACATAAGTATATCGAAGGCAGGGAGGGAGGTAGGTAGGTAGGAAGCCACTATGTAGCATTGCATTAAACAGAACGAACGAAAGGACATTCATTCAAACAAACACACACACACGCACACACACAAAATGCGTGTGATAAGCAGTCCGCATTTATAGTGCTATGTGATTTCTGATCCTACTTGAATTTATTTTAGATTTCTATTTTTTTCAAATCGATTTAATTTTAAAATGCTTTTTGGTTTTTTATACTGTAAGGATACGTCACCCCTTCAGTTGTTGGTGCGGTACGCAATTGCGTGTAATGATATCGTTATAACGATCCTGTGCAATATGTATTATATATAAGAAAACTAGGTATGCTTTGTGAGAGGCGGTTATGCTTGATTGTGTTTTATGACGTGTGCATAATTTGTACTTTCAGTTTAAAAAGAAATTGTTTTTTATTTTTTGTAATTATCTACAAAAAGGTGCCCGTAAATTGCTGTTTAGTATATTATTAGTCACTTGGTTTGGCTTTAAACGTTTTTAATAACAGTTTGAAAATCTATTTATATGGTATCTATTTATATGGGCATGAGAAGTTACATAACATATTTGTGCGTCATAATTTATTATTTTGTTGCAGGTGCTATTGCACATTGTGTTTTGTATTCTTTAAGTTTATGCAATAAATTTGTAAATATTAAATATTTTTGTTTAGCTATGATTCTACTAGATTGCAATAATAGCAACAAACAATAAATATATCATACATGAGCTGACTTAAGGCGGTGGAACTAAGGGAACATTTGGAATCGTTTGAGATGCAAAACAATTATTTCGTACGGAAATTTTAAAACATTTTTCGTCTGAAACTGTTCCAAACTTTCCCTTATCTTTTGCATTTTTCCTATCAAAGCCAATTACTTTTCAAACTAACCTTGTAAACTTTTTTTTTTTTTTTGCTTGCTCAAATCAATCAAAGGCCCATTACTTTCCAAACTACTCTGGTATAGTGCTTTATAGCTTGGTAAATTTCCTTTTTTTTTTTTAAAGTTCCCTCCTCGGTTGACTCGATAGATTGGATAGATAGATTTGGTGATTCACTTTTAACTCTACCTGTAACGTGTATTCAGTTACGTTGAATTTCAGCTAAAACTTAGAAGAGAACTTTAAGAGCTCTTGCCACCATGCAATGTTCATTAATTATTCTCCTCATACAAACTATGAAAAAAAGCACCAAGTGTTGTCAAGTAAAATACAAACATACACTCAATATTTATTATATCACTTTTAAAATAGGTCTCATTGTTTGTAATTTCTAATAGAAATAGAATGCTTCAGTGGCGTAGGTTAATCTTTGTAATAGATGAGGGATAAGTTTATGATATTTTTTTGGTTGTTTTACTTTGTCTTTAAATCTAACGAAAATACTTACGATTTCCTCCAAATATTTTTAAGTTTTTCAACCTAATGAAACTAATCTAACATCTAACGAAGACGAAGTTCTGAATTTTCTTGGGTCGCCTTGTCACATGAGCCTGCCAATTCCTCAAACATCAATTGCCGAAGTTGAAGCCGAAATAAAACTAATTAAATAGAGGCACCTGATTTCGATAAAATTGACGGCTTCACTCTGAAAAACCTTCCAGCCAAATGTGTTCGCCTCTTAACATATATATACAATGCAATGCTAAGGTTAGAATATTTTCCCAGTCAATAGAAATAAGGTAATAATGATACGCAAGCCAACCTCATCATACCGTCCAATTAGCCTGTTGGTAACATTTTCTTAAGTATTTAAAAAAATACTTTTAAGAAAACTGTTACCAGTTGTGGACGACCTCGCCATTATACCGAAACATCAGTTTAGGTTCAGAAGAAATCATGGAACTCCTGAGCAGTCCCACCGGATTGTCAACTTAATTTCCGTTGCCTTTGAGAAAAAACAATATTGTTCGGCAGAGTTTCTTGACATACAGCAAGCTTTTGATAGAGTTTGGCACCCAGGAGTTATATATAATATTAAAACTTTTCTGCCATCGCCTTATTATTTCCTGTTTGGATCGTATCTTAGTAACCGCTACTTTTATGTTCAGCAACAAAACGACTCATCTGCCCTGCATCCGGGTAATGCTGGGGTTCCTCAAGGAAGTGTTCTGGGCCCTATGCTTTACACTATATTCACAGCTGATATGCCTGTCTCAGACACAATTAGTGTAGCAACGTATGCAGATGATACTGCTATCATAGCAACAAGTAAAGATCCTGTTGAAGCATCACATCTACTCCAATGTCAACTAGCTAAGATAGAGGACTATCTTCAAAAATGGGAAATTAAGGTAAACGCCCAAAAATCTACACATGTTACGTTTACACTTAGAAGAAGTACGTGTCCAAAGGTAGGACTCAATGGACGTGAGATTCCCCAAGCAAACTCTTTTAAGTACTTAGGGTGCACGTTGATCGTAGAAGAACACATAAAAGCGAAAAGGACACAACTAGCACTGAAAACAGGCCGGATGTATTGGCTGATCGGTAGTAAATCCCAACAAAGACTATAAAACAAAATTCTGCTTTACAAGACAATGCTGGACATACGCCACGCAACTGTGGGGCACTGCTAGCAACTCCAACATAGAGATACTTCAAAGGTACCAAAACAAACTGCTACAAAGTGTTATAAAAAGCCCCTTGGTATATGACCAACATTGTGATTCACCAAAACCTCAACATACCCTTTGTCAGGGAAGAAATAACGAGGGTAACAAAAAAATATTTTGAAAGGCTGAGTAACCATGAAAATGAACTTGCTATAAGCCTTCTTGACAATAGCGAGACTGTCAGACGGCTCAATAGGTTCCACATCTTAGATTTGCCTTATAGATTTAATGTAAATATGTAAATAAAATAGTTGTCAGATGTTAGATTTACCTCATATATAGATTTAATGTAATATGTATAAAATGTAAAATGTGTATATAAAATACCTTAAGATTTATTATAGTTGGCCTCACTGGAGGTCTCTATACTTGTATATTTTATATTATATCATTACATAATTAGCTTATTGTCCTAAGGACAGATCGTTAATAAAAATAAAAAAAAAATAAAAATAAAAAAAAAGTTAGAAAGATCATTTAAAAGGATTAATAATGGAAAATTATTTCCATTCCTCAATGAAGTATAAATCACTTTACTTTAAATTTAGGTTGTATACTCTTTAATACAATTTAATTCAAATAGTATTTGATCAAAATTTGGATTCGACAAAAGCGTGTAGTAAAATTGAAATCTACGGAAAAATCTAAGAACATTTTGCGAAGAAAACTTAGATCTAAATTCAATTCCGAAATTGACCTCAAGATTTATTTATGACAGACGGACATAACATAAAATAGAAATAATTCTAATGTATATGTCATTCTTGAAAAACCGAAGTTTTTATAATTTTAAATACTCCAGTACCGAGATTGAAGAATACTTACTAATTTTTTATGATATTGAAATAAATTCGTGTGGCAGCAATATCAGATATCGGTCTTGGATCGAGAGAGCGAATTCGATAACATTTCGCAGAGAATAACTAAAGGAGAGACTTCGATTGACAAATTAACCGCAACAATACTAATACCGAATGCCGAGCAAAGCTCGGTTTCCCATATACTGTTTTTAATAAGCTTTGACAGTACCTGATCTATTTGTGGTTGATGCACAGAACAAGTGACGAAGCGGAAGTTCATTATTGAAGTGCAGCAAACAAACAAACTAATGCATTGACCTATCCAACATCACTTTAAACCTTCGCAAAATTAAGCTTTGAAATTTTTATAAGGTTGAAAAGGGACAGTTTTCATTCCATCAAAAGTTCTTGTATTTGCTTTTGTTTGATATTAGTACATTCAGAGTCTACTTTCTTTCTTTAACATCTAATACATATGTGAGAATCCAGTACCATTGTCGGATGATAATTCACAATTTTTTCATGCCTCGTGTGAGAATTATTATTTCCGCCATCAAAAAAGACAGTAAATCGGAGTAGTTCTTTGCTTTTAATGTACAGAATCTCTGCAATTCATTTTTTATGGTCCTTTTTGGAATTAACCATGACCGTTTTATCTTTAAATCCAATGTCTTTAAGCGATATGTAGTCAAGCAAGAAGCCAAAAAAGCCAAATACATCGCAAATCATTACGAAACTAGAAACTTCGTACCTTTTTGTATATGGTTTACTTTTAAGCGCAGTCTTTAAGTTGGTATTGCGAATTCGACTTCGGGTGTTCGATGTGCCAGGCTTACAAGTAGAAGCAAAATTAACTGACAATTATGTTGATTCGTGATCTAGAATACGATCAGGAATAGTATGCTTTCTGGTAGTTGATCAATCATATTTTCTTATAGATGAACAGGAATTAATTCACAGCAACAAGGTGTTGGTTTTATGTACAGACATTTTCAGACATATCTTTTATAGGTTCCAGAAACTATAAAGATATATTAGTTCAAAATGATACGGCTATATTTAAGGGTAGCCCCCAAACAAATAGTTTTATATGTCCATCTGTAGTAGGCTTATTTGCGATTCGCGCGGAGTAGGAATTGATTTTAGATCTATGGTTTCTTGGCAACATTTCCTTAGAATTTTTCTGTGATTTAGTTTTTTTTACGCTTTATTGACTTCTGTTCATCTATACAAATCGACAACCCCTTGCACCGGTAATAGCAATATCATATTCAGAATGAATTGCACTTCTAAATGCATTCGTTTTTCTTCCAAGATTTGGCCTACACGTATTATTGTGACAAACATGAGTTATCAGGCTAATTACTTTCCAAACTATCTTCGTATCGTTTCTAGTTTATTTATTTTTGCTTGCTGCATTCACCTCTTTTCAAAAAGGTAATGCTTTAAACGAGACATCGTAGAGTAAGGAAAATATATTCATCAGCAGCTTCATGATAGGAGACGATATAGCTATGCCTATATGTACCTCCGCCTGTTTGTGTGTTGCGGGTTTTTTTTTTACATATTTCGAAGCTATTTTACAGAATTCCGTTATGGAGAATTATTTGCCCTCTAAATGAAAATTACATTGTATCAGTTAAAAATGGATATTGTGGCATACAAATGGACACATTGCGTAACTCCTTATTTTAGTGTAAGACCCACATTTAAAAAAAAAATTTGATCCGGCTTTATAGCTGAAATGAATGGTAAAATATCTTCGGTGCAATGTTTTTTCTTGTTTATTTTTTTCTACAGACGGGAATCAGAGCTCAGGCAGCCCTATAAGACCCCTAAAACTTTATGTTCCCGAATGGAATTTCATAGAAAATTGAGGTCTTTGTAATTAAGAACAAAGCGTTAAATAGTAGGGAACCGGCAACGCTTCTTTGATTTTGGTATGTCGATAATAATCCTTTGAAAATCTTCTAGGGTGCGCGAATCCCAAGGATGTGATTGACTAGACTTTAGCTTTTCAGAAGTATCATGTCTTGCACGAAACCGAAATTGAAGGTCCGGGATGATACTCTGATATTTCACAAAACCAGTAATACAGCTGACAAATTGTCTTTCTGTAACCGTCGATATGGAAGGCAGCAGATCAATAAGAACTTCTACTGCGAATAAAAGTGTTACAGTCTTATTATGGCGTTAAGTATAAATACAATCAAAAGATGTTTACATTAAGTCATTATTAGCAGGAGCTTTATTCCATTTAAGGTTCTCAATTTCATTTCTCATTTACTTTTGATAGCATCTATGTGTGTATGCACTTGCAGCTGGGAAAAAAATAGGAAGCCTCTTGTTTTAAAAAATGTGGCTGGAATGTGGTAATATTGCTATTCCGGGTGACCAATCTTTCAATCGTGAAAAATGTCACGGCAATTGCCTTAAATGTAACAATTAGTAGCAAAGGTTCATGTTCAGATCCAAATAATTTATGGAAGGTTCCTTGGTATATGGCAAAGTGAATGCATATAGGCTAGGTATTGGAGGGGTAATGTTAAATCGTTTGGATACCGGTGGTTAAGACCTAACTTATCAATTTTAACATATTTCGGATTCAATTGAAAATTGAATAAGTTAGAAGTGAGTTTGGTTACAAGTCTGCAAACAAGTATAGTCCTACACCGGGATACCAGAATAGGCTTAGAAAAAGCAGAACATGAGAGTGGATAGGAGCAATTAATGAGTAAGGGAGTGTAATGAATACTTTTCGCGGGTTTTTTTTTTGGCAATAAATCACATCCCATTGCTTATTCCCTAAAAATATAATGAAACTGTCAGAGACTTGGTTCGATTGTCTATATCTATATATCTGCACATCCATTTCCGCAATATTTGAGATAATTGTTTGAAAGTTTTTCCTTTTTACTGCTGAGTTCATTCGTTTGAGCCCAATTGATGTTTTTTTTTTTTTTTTTAATTACAAATCGTTGCACTAAAACTTTTTATCCGTTCTGTCAACAATTGCTTACGTTATCCTTATTAATGAATTGTTGCATCAAATGCAGACCTCAAAGAATAAAAATTTGTCAACCAGCATAATTTTTTAGTATTAGGGAATGAAACATTATAAAAAAAAATTTTTGCTGAATTCAAAAACAAATATTTGCACAGAATAGGATTTTCACAAAATGCTTCAACTTTAAATCCATACGAGTCTGCCGCTATTGCATAATTTAAAGTACGACAAGGGTGTCAAAACAAGCATACCTCACTGTGGTGGAGGGAGGAGTGTGCGCTATAACCACTTGGTTGCTTCCTTCCTGTTTAAAAAAAAAAAAACAAACTTGTGTGTGTGTTTTTCGATGTCTGAAAGCATTTTCTGATTGTTGTTCTTTTTGCTGCACACTATGTCCTTTTCTCTCTCTATATATACTAATATCCTTGCATTCTAAGGATACTATGATAAACAACAAATTGTTTTTGTTTTTGCTGTTTTTGTGCAGCTGTATAAACAAATTAGTTTTCCATATTTTCAACACGGTTACCAAGTTATACGATGAACTTTATTGTGAATATGATAAGGGAGGACAGACAGACAGACTGGAGAAGGAAACAATATGGAATTTACTAATTTGCTGATGTTTTGATGGGTTAATTATGATTTGCTTTGATTGGAAGAAATATTTTGGTAGTTAATATGGGAAATAATATGCAGTGAAAGATTTCAAAGTTTAAAGAATTGTTAGTCCGAAAAAAGTGTCAATAATTTTGGTATAATGGAACTAGGGAGGTGCAGTTTGTTTTACAAATATAATAATTTTTAATATTTATAATTTTTTTTTAATCACAATATAACTCCTTGTTTCTGGCATAATCTAACAACATAATTTTAGTTGTTGAGATAGACAGCCGAAATTTAAAAAAAAAAAACTATTTAAATAGAGATAGCTCAATATCCCAAACTGTCTGTCAGCCATAAGCTTATTAAGCTCAACACCTTCACCCTCAATCAAAAGTACAAAAGCACACGGCGCACTGCTATTGGCCAGCACAAACTCCGCCTTCGATATATAAAGTCTTTGAAGTTCTGCCGCTATACATTTTACTGTAGCCTGAAACAAGTTTATCCGAAAACAACCCTCACGAGGAATCCTTCCTTATCAACCTTTATTGAATTTCAATTTCAGTGCATTCGTTTGTTGCATGTACGCGTGTGCGGTACATTCGCGCATTGCATCGTTTAAGGTTTACGGATATAGAACCCAATAGACCACGATCCGGAAACGGTCGCGTTTGAATCTCTAATTGAGCTCACGTTTCGCATATTAGTGTGCAAGTTTTACAAAGAAAGTGTATAAAATCTATTTTAATTAAAAAAATTATAACCAAATTAAACAAATAAAAGTTTTTTATAAAAACTTCAACAAATCTAGTCAAAACCAACAATTAAAGTGGATTATAGAAGCAATATTCTGGATAATTTGTGTTTACCGACGGTATGATACTTCTAGTAGACCAAAAATTTAATTCAATAAAAAGTTTAACTATTCAATTCAATTATTATTTTATGTTATAAAGCAGTATATTCTTTAAAAAGTCATGATTTATACCAATAATCTTGGTTCTATATATATCGGTTTTATATACACCTGTTCAATTTGCATGATAAAAAACTTCTGTGAAGCTCACGGTCATTTGGTGGTTACATTCTGAACTATAGATTGATAACTTAAATAATAAAATATTTTTCAGTGAGCATAATGTGGTAATCTGATGCATTCTGAAATAAGAACCATAAGTTCAATCGAACCTGACGGACAGACAGACAGACGGAATTTTTGTATTGACTGATCTTTTCGAGGTGTTCATCGATGTGTTTTGGCAACTCCAGGAAAAAATTGTAATACTACTACACTATAAAGTTTATATATTATTGATACACTTCAAAAGTCCAGTCGATATAGACATATTTGACTGCCCGTAAAAAAAATCGGAATTTCGAATTATATTAGGTGGGAATTTCGTGTGTTAATAAAGCAAAATTGCATGAATTGGGCTTAGAAATGCTACCGATTCACCGTTTACTCCAGATCTGCGACTTTTTCCTGTTCTCGGCCCTCAATAGAATGCTCGCTGGAAAGAAATTTAGCGCCGATGAAAAGGTAATCGCTTTCTATCCATTTTTTTAAGTAACAAAAGTTGCTTCAGCCTAATTTTTGATATTAGGAAATCTCTTTCTTTTTGTAATTTAAATATTAAAGGAGACATTATAGACTCTCGTATATATTCTTGATCAGCCCAGTCGATCTTGCCTTATCTGTCTGCGTGTGTGCATAGGGGATTGAGTTCCACACTTTTTAGTGAATGTTACAAGATATCATTATATAAGGTCGGCAATCGTTCAGGATGGCCAAGTTGATATACCATGACTACTTTAACAAACCTAACACCTATTTTTATACAAACTAAAATATTTTACCTAGTTTAAGTACTATAAACGGCGCTTAATGTAGACAATGTTAATTTGAATTGCACGTTGGTTGCTTAAACGGATCTACACTTAAAATTTATTTACCCAAATGTAACATGTGGCATTCCCGCTGTAATGTGAGGTCCCACTTTAAAGTTTTCTGGATTTAAGTAAAACTTCTTTTATTTGCTGAGTTGCCCACTTAAAATACGAAATTAGGATTGTGTGTGTAAGCTTAAAAAATACAACCTTAATTAAGAATAAAAAAAGAGAAACAAGAAGGACACCTGCCGTTGAGTGTAGTCGATTACGAGATCACCTGTTCCTAACGACTATATTTAAACTAAATGAACCCTGCCGGATTTGCTCGCGACAAGTAAAGTCAAACTGTTCACATTTGTCCAACGAACCTTAGTTTTTTCGATTCTATTACCATGTATACTCGTACAAAGTATCATCTCTGTAATATGTGACAATTTTTGTTTACCGCTTGAATGCTGTTTGTGGTTTCGCCCCTTCCAATTTAAACAAATCGTAGCTTATGTTCTTTTACAACTTCACATCTATTTATATACCAAAATTTATAAAAATTGTTTAAGCGGTTTAGGCGTGATGCGCGCACAAACAAAGAAAATTTGTTCTATGATTTTATTATATACATGGATTACAGTTTTAAGATATATTTTTTTACAAAAACTCAGAAACATGGGACAGATTTGTATGGGAGCTACCCTTTTTAGTGGCTCCAACTGGACCTTAATAAAATGTATTATAAGGATTAACGCAAGGTAAATCTTTGGTGTTACTAGCAAAGTTCTCAATAACATTTGTTTATACAAAAACTTAGAATGAGGTACGAATGTTAAGTGCCAATTCGTCTTCAAGAAGGGGGATATTAGCGAGTTCACTATATACTAGTGATCTAAAGAATCAATGGGACAAACTTATTATTAAAATTTAAAAGTTTTATGAATTATCGTCTTAAATACCTCGATATTCATATGGACAGCCAACAGACAGATTTTTGATGCTGATCCAAAAGAAGCAATTTTATCGACTATATAACTGATATCGTATTAAACAAGTTAGAAAATACAGTCAGGCGTCACCGACTGTAAGAGGCCCTGTACCAGTTCAGATCTCCCAACAAACACATTAAATATTGCCCGAGCTTATGACCACTTCCTACTGCACGAATAAATGCCTTTACCATTATTTTATGTATGAAAAGCAAAGGGGGGTCGTTCAAATTCAATTGCTTATAAAATCGTCATTTATTATCCGATTTTGATGAACTTTTTGGATTTTGGCTAAGAGGGACGTTATCTCTATACTGGCATACTTAATATTTTTTGTGCCAAAGAAATATTTTGCCTTGGGGGTGATTTTATGGTGAATGGAGGGAGGGGCAAAATTTTAAAATAAACTTGTAAAATTCCGGAGCAGTCCTAGTCGAATGCAAAAATCACGAAGTCTCTATCTATTACCGTTTCCGAGATTCTTTCGTTCATACAGACGGATAGACGGACATGGCTATATCGACTACTAAGAGGTCATGTCAACTGGTACTTTTATATACATCTCTCGTCCAAGAAAAGCCACCATATTAAATTTTTAACTGATATTGTCGATGGATTCGAATGGAGATTGCGATGCTACTTCCAAAATGTGAAATGTCATAGATTTCAAGAGAAGTCTACACACCCAATTTTTTGCTATACTACAATTCAGCCGCATATCTTAAAAATTTATAAAAAAAAAATGAAGGAACAGACTGACAGATGGATAAAGCCAGGTCTACTCTTTCCGTCGAGCTTATCAATAATGTCTATATTCTATGGGATATATAAAGTCTTCATTAATATCAATGGAAATACCTATGTGTATATGGTAGAAATAGAAGTACATAGTAAAAAGAACATCCGGGCTCAACCGGGATTTGAACCCGGGACCTCTCGCACCCAAAGCGAGAATCATACCCCTAGACCATTGAGCCGCTTATATTTCTTAGATATTAAAAGTTATACCATTTTAAAACTTCAGTTTTTTAGTCTTTGTCTCGGTATTGTATACAAAATATCTTAGAGTTTGTTTTGTGTATGAAAAATGAAACTCATCGTTCAATAACTTATGACAAATTACAGTTATAAATAAAGAAAAAAACACCTGTGTACATTGAAAACAACAAATATGTACTTTAAGATACTTGATTAGCTTATTATGGCCAGAGAAGCTTACTAAATTAGAAGCATTTTTGTTTTCAAACAATATAAAAAAGCGAAGCGTGGGAATTTCAAAAAATTTGTCAGTATGGCATTGTTTCCGGTAGAAAAAATTAGTACAATGGTGTCCAATAAATATTATTAACTATATTAGGAAATCGTGCCTCCATTCGTCCAAAATAACCGATTGCCAATTTCAGCACAGAGGATCACTTCTATTTCACTTCTTTATTTTTTCTTCGAGAATCCGTGAGGTCATTCTGCCTTGTCATCCAGACTATTTTCTGTGCGGAAATATGAAAAAACAAATTTTCTACTGTCCAGATTAATGGCAATAACCGACGAGAAGATACGTATTTCGCCGATTTTAGATATAACACAAATATTTAAAATCGAACTTCGTCGATTTGTATAAGTACCATCCCAAGAAGAAAACGTGGATAAAATATCTGTTTGAAATGATTTGTTTTATTCGAACGTCTTTAAACTTGATTTGTATAATAAAAATTCTACACTGGTTATTATTTCTGGTGCACTATAAACCAGAAAAGCAAGAGCACGCACTTGAAAATCGAAAAACCCATCCGGGAGCCAAATGCTTAAAAAATTTTTTTACCTGGCTTTTGCGTGTGTATGTACTGTCCGAAATTGCTTGAAAATGAACTCGATTTCGATTTTGTAAATGTCTATTAGGTTCGACTAGCTTCGTGTGTGACTGCAACAATTGATTGGTGTTCTCTCTTTTATTTATGTTCCATCATTTACAAAATGTTGCATGTAAAAGCTAAAAATAGAAGAGAGAAGAATTATCACAATTTGAAGGCCTATTTCTTATAGTATCCATGATTTCGATTTGCGTACGGACAGCTTCAACCTGTAATATTCATTTGCACAAACTTAGTGTACTCTTTTTTTCTACGAGAATAGGGAATAAAAATTAAACAAGAAGAGATGTTTTAGGGAGATTTTATAAATATTAGTTGATACATCTTATCCGAAAATTTGTTTACTAAAACTTCCGTTGACATACGCCGTAACTTATCGAAAAATATGAATTTGTACTACATGGAATAATGTTACTCGTATCTTATCACGAATATGTAAAACATGTTTACTATTAAGACCACAAAGAACAGTTTAACAAGCACTTAAACAAACAATACATCATAAAATAACGATAAACTAATTGATAACCAACCATTGATAAAGAACAATTTTATATCCTTTAGTCCACGCTACAAATATAAACATCAGAAGTCAAACGGGTTGCGTACGCCGTATCAAAATCACTTGACACTTGCACTTGCATTGTTTGTAGAGTTAAGTGGGACGTGACACGTGCAGGACACACGCCGCCTTCAACATAGCAAACGAAAGTCAAGAATACAGGAAATGTTTAACATATGGCATAATTGAAAGCTATCAGATAATTTAGCGCCACTTAGCCAGAGATTTAACAAAAATTAGCACTAAAGTGGCAACTGACGCGGTGTCCTGTAACCGCAAACACGCTCAACTTTCAACAGAAGCAACGCCGCTGAGCGATATAACCAGCAAAATGTTTTCCATGGATAATTTTGATCTGGAGTCCACAATGGCGCGCCATTTCTTTGAGAGCTCACAGGCGACAAATGGCTCAACTTCAAGTTCGGAGTTCTTTTTTGCCGATGAGAATAGTTCGGAGAGTGATGATGACGATGCGTACAGCAGTGGTTTCAATAGTGATCAAGAAAATAATGAGAAGTCGTAAGTAGTTGAAATAACATAATTATTTAGGTTTAGTCAAATTATTTATATAAACTATTATTGCAGACGTACGCATAAATCGCGACGCTTGAAATGCGCTTCACAAATGGCGCAACAGCGTCAGGCTGCAAATCTTCGGGAGCGTCGACGCATGCAGTCGATTAATGAAGCTTTTGAAGGCCTACGTACACATATACCAACATTGCCCTATGAGAAACGTTTGAGTAAAGTAGATACTTTAAAGTTGGCCATCAGCTATATATCATTTCTAAGTGATATGGTAAAGAAGGATAGAAATGCCATTGAACCCGGTTTGAGTGTACAGCGCAACTATCAAAAGGAACCACCCAAAAAGATCATACTCAAGGATCGCAGTAAGTATGACAGTTTTAATTCATTTCGTTCACATCAATCATATATCAAAAAAACGCCCACAACTATTTGGTTCTGCTACCAAAATGCATTGAACTGTATGCAGTTCGGAACAGTTGCAAATTACCCTTGGCCAGGCCAGCTTTTGTAGAACTAATAACATAATTCACGAACCGTTTAGTTTCATATTTAAATTCTATACAAAAATGGTCGAAAAAATCATCAGAGAATTGCGTGTCTGAAGCGCTCAATCATCTTTGCATGCGCTGATGTATTCTAACCTCAAAATTGAGGGTTGCTATAGAGCAAGACTATTCCTATAATTCGGTGCACGATGATGATCTGTTGTACTGCTGCTGCTGTACGGCTGCCTGTGACTAATTAAAATTTTCACACTTTTCTTGCTGCGTTTTGCAAATTGTTTCTTCCTGTTCTCTGGTTCATTGCATGCATAGCGTTCGGTCCCTTCCGCAAGCCAAAGCACACTTTATATCCTGCTAATAAAAATAGTTTTAGTCACGGTTTTTTGGTTAATAATTCTTCTATTCAAAATGTATGACGTTGCACGCTATGAAATATGCTTCGGCATGGAAGCAGTGCGCATTGATGAATCAGGGTTTGTGCAATTGGTTTCATTGCTTTGTAACTTGCGTACTATTCTGGTCTTTGAAGAGGAAAGGGTTATTGTGATATACATATACTGCATTAATTATAGTTTTTTTTAGGAATTTGTGGCGGGTTTTTATTATTTTCGGTTTTTTTTGAGTTTGTTTATAAAAAATTGTGTCAAAATAGCAATTTATATTGAGTGTCCTTTTAAAGATGCAAGAGCAACTCATTTAGTGAAGATTTAAATCGCTGGGAGTTTCGTTTAGAGTTTTGGGATTTTAAAAAAAATTATGATATCGGTTAATTGATTTACATATTTTAAAAAATGGGGATTGTTGATAGCTACTTAATGGTCATTCGATACTTTTAATTTGAAACATTCTTAATTTGAGATAGCAATTCGTTTAAGCAACTTCTTTTTTGGGTTTCTTTAAATTTGTTCCGATTTTCCAGTTCATCATTCATTTTCCTGTTCGTTAGTTTCACATAAAGTTAGTTTTACTAAAAGTGGTTCAAAACAAATTATTAATTTAAATACAACAGAACTTTTAATACTATTCACACGAAATATATATTACTACCTTCGGATCTTACTTTAGTGGGATTTTTACTGATCTGCACAGAAATAAGCCTTTTAGAAATAAACATTATCAATAAAATATTATTTCGTCTCACCAAGATTGATGTAAATTTAATATAGCATCGTATACATTCTTTGTGTCATGTGGTGATATCTCCAAAATAAAAGCTGTCACTGCCCAAAAAGTCAGACAAGACCCAACAACGGAAGTAGAATCACCAAACTACTTCCAACAAGTTAACCACAGGAACGAAAATGGAATCTAGCCAGTGACAAATGGATGGATAGGTGAAGATGGGGTAAATTCACTGGTGTCGATGAAATGTTTCCAGGTTAACTTTAGAAAAACAAATCTATTTGAATGTTGCTATTGGGTTATTGAAGGCATTTTTGACAAAACATATTATAATAAAGTTGCGTCATATGCAAGTTGGCCCCAAGGATAATTGTAATTAATTTTTCTGAGAAAAAGTCTTTTCGTCCAAACTACAAAAGGGTGCCCACAGGAGGAATTATTATACCCGCTTATTTGTAACCTTGCAGTTGACGAATTATTACACACCCTAACAGATATCGGCATTGAATGCCACAAAACAATGCTAAGATAAATTCGGAGACATATTTTGTGGCCAAATGAAAATGAACATCAAGAACACAACCATTCGGTGTTCCAATATAGGATTCAACATTAACCTAATTAAGACGACAATTTTTACATATGTACAAACAAAAACCCATAAAATAAATAGGAGTTAACGACACGCTGTTAGAGTTTTCCATTTCTTTTGAGGAGTTTTCGACCAAAGTAGCACATGAAAGCCTGACGTGGACTATATCGGGAATAAAGCCACATTATCAATAATATATTCAAAAGTGAATACATCTCAATGGTTTAAGAGTCAATTTGCAGATTTAGACACTCAGGTACACTCAGGATTTTATTGAATGGAAAAAATATCAAAGCCATAGAGTAGTTCTGGGAAAATCGTTAAAGTATCAGAGAGTGCAAACAGCTGCCAGTCCCTAATAACATAACAAGTAATTGCTAAAAATTGTACAAAAACCCGACTGCAACAAAACAAAACCCACTACTACTGTACGCAAGAACTATATGAGAATTATATAAATAATATGACAGAGCATTGAATGAAAATGCAAATTTACATTAATATCATTAAAGGTCATTCAAAATGAAAAATGATAAGAGAAACCTAAAAATGATTTTCAAATAACTATCTAATGATATCTATACAACGTATTAAAGTTTGTCCACTTTAACATTTTTCTTTTTTTCAAAATATGTCGTTTGTTTGTCGCCATATTGAATTTTGACTACCGCACGTAACAATCATCAAAATCGGTCCATGCTATTTGTCTCTATAGTACCATAAAGGAACATACATACATACATAGAAAGTTAAACACTGTACCCTTCTTTACGCCGCGCAGTTGGGTAAAAAGAAAAAACGCTGCTGCTCCATCAAATAGTGCGATCTTGGCACATATAGATTTTTTTCCTTAGGAATATACCAAATTTGGTTGGTAAGTTCGAATCCCTTTTAAGAAAGTCGGGTTAAGCGTGTTCATTAAAAAAAAAAAAAAAGAATCTAAATATTCAAATTTGAAGGCTCTATCTTTTATAGTCTTAAAGATCTCGATTTTCATACAGACAGACAGACGGACATGTCTATATCGACGGAAGGTCTATATCGACTCGACTTTTGATACTGAGCAAGAATTTATATTATTTATGGCGTCTGTTTCGCCTACTTCTACCTGTTACATAATTTTTGCATAGACTTAAACAGATAGATTCATTGTCAGATTTTCTGACTGCACATTTTAGACTCTTATGGCACTTATGTAGAATTGCTCTCGAAAGTCTTTATGAAATTGCATTAGAACCCGATTTCATGATACATTTCGGTATAGGACGACGGTTATAACAACAAATTCCAAGAAAAAGAATGGAGTTATTAAAAGTTTGTTCTTTATGTCATATTCTGGAGAGGATTGGCTTCGATTGGAATAAGAATTCAACAGCAATACTGGCAATAATTGGGATTCCGTAAAATAAATAGGTTCCTTAAATAATTTTAAAAGGAACTTAGACAAATTTTCAAAAGGTTCTCATATCTTTAAATGTGATTTCGACTTTAGTTATACGATTTACTGGTGACAGTAAATTAAACGCATATATCTTTTATTTGTTGGAGTTAAGCTGTTTTTATATTTCCGAAATGGAATGAGATTGACGGAATTGATTTGGTGATGGTTCATTTCCTTATCTTTCAAAACTGTATATATATGGTAATTTCAGGAAAATTTAATAGCTTACAATTATTTAATAGTTTACAGATATTTTCTTAAAATATCTTTGAATTTTTGAGAGATTTCGATCATTTAAATCTTAAAAAATAAAACACGCAAATTAAAAGAAACATAGCCTTCTCTATATCTTTTATATAGTTTCGAAGTCAAAATGGAGATAAACTAAAAATACTACTATTTGCAATACACAAGGATCCCTCAAGAAGTTTCATATCTA
Organism: Leucophenga maculata; assembly: GCA_035044805.1. NCBI lineage: Eukaryota > Metazoa > Arthropoda > Insecta > Diptera > Drosophilidae > Leucophenga > Leucophenga maculata. Next base: position 648,078 of record JAWNNP010002078.1, on the reverse strand, counting down.
TTGTGGGTCCGTCACTAATTTTTTTAAATACAGTTTACATGGGAAAAGCAAAAATTATATGGTGGGCAGATAATTATTACATTTTGTTAACTGCTATATTTAATGAGTTACTATTAAAAATTATATTCGCTAAAATATTCGCATAAATGGTCATATACATTCTTATATTTGCTTAAATTAAATATATATAGTATATCAATATTATTTGGACTGAATTGCAATGCCAAACAAATTGGTTTGCGATAAAAATCCAAAAACAACAAATTGTTAAAAAAAAAATCAACTGGAACAACGACAATCGACAAGCGAAATCGACATAATCATATCGTGAGAAATTCGGTATACTTTAGCAGATGGTGAAAGACAATAACAGCAACAACAATAACAACAACAGTAGATAGCAGTAACACGATTACTGAAGGCTAAAAAGGATCCAAGCGTCTATCGGATAGGGCAGACATGCAGTTACCATATACAATATATATACGCGTTTGTATGTATAGTTGGAAAAAAGCATTTTCATGCTTCAAAGGCATTATAAATAAAACCCAGATGGAAATCGCAAAAAAAGAAAAAAATATGAAAACAAGAGCAAACTTTAACCGGTGTAACCGAAGCTTTAATATGCTTCTATAAGAGTAAGATATACATTGACATAGATTACTAAAAAGAAAATGTGGACAAATAGTTCAACTTTAGCTCACAACACTTATTATTTTGCGCATAAATATATATTTTAATTATGCATATACAGCATATACAGGGTAGGACATAGATATGTCCATCCTTCGCTCCAAATGAATTGGGATATTTGTAATCTGATATGGTTTTTCGCAGTTTCTTTATTCAAATTGTTCATCCTTCTACAATTATGTGCATCACTACGCAAGCTTTCGAGAAAATCTTATATTTATCTAAAAGTTTTCCCTGAAAATGATTTAATTTGCTCTACGCACATTAATACTCTTTTGTATACTTACTTTTAAGTTGATATCTGCAAAACATGCAATTAGAAAAATCTGAACCACTTCTTCTGGCGGCTTAAATCGATTCCAAGCAATTTAGCTTTGACAGGGAAGAATTTAAATATATTATTGGATGTTAAATCACAACTGATCGGTCAATTTAAAACTTTTTCCTTAATCCAAATTAATTTAGACTCAATGAGAATGTCATTGCCAGGATGCAAGTATATATCACTCAGAACTAGCCCACTTCCTCTGCCTTCATTAATGCTAGATATTTCATTCTTAAAAAAAAAGCAACCATTTGTAACGTTCGGGAACTAACGAACAATTTGGCTTATCCTATTGCAAAGGCTTTGAAACTCAAGACCATAGATCTTGATAATTTGATCTTGCTCCACATTATAATAAGTAGAAGTACAATCTAAAAAGAACATCCGGGCTCAACCGAGAACCTGGAACCTCTCGCACCCAAAGCGAGAATCATACCACTAGACCATTGAGCCGCTTATACAAATGGGATATTAAGAGCTTTGAGTTATTAAAATTTCAGTTTTCAAGTCTTTGTTTTTGTAATGGATTCCAATATATATTGGAGTTTATTTTGGCTTTGAAAATTGAAACTCATCGTTCATTGACGTATGATGACATTAACAAAGACAAACATCTGTGTGTATTGAAAACAGTAATTTTTAAAAGTGTATTTCAATATGAACATTTTAAAATAGAGTCGTGTATGAGTAAAGTAAACACCTCGATATAGTGAAACTTAAATTTAAGCATGGATTACTGTATACCGATCTTAATAAAACAGGAGATACCTTTCATGCCAGCTCAGAGTCAAAATCTGTCGTCGGATACCCAAGCAATTGAACCATTTAAGCAATATTATTTATGAGTTGAAAGTTTGGAGTGACCAATTTTACTTACTTACTTACTTATGTGGCCCTCAACCGTCTGCCGGTCATGGTCGCGTCTAGGAAGGCGCGTTAGAAACCATAATCTTGTGCGCGCTGGCGCATTCGTTTTGAATGCCAAGTACGGAGAGATCTCTCCATACCTGGTCATTCCATCGAGTGCTCGGTCGTCCTCTATGTCGGCGTCCGCCAATCAAGTTTGGTCCCCCAATGTAAACCATGCGTGCTGGAGCTCTTTCATCCATTCGAATGAGGTGCCCAGTCCAGTGCAGCTGCTGGAATCTTGCGCTGGACTATGTCAAACTAATCGAACAGCTCCTACAGCTCGCGGTTCATACGGGACCTAAACTCGTCGCCGACTCTAATAGGACCAAAGATCCTGCGAAAAATCTTCCACTCGTAGATTTCCAACGCTGTCTCGTCCGACTCAATCACGGTCCATGCCGTGATTGAGTCGGACGAGAAAAAAAAAACATCTGATTGCAAGCGTGATTCTTCGCCTGATCTCCAGGCTGACGTTGTTGTTACTGGTTGTCTCTGTTCCAAGATAGACGAAGTTTTCTACAACACTGAAGTTGAAATTCTCCATCGTCACTGACCGTCCAAGACGCATTGACGGAGTGCGAGAAGATACCAAGTACTTCGTCTTGCCCGCAATCACCGCTAGACCCATTAGCCGAGACTGTTTTTTCAATCTCTGAGAACATGCCGTTCCTGCGTATCGATGATATCGATGTCATGTATTCCATCAGAAGATTGAAACAATCGCACGACAGAGCATCGCTCTGCCTGAAACCTCTCTTGGTATCAAAGGGGTTGGAGAGGTTTTTCCCCACCCTGAAAATGCTTTGTGTGTTAGACAACGTAGACAAATATGCTTCCTGAAAGAATGTATGCCAGCTAAACTGAAAAAACAGCTTCGGGGAGAAAATCGGAGAAAGTTCAGAATAACATTGCAACCGGTCAGCACAAAGTTTAACTCATTACAATTGGGCATGCAAAGAAGCCGAGCTCTTTTAAAGCGAATGACATTCCAGTAGAATACTGAAACTCAGAGAGCAATCTGCAATCTTCATAGAACGTTTTCACTATTGTAAGAAAGGGCGACATCACACAGTTTTTAAAAACTTTAACTTGTACTTTAACTTAACAATGTTTGCTTAGAATCTGCTGGAGACATATGTAATAGTGAAATGTTGGAAGCCTTTATTAGAATGGTTCAATGTAATAAAGCCAAAAAAATAAAGCGAAGATGAAGACGACGATGTTTCTTTATGCTTACTTTTAAAAATAATTACAGGATCATTAAAAAAAAGTCCATGGCATGAAGAGATTACTGCTAGTTCTTATCCCGTAGGTAAATTTATTGACCTTTGTTTTCGTCTACTTGTTCAAAAAAAACATCTGTATACATTGAGAACAATAATATGTACTTTAAGATACTAAGCTTATTATGACCAGAAAGACGAACGACTTTAAAAACATTATTGTTTTCGAAAAATCGATGCGTGGGAATTTCGATGATTGGTTTCAGGGTCATATTGAAAACACCATGTATCGTTACCAGTAACATTGTTGAAAAGGAAGATTTGATCCTTTTTGGCATCTTTAATGAAGTATTTCGAATGTTGAATGTGTTGTTGAATGTTGTTGTTGTCTGAGCTGCTCTGCATGTAAATTTTTCATTATGAGATGCTGCCATATTTTACATTTATATTTTGAGCATTTTTCAATATTAGAAAAATCTTCATTAAAATCTCTCTATAAAAATCTCTTTTTGAGTGTCAAACTTACTGTCAAATTGCAAATAGCCAGCTTAACAAAATTTAATAAAGGGTATACGAAGTAAAACTGTACACCAAGCAACCAACCAACCAATCAGAAAACAATGCGTGGGCGTATAGCAACCGAATAGCAGAACAGGAATAGCAGATAATGGAGTGCTTAATACTGCATGAAAAAAGCTTTTTCGAGCGTTTGTGGCTGCACGCCTGGCAAATTTTCACACCAACTTGCAACATGCTAGCGACCTTCTGCTAAAGATGACGATGAATTAAGCAACGCAGCATCAATAAATTTTGCTCCAGCTACTCAACATTCTGTCCTGTCATCACTAGGTCCTTTACGGCCCCTTTTCGACCGCTCAGTACATGGCAAACAAATTTGTGGCATGGCACCCGCATAAAACACTTGAAATTCATGCTACACAACAAATTGCGAACAAGTGCGTGTATGGACCAACGGGGGTAGTATGCGGCAGCTGTATACCGAATAAAATTTTCTGATTGGAAGCAGTGAGCGTGCCAAAAGGCAATGGGATCAGTGTATATAATAGAAAAGAAGGAGGGTTTGTTTATTCTACGCAAATAGTAAAACAGTCAACTGCCAAAGGATGCGCACAGCATGCAGCTGCAATAATACAGACTGTGCTAAAGGGGTTGGGCGCCGGCGCTAATGGTTTTGTAATGTCTCCTTGATTGCCTTTTTACAGCTTTTTCCTGCACTCTCTCAAAGGATTATTTGCACGTTGATTTAATTGTTTGGGCGTTCAGTCTGTTGATTCACTTACAATAAACACTTAATAAACTATTAATCTAACCATTTTTATTTACTCTTCTTCTTTACAGCCGGCGGCGTTGCGCATTCGTTGTCCTGGTATCGGAAAGGTGATCGCTATCCGGGTAATAAATTATATGCACGCACTTGGACGCCAGAGGATCCACGTGCTCCTTTGCAACTTACTGACCCACAACTACAACAAACTTCACAATTTGAATTCAATAACTCAAATAATTCAAGTGAATCGGAATTTAATGCAAATGGCGGCAGTATGACCATCGATATTGACCTTACCAACACTATTTAAGTGAATTGTGTTGCGAAGAGGGCGCCAAAAAACGAGCGATTGAAAATGGGAAATTTGCAATGCATTTTTTTTCAGAAATTAAATTATTTTGAAACAATGCAAATAGTATACAATTTATGCTAGTCACACATGCAAAACGAAACTACTTTCTATATACAACTTATATATGAATGAAAAACCCAAAAATGGAAACAATATCTTTTGAAATGAAAAAAAAAAAACATGTTCTGTGGTATTATATTAATTTTAATTCGCTATTTAATGTTTTATGCCTAGTATTTAGTTTAAGTTTTTGCGTAATAATAAAGTATAAAAATATATATATAAAAAATTTAAAAATCTAGTATAATAACTATAGCCACTTCCGGCTATATTTTGTTAGTTTCGATTTCTCCTTCGGCAAAGTGATTCAATTAAGTCTTAGAAACAATTGAGAACCGAAAATATTAAAATATATTATTTGATAATACATATGTGCAAATTTGTGTGCTGATCTCTAAAGATTTGAATTATTCCAACGCGTTTTCGGTCACCCTCTTTTACGCCGTACACCATTTATGCTGGTGCTTCGTTTTTTATCCGGAGAAGACAACCAGCCCAATGTAGAATTTAAAATTTTATGCGTTGGACTATGTTGGAACCTTTCCGAATACTTAATACAACTGATTATTAGTACGGTGCAAAAATCGTGCAAAACATCTTTCTCTCGAACACTCCTATAGCCGCTTCATTCAATTCTACGAGTATTAGGGTACATGCTTTCGCGTCATACAGCATAGTAGTGTTTATTAGATTCGTACAATCTCTTCGAGAGTGCTGTGAGTGACAGTTCTACTTCTAAATTGCTTGATTATCATGACTATTCACTTCATCTACAGACTTTTATTGTTTTTTCTGGGTATTTTTATTTCCAGATATACAAAGTTTTCTACAACACAGAAAATGAAACTCTACATCATCACAGAATGTTCAAGATGCTATGACGGTGTGCGTGCAGATACCAAGATCGAGAACGAGAACGCATTGCTAACTTGGCGTTATTGCGTGTAGATGATGCCAATGTCATTCGCATAAGCGAGCAGCATCCCTTTCTTCCAGAAGATTGAGCCTGACATTTGGTTTGAAATAGATTTAAAACACGAAGAAAAATTACAGAACTAAATTGTTTTTTATTTCATTATTCAACTATTTCAAGCCGCGGTTTTGGCCGCGTCCCATATAGCCAAACTGCTCACATTTGTTCAATGGATCTTAGTTCTCACGATCACATTGTCATGTATGCAATTAATGGCGGCGAGAATACGGGAATACGGGAGTGGGTGCCAAAAGGCGAGTCAAAGCCCTATGATAAACAAGTAGTAAAATTACAGTAAGACGCCCTGTACCAGTACAGATCATCTAACAAACACATTAAATGTTTCCCCAGCTTGTGACCAAGCAGTGCAAAACAAAACGCTAGGAAATTAACATAAAAAAATGGTTCTGATGAAAAGTATTTTGCACCACCAACTTCTCACTGCACGAATATGCCTTATAAAACATTTTTTTATGTATGATCCGATTTTTAATGAAGTTTTGGGATTTTGGCTTAGAGAGACGTTATCTCTATACTGGCATACTTAATATTTGTTTTGTGCCAAAGAAATTTTTAGCCTCTATCTATTACCGTTTCCGAGATCCTTTCGTTAATACTGACGCACAGAAGGACATGGCTATATCGACCAAAGTTACCCCCGGACCAAAATGAGGATAACTTTGGGTATCTCCGACCATAATTCCTACCTGTTACATACCAATAGGCTCTTGTAACATCGGTACAGGGCCACAAAATTTCCAAGCACTACTGAGATCGACTGACCTAAGCAGCTGCTGTAAACATACTGATTGACAGATCGCGCAAAAAGTTGACATCATAATTAAGGACAACCAACGCCTACGCGGTTTATAACCCAAATTAATAAGCTTACTTCTGCCGATCTCATTAGCATGTTCATCGAATTTTATCCCTGTTCTTTATATGGATGAATTTATTACGAATTTTGTTTACCCACTATTTGGGGCTGGGGCACCGACTTGGACCAAACTTTATAAAATTACTTCTCCCAATCACATTACCATGTATACCAAATTTTATCTCTGCATGACAAAGTTTATCGCTTATATGGGTAGATCGCTCCATTATATTTTGACAAGTGGCAGCCTATGTTCTTTTCCATCCAGCATTATACTTGAAGTTCCTTTCAAAATATTGTTCACTATTTGAAGGTTTTCAACTGTTCACTCCATGTATAAAAATCTAGATGTTCAATACATCGGCTGTTGATTATACCTAGTCGTGTCTAGTATCTTAAAATGTTCATTTTGAAATACAGATGTTTTTCTTTTTTTCGTATGACATCGTATGTCCATCTTTATTACTCGAGCGGTGTGTATCGGGGCATAATCATGTTTAAATATTGAAGGTAATGGCCCCAAAATGTTAGAATAGTGTGGAAATGCCTTTTCAAGTAGTTCTCTGAAGCGTGTGACATTCTTCTAAGATGAAACGAATTAAAGTTGAATCGTGTCATAAAATGAAATGGGATCCCATAGCTTTACTCCCCCAATCACTGCTATTGGGACGGTAGTAGTGCTATTCCTTTCTTATGTCATGGAAGTAGTAGTTGAACTCTTCTGGTCCATCTAAATTAAAGTGGTTTTCTTTTCTTTCAAAACGAAAGGTTGCTGACAATAGTTTTGATAACTAACTACTTCACTATAGTTCGTTGGCTCTTCAAGAGACCAAAGTTTAAATCTGGTATCACTTTTTCACCGGTATGGAGTCCTTAATCGCCTCCAAGTAGGTTAATGCAACACTTTTCTCTACGTTTCTCTCAATTTCGCTCTTTAATGCGACACTCGTCTTTGTACCAATAGTTAGTCTGCTTTTTTGAGCAGCGCTGTCTAGTCCTAAAAAGAAACATAGGGGTGGTTGGCTACTTTTCATCTCCTTTTCAACACCATAACAACGATAAAAGTCTGAATAGGGGAATAACATCTGTGAAGCCTTTCGAGCAATGGTCTTTAGAGACAACTGCCAATATTTTGATACTGTTCTTGATAAGGTGTCGGAGCTCTTATGTCCACTTCAGTTTATATCTACACTAACGCTCACGTGACCCTAGTTAATCTTGAGAGTATCTTCTGAAAAGGTTTGTGAATATCCATCAACGTAAGAGTCGTTCATAGCGTTGATCCAATCTTGCGTTCCAACTTGTCAGGAACCCACTTGTTAGATCGGTATTATGAAATTTAGGTCGCTAGTTCGTCCGAGAAGCATACAGCATCTGTATTCTCATGCTCGGTATAGAATTAAAACTCGTTTTATCTCATGTTCGTTCCTTGCTAAAAAATTTCGTGAGTTTCTTAGTTTTAGAATATCTTGAGTTACAAATAATATTTCTCTCTCGCATAAGCTCCTTAACTGAAACTTTAAGGCTGTTAGGAAACTCTGATACAATATCTTTTAAACAAAGAAAGAACACTGTATTCGAATGTGCTGGACTTTGTGATTCGGTACAAGCCTTTGTTGATTTATTTATTTATTGTTTTGTTATACACATTTAGAAAATAGTGGGTGGTAGGTTTGGTCTGTATGAGGGCTACTCTTTCAAGTGATTTAATTTAACCTGTATTTTGCATTTAATTTTTATTTATTACCTTCAATGCAGTGCCAGAAAGTTCAAGTTTCTGGTGTCTTCCTCATGTGGTAATGAGGAAATCGTTACGTTTCGTCTCATTCGCTATCTTGTACCCAAATTTCGAGTTATGTGTAAGGTAACTCCAATGTTCACTTCACCATCCAGGCTAGTAGTAGATTGTAGAATACAATAAAACCTACAAACTAAAATAATTTATATAAATATATGAAATAATAAATAATGAGGTCCTTCCAAATTACTTCAGGTTGTCCTTGTGAACCATCTTCCTCTTAATGAGAACTGTAGCTCCGATCTACTTCAATTTTTTCTCATTGCATAAAGACGTCAGACGTCGTTTTGTTCGTCTTCGCTACAAGTGAGAAGCTTTTCCAGGACTTAGGTCAGTCCAAGTGCCCTAGTGTTATTTGTTGGTATCTGCCTTGCCTCCTTCTGAATGTTAATGTGAATGGAGAAAATCCGCTTTCATACTTATTGGATATAATTTACCATGAAGCACGACAAACAGGTGCCTAACACATTTTTATCGTACTATGTGGATAATTGTTGCTGTGCATGTCAACTAGGGTTAAAAACGCTTGCACGAGCCAACAACTATATTTATTTCACTATTAAATTCTTATCGACAATGAACAATTTTTATTGAACACCTGGATTTGTCAGACATACAGTCACATAATGAACACCCGATCGAATCGACAGACGCCCACCCCCAGCACAAAAAAAAAAAAAAACAAAACTAAAAATGTGCAGCCATGACATGACAGGCATACATCATAAACTGCACACAATATTGAGTTGAGTTAATATTGCACAGCTATGGTGAGGGTGTCTGAGCTGTAAGAATGAAAAATATGAAAAACAAATTGACCCTTTGCACTAGAAAACTAGATAATTATTTCCGGTCTTCGAAAATGCACAGCGCTATCATTTAGCCACGAGTATAATTCATTTTTCTGTGAAGACTTGTGAAATGTTTAAAAAACCATTATTTCATGTTGTACCAAAATTTGTGCGCTGATTCACCTATGCGCGTCTAACGCTCGGTCGGTCGGTCGGTCGGTCGGTCAACCCTGTACATTTGTCATTTCAATTCATCAACTTTCGTTCATACAAGTAGGGTACATATGTTTGGTTGCATAGTTTTGATGTTTATCAGCAATTAGACTTAGACGCTTGCGATTGTCCTGTACGATTGAAGTTCCATTTTTTGATAAATCAATTTCGTTATATGTAAATCTGTTCGATGTGGCTTTATGTTTGTTTATGTTTGACGTTAAGCATTTGATTAGTTCGTTTGGATCTGATAAAAATACATGCAGCTGTTGCAAGCAAGTGCTGAGAAGGGTGTGTAAGATGAGGGTATGCAAAATATAAAATGTTGAAATTTTCTAATAATATGATTAAGTATCCTGCTATATTTTATAAGTTTTCGGTAAAAGTAAAAATTTTAGTCACTATTAATACATACAAATACATATATCAATTTATAATGGTTTGATAACGCTTAACCAATTCCGATGCTTTTAGGTTAAGCGCTTTCAAACCATTAAAAATTGATATACTTGTATGTATTAATAGTTTCTAAATTTAGGGGAATAACACTATTTTTTAATCTTCTCCAAATTAGGAATGCTGATGTATAGCACGATAAAGCCAAGAATTGCAGTCATTCTGATAAATAACTCCATAAAGGAATATTTGGCTTAAAAGTCGGAAAAGGTAGCCTTCATGACATTGTGTCACTTAATGGAGAAATGCTAAATGATTTCGTTGCGAGTCGAAACATTGTAGTTAGCAGCACTAATCCAGCTTCTCAAGATGCTTGTAATCAATGGAGATATATCACCCACATCATGGATACGGCTGCCAAGAAAGTTATTGGCCAGCAGACCTTCAATTGAAATGAAGTTCGAAAATTTTATCAAAATGACAATTGTTTGCCCGATTACGAAAATTTGATGGTTCAGGTGCACAGGAATCATATACAGAAGCCAACTCTCTAAGCTATTGGATGATTTATAAAAATTTGAAAAATAAAGCGGCAAAGTATTAAAATATCAACAGCGCCTTAACGATGCTAGGTATCCTGACATTGAGCTCCAATCTATTAGGATCTATAATGACGATGTACTGCAACTCTTCTCCGTGAAAATCTAGGCAGTCTACGCCGAAACCCAGAAAGTTTGGACAATTTATTCTGTCTCGTGAGCTGTGTAACCTCCAGAGGACAGGGCATGCTGACACAATCCAGCCAACCGGTTCAAGTATAAGCTAAGCCGACAACACACGTAGGTTTTCGACAATATGCTGGAGAATATGGGCACTGCATCAGATATCAACTTCTGCGTATGGAATGCCACTAGAAATAGACTTGCGAGCAAGAGCAAGCCGATGTCTTTGCAGCCCACCTCGAAGAGTGATTTCTGCCCTTTGAGTTACCATCCGACGAAGAGGATAATGCTACGAGACTATCCCTGTCAGCACCACTTCAGCTCGACCTGGCTTAGGCCCCATTTGGCCCTAAGGATGTTGAAGCAATAGTTAAGCGTTGGAAGCTCGAAAAATCCCTGGGATACGACATCTGTAATCGCATGTTGGAGGTGCTGCCCGAGCATGCTCTACTCACTATAAAGTCGATTTTCAATGCCGTACTGAGGTTGCAGTATTTTTTGACGGTGTGAAAGCTAGTAGTCATCACACTGATTTCCAAGTCGGACAAACCGGAGATAGACCCTGAATCCTACCGACCGATAAGTCTGCTGCCTTCAATTTCGAAGATTTGGGAAAGGCATTGTCAGACTTGCTTTGTTATTGCGAGCATTCGATCAGCGGTAGTATCGCAACGCCATCTTTGTGGACATTGAGACGGCATTCTATCGATTTGGCCTCCTGCAAAAGGTCAACAGAGCCCGACGTCGCCTTACTTTGCGCTGATACGGTCATACTTGGAAGGATGTTCCTTCAGTGTCAAAGTGAGGGGATGTTTCTCCTCCACTCTACCAGCAACCACAGGACTGATACAAGGAGCTCCAGTAATATTCCTTCTATTAGCCTCAGATGATGTATACATGTTAGTCTCTACAGAATCGCTGCATGTGGACGTAGACTGGGCCAAACTGGGTGGATTTTTGCATATCCTCCTTGGAACAGCCAGCTGAGGTTATCTATCCACCATTTGATGATGAGCTGGACATACATTGTCGAATAAATCGATAGTCAAACAAATCCTGTCCTATCTATAAGAGCGGAACCCCGCTTATTCCACCAACTACCGTCTCTATTCAGACCAGAAACAAAATATTCTCTAAGAAGCTTCGTAGTCTTAATAAAGACACAAGGCACGTGTTTGTTGATTATTAAGTCACTTACATGCGTATAAGAACAAAGATTTGGACGCGTCTGCACTAGATATCCGTTTCGCATGAAGCCGCAACTGAACAAACGAAACGTTGTCAGGGTAGGAAATAACCTACCTTTTTCATACCACAATAGATTTCATGTATTTTTTAAGCCTTTGCCAATGCCCAAATAAATTGGAAATGAAGTGTTCGATCTTCCAGAAGGAAGTTATGCTGTTCGTATATGCTTATATAGAACACTTCGTCTACCTGAGAAATAAAACAACAACATTTCCTTTGTGGGTTCAGCAAACTACAAATATAGCCTTCTCTCGAAGGAAGAAAACTAAAATTTAAAAGACGCTGATAGTTCTGGCACTGCTGTACGGCGAAGAAGCTTGGAGCTTAATAGAATTGTAAGCAACTTTGGAATTTTCTAGAGAAAGATTTTTCCTAGATTTGTAGACGTTGGAACAGTTCCGGAGATTTTCTATAAAAGTAAAAAAATTTTGTTGTTGTGGTTTATTTAGCAAGAAACAAGAAATGTTGGTTATCATACGGTAATCTTAATAAAATAATCCACACAGGTCGTGATCAGACCACTAGAAGAGGTAGCCCCGAGACAAAAAGTGATTTCATTTACGGGTTTAGTAAAAAAATAGGTTGGGCGTTGTTAATTCAGCTAGTAGCAATAAATTTACCATATTCAAAGTCAATCCTAAAAAATAAAAATTTATTACAGTTCAGATCGGACCACTATAGGAGGTAGCCCTGTACAAACCAGCTATCCATATTTGAGTTATGGCATTGAAAAATTATTATTGTTGGCTTTACTGAAGTTAAATTTAGAGTGCTTTTGCATTAATCTTAATAAAATATTCCAAACACTCATACAAATTTGTGCCTTCTTTCTGGCGCTTTTGGGGAAAAAATGTTGATTCTGTTTTTAATTGAACTAGAAACACTTATTGTGCTGAATTTTACTTCAATCCTAACAAAATTTTCCAAATCTGACCTCTAAATAAGATAGTGAACCAAAAAATTTGTAATTTTTATATTAATTTGAATAAGTTGTGGCCCACGGATCCATATAGGAATATATTCTCCTAGAAATATTTAAATTTAGAAAGCATTGTGTCACGTGGTTTAATTCTAAGAACTTTTGTTTAAAATCTTATTAAGCTTTCACATTATATGCAAAAAATATTAATATTAGAAATTGTTAATAGTAAAGGAAGTACATATCTATTTCTTCGCGTGTAATTGTTTATTTATTTATTTTTTTTTATTTTTTGTGAAAAGTATCTGCTGTAGCAATGAATCTGGAAGGTATAAAAGCTGTTATAGTAATATGATAAAACTAGTCATTCAGAATTTATTCATTTATGTTTTAAGAACTAGTAAATTATAAATATTATATTTCAATGTTATAAACTACACAGTAAACTGAATTCATATTATAAACAAAATTTTATTTTTCCAACATCAACATTTAAATTTAACGCTCTCTTCAAAATTTCCCTTTTAGGTATTTTTCTGTTTATATCAAAATTGTCTAACACTGCCGCGCATTTAAGTACGCAGCAGTGTGTACACAGAACAGCTGTTGCAACAACAACAAAAAACGACTGACGTGTAACGAAAGAAAAACAACAACAAAAATTCTATACACATAGCAATCGGCTTCTTCTCTTCGGCTGAGAAACCGCTGAATTTTTATAGTAAATCTCTTATTTAAATGAAAATTATTGAATAGAAAATAATTTTAACATTATTAAACTTAAGCTTAAAGTGTTCACTAGAAGAAAATACAAATAAAATATGGCTGTGCCGGAAAAAAGTCGTTTTGTCATCTACGCATTTGGCATCTTTTTTTGTTACTTCCTTTACGGCATTGTACAGGAGAAAATAACGCGCGGACGCTACGGTGACCAGCTGCAGGAAGATGGCAAGACAGGCGAACGTTATACCTACGCACTGGCGCTTGTGTGGGTGCAGTGTTTGTGCAATTATTTATTTGCTAAAGGTAAGCGTGCTCGAGTTAAAATTTCATTTGGAATATTTAGAAACTAACTCCCAAACAATACAATTTACAGGCATGCTTGTTGTCAAGCCACAAAAGCCGGACACCACACACACCGGCTACTATGCTGTAAGTGCGCTAACCTATCTACTTGCAATGGTCTCGTCGAATATGGCGCTGCGTTGGGTACCATATCCAACCCAGGTGGTGGGTAAATCAGCAAAACCAATACCGGTCATGATATTGGGCGTGTTAATAGGACGCAAATCATATCCATGGGTACGTTATGCCTGTGTGCTGACAATTGTTGTCGGTGTTGTACTATTTATGTACAAGGAGAGCAAAATATCAAATCTACCCGTGGAGTCTACAGGTCTAGGTGAGCTATTGCTATTCTTGAGTCTTTCCATGGATGGTCTCACTGGCGCTGTGCAAGAACGTATGCGTGCCTCAAGTGCACCATCCGGACAACAGATGATGTTGGCCATGAATTTCTGGAGCACAGTTATACTTGGGCTGGCCTTAACAGTTACAGGTATATACATTAAAAAATTTCATTTATATGCATGTAAACAAAATTAAACTAATAATTTTTTAATACTTAACAACAGGTGAGGGTAAGCTATTTATACAGTTTGCATCACGCCATCCTGAGCTCTGGACACATATTGCCATGTTGGCACTTTGTGGCGCATTGGGTCAACTATTTATCTTCCTACTGGTTGCCAATTTTGGTCCACTGGCCTGCTCTGTGGTCACAACAACTCGCAAATTCTTCACTGTGCTATGTTCGGTTATCATCTTTGGTAATGTGCTTGTTCCACGTCAATGGTTCGGTGCTGTACTCGTCTTTGCTGCACTCTTTGCCGATATGATCTATGGTAAAAAATCAGCAGGTGCGAAAAAAGCGCCAGAGACTAAGGAGAAAGTGCCAGCGGAGGAGAAGAAAAAACTGATTTCATAGAATTTATAGTTATTAGATGATTTAGTATAATAAAGTCCGCATATATAGTTTATACTTAAAATACAATCTTACCTCATATAAGGCCCATAGGGTTTTCAACGGCAACAAATACTACTACATATATATATATATATACTATATAACAAACTGCTACTTTTACAGTACTGTACAAATTGCGTCTATATACATATTATATATATCTTTATATATATATGTATACATATATATTTATATATATGTGCATCATTTACACTCCATTTTAATTGAATTTTATGTGTAGCGTATTTAATTAATTGTGTAGCAATAATTTATAGATTTTTTTTATGAACTTGCATATATAGAAATTGTATTAAATGACGAAAGTGTAGAGCATGACAAAGAACTACTTGATTATATAAACTGGCAACTTTATCTTTGTTTTCTTTGGAATTTTATTAAGCTTTTTATTGGAATATTTCAAATAAGAAGTGGTTTGATATTGAAGAAAAATTTGAAGAACTTTAAATTGCTGTGTATACATTTTCAGTGGATGTATAAGGCAAGTCGTCTGGCTACCTGTAGAGAAAACAACAGGTGTACCAAATTCCCTGCAGACGCTATATAGAGCACTGGAGGGTAATGCTTAGACAAAAGCTAGAACACTGACTAAAATATTGAACAGATTTCGCGATACTCTGTATGTGCCTATCTGGATGCGTATAGAATGTTTTATTGAAATAATAGAAATTTACCAGCATTATTTTTGTTAATAGAAATTTTTGTTTGACCGACTGTGCCCTACTCACCGCTTGGCAGTGGTCCAAGCGGGTACAACTACAAAAATAAGAAAATCAAAATAAATTGAAAATTGCAAATTAGATTACAAGGATGCATTATAAGAAAAAAAAAAAAAAAAGGAGAGAATTTATTATAGATAGAACAGACAGCTCGAAGTGAGTTATTAAGGGCGCAAATAGACGTCCAAAAAGGCAATTTTATTGGCACAAAATGGCAAATTGATCGAATGGGGGCATTAAATGAGATTGATTGAAGCAAGTAAGGGGAATCATTATCACCAATAAGAATTTTATGGAAAAAATCCACAGAGAGCATAGATCTACGCTATGAAAGGAATGGAAGCTCAATTCATTTTAATCTATCATTTTAAGATTGAAGATTTACATGGATATCTCAATTAAGACTGCGAAGAGCAAAAAGAAGAATCAGTTTTGGTGAATACCATAGTAAGGATTCCATACACATGATCGAAATTCTAAAATTAGGCGGACAAGTGAGGTATAGCGAAGTTTAGTGATATAAGAATCATTAAACTTTTTATTTACACCTACGCTTAACAAAGCCAAGAATAGATTTTGCTTTATTTACCATTGATCCAATGTGTTTATTGTAAATATGATTAGGTTCCATAAGGATACCTAAATCATTATAAGAATACACTGAGTCGGTATTTAAAGAATAAGTTTCAATACTATAAATAATGAAATGTCATACATTTACATTTTGAGAAATTTAGATTTAAGTTTAGCAGCAAACTGTGTTGGGAGACATCAGAATATAGGCCCAAGGTTACTCCCTTGGGGAAACCCAGAATCTATGAGAATAGTTTTAGTTAAACAATGGTTGAATTATCGAAAAGAGAGGGTGGAAAACCTATAGTTTTCAATTTGATCAAAAGGTGATTGTGACACACATTATCAAAAGCTTTACTAAAGTCTGTGTATATGACATCAGTTTGGAAGCCAGACTCAAAACCATTATTCACAACAGAAGAAAATTCTAACAGATTTGTGCAAATGGATTTGCCTCTACAAAAACCATGTTGCTAAGGAGTGTCACCAGACTTCAACGACTGTTGCAGTTGATCCATAAGGATTTTTTCAAATAGATTTGGTAACTTGATCTATCAGACTTGCTGCCTTTTTTATGAAGTGTAATAATAAAAGATTCTCTCCAAAGAGATGGGATCTTGCATAGCATTATAAAGAGGTTGAAATGAATCGATAAGGGAAAACAAATGGAGATGAAATACTGTTTTAGTATACTACTGGGAATGTTATTAGGTCCAGGTAAGGAAAAAATTTAAAGGATTAAATAGTTCGAAAAAATTTAAAGGATTAAATAATTCAAATAGATATAATAGGCGGAGATATGTAGTCAATGATGTAATGTTGTAAAAATATATAACGGTAGGATTACTGAGCAATTAGAAAACGTAAAAGTCAGCAAACAAATTTGATATTTGCGAATCAGACCATAATCACTTTTCCAGTTCGCATAAAAATAATTAGACGAAGGTTACGCCACACAAATAATAGTGCACCGATTTTAGTAAAAAATATTCTCATTACTAAATATCCTAATTTTTCAATCAACCATTTTTGAGACATTCTTATAAAAACGCCATTGCCAAATTTTATCTTATTAAATTTTAATTTAAATCAACATGCGCACTGCATCCCTAAGAAATTCAGTTGCACAGCTGTTTGTATGGTTGGTTGTCATGTTTAGAGATGGCCTATCAATCGATACTTTAAACTTACAAATCATTACTTCGGGTGACTTCTTTTTCTTTTTTATAGAGTTTCAAGCAAACAGACTTCTTCAAACACAATATTCTGTAGGAGAGATCTCTACGTACTTGGCATTCAAAGCAACATGCGCACTGCATCCCTAAGAAATTCAGTTGCACAGCTGTTTGTATGGTTGGTTGTCATGTTTAGAGATGGCCTATCAATCGATACTTTAAACTTACAAATCATTACTTCGGGTGACTTCTTTTTCTTTTTTATAGAGTTTCAAGCAAACAGACTTCTTCAAACACAATATTCTGTAGGAGAGATCTCTACGTACTTGGCATTCAAAGCAGCCAGCGCGCACAAGACAATGGAAATTCACCCATACTGGCTTGAGTAACTTCATCTTATACTTCCTAGAGAAAGGAACGATAGTAGTCTTAGATGGGTTAATACTCAGTCCTATCTTAGAGCACCAAGATCTTGTGATGTTAATGCCCATCTTAATTTGATCACATAGTGTGTCTTCATGCTTCCCCATGCAGATAATAACTATGTCGTCCGCATAGTCTTGGCATGTAATGCCATTATCTGTAAGAAGCTCTAATAGTTCATTCACCACGAGACACCACAGGTTTTGACTATAATTTTTTTTATCAGGTAGGCTAGTCTCGACTGTTCTTGAGGATCTATACTCCTCTTGTTAAGTGCCTTTGCAACTTCCGTGTGTGATGTGTTCTCAAAGGCACCTTCGATGTCCATGAAAGCACAAATGGCTGTTCCTTTGTCCTTTATGGCATTACGAATACGGGTATCTAGCTGGTAAAGGGCAGTTTCACTGGATCTGCCAGACCTATATGCATGTTGATTTCTGTGAAGTGGTTCCTTAATTAGGTAAGTGGTCCTGATGTGGTTATCCACTAGTTTTTCTAAGGTGTTCAGCATAAATGAGGTAAGGCTTATTGGTCTGAAGGACTTAGGTGAGAAGGTGGTCTTTCTTGCCCGCCTTCGGGATACACACCACCTTTGCTTTTCTCCAGCACATAGGTATATAACCGAGTGCCAGGCTACTTCTAAACATTTTCAACATTGGCACTATTAGAAGGGGTAGTCCCCTCTGTAGCAATGCTGGGAATATTTCATCGACCCCAGGCGATTTGAAAGGTTTGAATGAGCCGATGGCCCAACTTAGCCTGCCTTCCGTGTAAATATCACTTGCTAGTTTCCAGTTCGTTCTTCTGGTGTCACCCTGTTGCAAGTATTCTGGTGTATTTTCTTGCAGTATGGGGACGCATTCTGGAAAGTGAGTTGCGAGTAAAAAGCGTGCTTTCTCCTTCTCATCTTTCGTAAATGTACCATCTGGCTTCTTTAAACAGAGTCCTTGAACTGTTTTAGGTAAGCCTTTTACCGAAACGCACGAATTGATGAAACAAGTTTATGGGAATAATTGTCCATCTCGTACCAACAAACGGTTGGCCGGCACAAATTTTTGATGCAGGAACAAATCATCAAAATTGTTCGTGAATTCATAAAAAATGAGCCCAAATTGTCAATGCGGTTCATGGAATTGGGATTGTCCGAAGATTCAAACCATCTCATTTTGGTCGATCATTTAAGCTTCAGGAAGGTGTGTGCACGATTGGTTCCGCATCAATTGAAATACGAGGAAAAGGCGCTTCGGATTCAACATTCGAAAGACATCATTAAAGATGCCAAAAAGGATCAAAACTTCTTTTTCAATATTGTTACTGTGACGAGACATGGGGTTTTTAATACGATCTTGAAACCAAGCATCGAAGTGCCGAATGGAAGCTGCACGGTTAGTCAAAAATCACGTTTGTAATAGTCAATAATGAAGACAATATTGATTTGTTTCTACGATTCGAAGGGCATTATTCACCAAGTGTTCGTTCCACCGGACCAAACAATTGATGGGCTATTTTATATTGGTGTTATGAGTCGTTTGCTCCATAGTATTTGGCCAGAATTACGCGAAGAAGGAAGTTGGCGTTCGTTGCACGATAATGCGCCATCTCTCGACACTTTTGACCGATATTTTGACCAAAAATCGCATTTTGACCATCAACCACTCGCCGTATTCATCTGATTTGGCATCATTTAATTTTTTTTGTTCGGCTAGCTGAAATTATCCATGAAAGGATCGCGATATGCTGATCTGGAGTCCATCCAAAAGTTGTGCACTGACGTAGTAAAGGTCATTCCGGCCAACGAGCTAATTAGTGTATTCAGTGGAAGCGATATTACTTTGAATAATAGAAATAAGTACTCAAAAATCTTTTGTAGTTTTCATTCTATTCCAAAAGTTCGGGAAATATTGAGATAACCTTGTAAAACCGGCATTGTCAGATTTTACCTATTGACATTAATGTTGCCACTTCCCGAAATATAAATAGTGACCCTCGTATATCGATTAGAGACTGAGATATGATCAATTTTATGTATTTTTTTCCAGCACTGCCAATTTCTTCTTCGCACTATTTTCTACAATGTCATTCTACATTTATTTTCTTGCCTATCAAAATCGGTCGGATAAATTTGGCACGTTTTTTTTTATATGGAATATATTTGTGTACATATTTCTTAATAAGAAAATGACCACGAGACTGGTAAAAAATAATTTCTTACTAGAATATATATATGTAGTTCGCTAAATACTATCCATATACATTTTTTAAGAATTAAAGCATTGTGTTGGGTAGTGAACTATTCGTCGTTGCATTGCACACCCATTTTTTATTTTGAAATTAAAAACATTAAAATATATACATTTTCTGACTCACTTACATTATAAGCTTTTCAGCGTTTCAAAAATATTTTATCAATCATATGTTCTTCACTGCACTTTCCAAAAACAAAATCAACCAACTCGACAGCCCTGTTTCAACTACTCGAACAGCTGATTCTAAAATGCATCTGCGCATGCGCTACACAAAAATATACAAAAAACACACAGAGCAACAGCAACAACAACAAAACTATTCGCAAAAACACAGCCCGCCAGTCAAGCAGCAATTGTTGTTGTTGCTTTTTGCGCCGTATATGTGAAAAGAATTTCGGTCGTCGTCGTACGTTTTTGTCGCCAAGGATTACTTTTGTCTCGCGTTCTGCTTTTGTCAGCTTTAATTTTTTTTTGCTCTACAAATCCAAACAAATGCTTTAATTAGTTGTTCTACTTAAAAAGCGAAAAAATGTGCGCTCAAATCTACAACTCAAAACAAGAATTGTGCAATAATAATTGAATTGAAAAGCAGCCGTTATAAAACCAAATACATAAGTGAAAAATAAAACGTGTGCAATAAAAAAAATAATAAAATTTTAAATAAATTTTCAGCAAAGAAATGCTGCAAAATATATCAGCAAAGTGCAATAAAAATAAATTGAAAAATACATAAAATAAGAGTATAAATAAAGTGCAATTAAAACGACAAAAGTGAATAAGAAGCAGCTAAAGCTGAATATGTATGTATGTAAAAAAAAAAAAAATTTAATTGAAACAAATTTGTTTTTGAGCAACAAAAAAGAAAAAGGTTTGTAGTCTTTGAATGGTTTTATTCGTAGCTTTTTTTGTAAATGGTTTTGCACTTCAGCTGCTGTTCAATACATTAAAACTCAATGCATGTCAATTAAAATGCATTCACTTTCATTCAAATGCGAATTTTTTTTGTTAAAAATCGAAAGAATTTAAATTTGTTGCTTATTTGTTACTACCCCCCCCCCCGCTTTAAAATATATATGAAACGCTCTTAATTGCTTATGTTCTCTCACTGTTACTTGGTTGCACTTGCCGCCCTCTATTGTAAATACATGTATTAGTGCGTTGCTCACTCTCTCTCTCTGTCTCTCTCGTTTGCTCTTCTTTACAAGATGTAACTAACGGTGGTTGACCGCCATGTGCTTGTCTTTAAATTTTGCCGGTTTTTAGACTGTGTCTTTGTTGTTCTTGTTATTGCTGTGACGTAAACCTCTGCCTCTTTCCCTATTTGTCTCTTACACGCGAGTTTCCGGTTCAACACAATTCTTATTGGAAATTTCTTATTAGAAATGACTTATGTGAAATTAATTAAATAATTTTAAAACACAAATTAATTACTTTTGCGAATACATATACATATGTATATAGTGTAAAGTAGAGACGCATTGTTTATACAGATTTATTAAATGTATATAGATATATGTATGTATGACTTTGTGCTTTGTGCAAAATTGACAGAAATTCGTACGTACTTATATTTAAATAAATTTAATGCCTCAACCTATATTTTGTTTATAGCTTATCGTAATAAACAAAAAGAAACAAAACTGTGTGATTTATGATTCAGCATATTGAACATTTTATAGTGCTACTTAAAAGAATAAATTGTGCTGTAGTCAAGGTGCTCGATTATAGAATACCCTACGTGTTCTCATGATGAATGGTGTATTAAAGATTGAGTGATAAGACAAAATAAGTGTACAATTTAATTTATTTATGTGTTCCATATAAATTTCAAGGGATTTACATATGTTTAGTGGTTTCAAAATTTGTACAACTTAAATATTTTGGTGTTAAAAACTTGGAATTCAATCAATTTTCATATGAACTAAACAAGTATAGCACATTTTATATATGCTAGACTAAATCGAAATAAAATATATCCACCTTTCCAGTAGTTCTTATTTGTTCTGATGTCTTTTACGGCCAAGCTGCACAAGATTTCTTTCTTGACTTAACTGAATATTGTTTTTAAATGTAAAGAGGTTTATATGTCTATATAAATCGGTTGTATTTGTCGAAAATGTTTAATCGAGATGGGATAATGCATATTTGCAACTGTTCTGGAGAATTTTCCAACACTTTTACACTTTTTTTGCGGATATTTCCGTTTTTTGAGAAGTGTCCAG
Organism: Leucophenga maculata; assembly: GCA_035044805.1. Lineage (NCBI taxonomy): Eukaryota > Metazoa > Arthropoda > Insecta > Diptera > Drosophilidae > Leucophenga > Leucophenga maculata. The sequence continues at coordinate 625,889 of JAWNNP010002078.1, read as the reverse complement.
TTGCGTGCATTTTATAGAACTTTTTTTCTTATATTCCTCGATTTTTTAAATATTATATTACAAAATGACTTAAAGTATCACTCCAAGTTGAAGCATTGGGCGAAAATAAATTACCTCCAACGACTTCTATCAACTGCTAGGACTCTTAATTCACTTGTGGCTTGCCATAGGTCAGCGTTTGAGTTTGTTTCTGGCCAGAAGATACGTCAGATAATCCTCTCACATTTGTTGACGAAAGATGGAAGCTTTCTGCCAATCCTGTCTTAAACATTCCACGTCTGTATCGCTGCACCCCCAACTGCCGATATATAGCTGTCAAGATTGGGGAATTTGTCAACATTTCCAATTGTAACAATGCTGTTGGCGCTAAGTTCCACATGCAGTGGCGATGTTGTTTTTGAGAGGTTGATTTTAAGACCGAATTAACGAGCTTCCGAAGCTTTGCTGTAACACTATGCGTCTGCGTCAAGAAGCAGATAGCATCAACATTGTCTAAATTGCTAAGCTACTGATTTAGTCTTCACTAACTTGTGGCCTTGTACGTTTTAGGACCCTCTGGAGGACCACTTCAAAAAAGAATGGTGAAAGTGTACAACCCGGTTGTATAACCTCTGTTTATGATGAAATTGGTGCTGTTGTTGCCCTTAAACCGGTGAAAGCTGCATCCACATAAAGAAACTTTATAAAATCAATGTTTTTTGTCAGGAATCCCACAAGTGCTCCATTAACGCGTTTCGTTTGATGGTGTCAAACACACGTTTGAAGTTCAGAAAAAGTAGGTATAACAGGGACTTCACTGCACTGGACTGATTATTCCACAATGATGAGTAGTGTAGTAAAGTGATCTAAACATTATGTTAAGATGCTGAAAGCCGTTACTTTTTGTATGGAGTTTTTACATTAACTGATGTCGTCCTTTTTCGGAGTAGTGATCATCAGCATCTACTTCCAGCCATCTGGGAAAGTCGCAGATATTCATGACTTAATAAAAATGAAGTGTAGGGCATGTGAGATGGTACTTCGTTATGTGATCATGGAAGGACGCTGACGTCGTGTACTGCATTTAATTGTGGCTTCTTTCTGAAGAGCTGCGAACCATTTTCTCCGCAGCTTGAGAGCATGGTGATTGTATTTGCTTCTAAGTTGGAGTAAAAATGCGAGAGCTGAGGACAGTTACGGCATGGTCATCCAGGTTTAAGACCTGCTTCCGTTGCTGTTGTCTTCTGATTCTGAACCTAGACGTAGCCATCCTAAGATTTTGATTGCTATACTCATGGGCTCCGTTGTTGTTCCTGACGGCGTATCCAGCGTATGCCGACCCATCGACAGGTGGTTGGTGTTGTTATTGCCGATCTTTGCAATAATGTTCCCTAATAAATTAATGGTATCAACACTGGGAACAGAATTGTTTGTAAAGTCGAGAAGGTTGTAAAACTCATCCTAATCACTAGTACATAGTTATATTGAGAAACTTTTTAATTATGCGTGACATAAAGTATGGATATTCTTTGACGATAAGCCTCTATCTCTAACGGGCATACTTGTTAAGATCGAATCGGCTCGTCAGGTGGTTCTGTAATCTTCTTCAATGCGTTACTCATTCTTATACAAAGTAATAACAGACTGCTGACACTATGTATGAAGTTTAAAAAAAATTTTGTTCAAATTCCTAATCTTTAAGTTTTTAATGTTTGTTGAATGCTATTTTGTATGAATGCTAGCCCTGAAGGAAAAAGATTCGCATCCACTCATGTATATATTAATATTAGGCGCCCAAAAAGGCACATTCTGACTTTTTGGTTTCAAAATATTTAATTTCTTAACGATTAAAGATATCGATATGAAATATAAAGTAGAAGATGTAGCCATGTCCATTGCAAATAGTTCCAAAACATCACATTTTAAAATTTTGGTGATAACAATTCCAGTATATGAGCTTCTAATTAAACCCAATAAGCTAATACAGTGAAGGCATAAAGTACTTACATATTTCTTCTATGAACTTGTTCAATTCTATCCATCACTCTGTAACGTTCAGTGTCTGCCACGTTCATTTAGTGCTATGTTCATCTGATACATATCGGGGGAGGGAGTAGGAGAATCTAAATATTCCAACTTGAAGGCTATATCTCTTATAGTCTTCAAGTTAATTAATAACATTTATACTCTTGAGGTGTATGAGTAACTACTTTATTTGTATGTGTATCATTTTATTTATTATTCATGTACCCATAGAGTAAGAGGGTATATATATAAGTTTGGAAAATCTACGTAACAGCCAGAGGAAAGTTAAGTCGAGTCGATATAAACATATACGTCTCTCTTATTGTCCGGTTGGGATATTTCGATTCTCTCATTCCTTTTTCAGATATCATTTATTCAATGTAGGTGCCAACCTCTCACTTACTATACAAATCTACCATAGAAATCTACTTCTCTGTGTGAAGTTGTTGTATTAATGTTGTTAATTTAGATAAGCAGGAAAATTTGAACTCTTTAAAACTTTATACAATATTCCATTTAGGTTCAGATCGGATCACTAGAAGGGGTAAACCGCGTACAAATCTGCTCCATAATTCTTTTTAATATATATAGGTGTGGGCGTCTGTCTGGCTATGAACAACAAGAACTTAGAGACTATAAAGCCCTATTCTTTAGATTAATGTTTAATGAACTTACCAATCACTCTCTGAAGGTATACATAAAAATTTGCTCCTCTTTGAGTTTTATAATAAACAAAGTTTGGGTTTTTCTTTTTATTAATTTTTTAACTTACAAATATGTACTTAAATTCTAATGAAATATGCCATATACATCCCCATTGGACCACTAAAAGGGTCAGCACCAAACAAATCTGTTTGCCTTCCTGGGATTTAGCAGAAATGTTTTTTGTTGTAGATTGGTTTAGCTTGAAACAACCAATTTAATGTTTTTTTATACTATCCAGGGCGTATCCAGGGGGCCCTAATTTTTGAAAAGTTTGTTAAAAAATGTATTTTACTACATATCTCGCACTTTTGATTACTTAAAATAAACGAAATGGGGACTCTTAACTCAGAACTATAAACAATATATACTACAACAATTTGTCAAGTTTGTGCTTGTAGCGAATTAATCAACAACAATAAAAATTATTTTATACAAAAAGTGAGAAAGAGGTAGCCAAGTTGTAAGGGGGCTAACCATTATAGTGCCTACTCTATATTGAATACTAATTATCTGAAGAGAGAATATGTGAGTCTTAATTGAAAACTTTATCTCTTATCGTCTACAAAATCTCATTGTTTATGCGGCAACTAGATAGACGGAATACCTCACTTACCTCCGGCTGTAATATATTTGCACAGCTTTTATATACCTCTTTTACGCATGAATACAGAGTATAAACAACCGCATTTTATTGTTCCATGAGATAGATTTATAGGCCGGCAACGTCATTGGATCTTATTTCTGAAACAGTTAGCTCAGCGTGCTAGAATGAGATGTTGGAAACGTTTTTTTTTTTTTGTTGGTTATAGGATGAATAATGTCTACGAGAATGATACAAAAACGATTCCGTGAAATGGAAAATTTCAACTGGTCGCTTTTTTTTTTTTTTTTGCTAAAAACCTTCAAATCATGCGTTGTGAAGGCATCAACCGCTGTCCGCGCAGTTTATTTTTGATGTGAGGAAACTGGAAGAAGTCATTTGGTGCCAAGTCAAGGCTGTACGCCGGATGACACATCAATTCGATGTTTGAGCGTTTAAGAACTCAGTTGTTAAGGCCGAGGTGTGAGAGTATGCATTATTGTGATAAAGTATGATTCGTCTTCGTCGGTTGGTTTTTCTCAGTTCATCGAACACTTTAGGCAAACAAATGGTTGTATACCATTCAGAGTTGACCGTCCTTCTTTCCACAAGCGGCACGTTCGCAACATGTCCGGATATCGAGAAGAAACATGCGATCATTTGCTTCGATGTGCTGCGTAGACAGAAATCTAAGTAGACAGCTTTTGACGCACCTCGCATGAATTTCTTCAGAATTTGCTTGCACCTATCGACACGAGCCTTCTTTTGAGCGATTGTCAAATTATTCGGTATCCAACTACCTTGTCATACTAATGCCGAGGGATGCCTCAATCGCACGGTATGTCACATGACGATCCTGCTTTATCAGTTTACAAACAGCATCGGTGTTTTCTGGCACAACGTCCGATTTTGGACGACTTTCACGAATGTCGTCGGTGAGCGAACTGCGGCCATGAATGAGCAATTCGCTGTAGCAGTTTTTCACAGTGGCCAAGTATGGAGCTCCATCACCAAAAGTTGATTTAAGTTGATTGGTGCACTCTTGTCTTGATAATCCACGTCGACAATCGTAATAAATCATCGCACGAATATGTTCACGTTTTAATTCCATTTTTTGGCCGGGATGAATTTTTCCGGTGCCTGTAAAAAAACCAAATTGCGCTCGTACTTCAAAGTGTTCACAGTAAGTTAGACCTAAAAAATGTCAGGCTTTACGATGGAGAAGTCAGATTGCATCTGGCAACATAGATATATATGTAGCAACCCTCATCTGCGAAATTTCAAGAAAATTTCTGACTGTTGTATGTATTGGAGAAGCGATTTCGTAAATTATTATTTTCAACTACTTGGTGTAAAGTATTTATAACGTCTGTATGAGTTGCTGATCATATATCGAGACTGTTATTTACAATCCAAATAGTCAATATTTGTAATACTTTACACCAATATTTAGCAGACAGTGCAAATACGATAAGTCTTGGTTTACTGATCTAAACTATATTTATGGTTATATAGACACAATATACACCATAATACTGATACGCGCAGGGTATAAAAACCAGAATGACCCATACTGGCGCGCACAAAAAATAAGCAGTTCCCCCACTATTATTTATTATCAACTTGTGCTCGCATTTTACTTGATTTCGCATTGTTATCATTTTTTATTTTATTATATTTTGTTCATATGCGAATAAATAAAAAAAACAAAAACAATGACAACAAGTACGAACATGCTATAGAATACATCAAACATTCGAGTAGTAAGTATGAGTAGCATGTTTTATTTTATATTCAACGCTCATTGAAAACTTACGCGCTGATAAGGCTTGTTTTGCCCATAAAAACAATGTGTTCTAGTCTGCTTCGTTTCATGATGGTCACTCACAAACTGATATACAACCATGTATATGTAATATATTGCACCTCCGGCATTAGTCGGAGCATGTTACTTTGTTAGACACTGTTGAGCCCGGGGAAATGGCACATAATGTAGCTTTGTACCAGTTTATAAAGTGAATGACGTGTTGTCTTCGGAGAATTTTGATTTTAATTGAAAAAGCACAAAACAAATCGTTCCCGATTTCTCTATCACTTGTGACAAACTATTTTCGTTGATTTTTTTTTTAATTGGCAACAGTTTGGTAGATTTATTTATTTTTGTTTTGTTTTATATAAATTAAATAGTGTTTGTATATTCTAATTAACTACATGCGAGACTTGATGGCACTCGTTAGATCTAATTGAGTTTAATATAAAATTTTATTTGAATTATTTAGTTCGTAGAAACATACAATGTAGTTAATAATTCTAGTGACACAAATGAGTTTTAAAGGCTATAAAATAATTAAACTTTGTAAGCTTTTTGTGCATTAATCATATAGAATTAATATATAGACAAAAATGAGTAATCGATTCGGCATAATTTAGTCTTCTAAAGAGGCAAAGTCTTATGTAAAACTTCTCGAATTAGTTTGTTTATTTTACAACATTTAGTAAAATAAACATTTACATATAACATTTAATATACAACCAACTATTCTTAGAATTTCAAGGTATTGTGAAATTTTTTTCACCTAATGATGTGTCATCAATCAATATTATGTCAAAATCTTTATCCAGGCGGTTGAGATATTCGCTCTGCTTTGCTTTCGCTATTGTGAACGGTGTTCATTTATTTGAACTCTCGAAAGATGCTTTTAATCTCACCATGCCTTTGCTGAGATACTCTATGTGCTATGTTCTCTTGCGCACTGTACAATGTTGTTGTTGTTGATGAACGAGATTCATGATAGTTTGCTGTTTGTATGATGGCACATACATTTTTTTTATTTTTTCAACTCGATTTTATGCTTTTCATAGTGAATAGTAATATGGCTTGAAACCCCAAAAAGAAAGCGCAACCTGCCCTAAGGGTGCATGCAAACAATTTGGCATAGGCCTCATTTTAAAGGGCATGGTTCAAACTTTTATTTCTGGTACCAGTTTGTAACACGTCAGAATTTAGCTGTACAACATTTCTTAAAAGGTTTAGGGTTATCAATTTGAAATTTTTAAGCCTAGATACGTGCTCAGCACGAAAAATCCATTCAGAAAAACGATGTCCTATTTTATTAGCAGACAAAAAGTAGAGATTAGTAGGGTAGTGTCATCAATGGGATTAAGGTACGAGCAGATAGTTGACCACTCCAATAAGAGTATTTTTATTTCCGACAAAATCTCTTGGATTGTGTGCACTGGCACGTTGTCCCGCTGCAAGATACAACTATAACCGCAAAGCTCGCTATAACATTCAGAGATACATGTCTGCTTTTATTTTGGTTGGTTTGAAATAATGTGGCGGATTTCCAGCATACCCAAACACAGCCAAAATCATTAGCGAACCTTCACCGTGGTTTTGTTTGTGGCAGGACTTCCGTAGTTGCTGTATGACCCCTCAATACTGTTTTCAGCATTCAGGTTCGTCCAAGTAAAACTTTTCTCAGCGTATGAAAAAAGAATGGTTATATGGCGTTTCAATAGCCTCGGTATAGCCTCGCGAGATGTTATGGAACGGTTTTATTCTCCTCGATTAACCCGACTTTTAGATATGTGTTACTATAGTTGAACTCTAAACTGCATGTAAAACTTGTTGTCCTGATCGGCTAGGCGCCGATTTTGCCTTTTACAGCCTTCATTGATCTTAGTTGATCTGCCGCTCCACTTGATTTCTCCATAAATGCGCGGATTTCTGTGAATGGTGACGATTGAAGTAATATTCTTGGCAGCTTCGGCAAGTTCTTGGAGCAGACTACGGTCTTCGTCCAGCAAATGTGTTCCACGTGACATTCTAACTGTCAATCACATTTACATAAAAATGTTGTTCTCCAAAAGTATAAAAATAATTTTACCTACTTTCTGATTATTAAAGAATATTTTTTTCTTCACACTTCTTTGCTTACGCATTCACAAAAGCACCTTAACCTCAGTTTGCACATATATTTATTTCCTAAGAAAACCATGAGGTGCTGCACAATTTTTTTTAAAGTGTTTCGAATAATGAAGCCTAAAGAGGACTTTTGGAGTAGATAAAAATTTATAACATATAAATAGAAAAACTTGTATACCTAAAAAAGTACCGTTAAAAACCAAAATGCACATATACTTATTTTGTTGACGTATATTAATTTTAGCACAAAGATTGTAACTAAATTGGCCAGAGAGCTCATAAAGTATATGTTTATACTTTCCTAATCCCAATGCTTAATTACGGGAATAAATCAATTAGTATTTATAGAACTTTACTAAAACTTTGTATGTATTTCTTTATGGACGTTAAAACTTTGATTTCTGGTAAAAACCAAAATTTGGAAAATTTAAAAACATATATTTTATTCTTCTCTTATATAATACTACATATACACCATGTTTTAGAAAAAACTGAAAGATCCAGTGCCAACTTTGATTTTTTTTGAAAATATTTGACACATATCCTGGATTAATTAACATAGACTGTTCTGAAAACATTTTTTGCCATATTTCCGATGTTATTTCAAGTTTCAAGCAATCATTTTTGGATGCTTTCCACATTTCGTGGAGATTCTAAAAAAGTTATACGATCTTAGATCGCATGATCCTAGGTGTTGAAAATATTCCACACTGCGACGATTTGTGTGTGGTTATTATGTTGTTTCATGGCCTGCATTTCAACGATGGGCTAAAAAATTCCTTCATGGTTTTATGGTAGCGCTCTGAGCTGTATATTTCAGTGCTTCTGACATCATCTTTAAGGGCAATGATGTCGCAAAAGAATGTACTAAATAAAATGGGATCACATTCGAAAAGATGGTTAAAAAATATCATATCCAAAAATGGATCATTTCATTGTGGGGTTCTATTGTGTAGCTTCACATAACAAAAAATTCTATAGAAATATATAAAAGTCAAAAATGTACATTTCAGTCGATAATAAAATGGAACCTCCTTTGTAAATAAGTAGACATTACTAATAGAAAACCACCACTCGTTTGTGGTTTTTGTTTCTAAAACTTTCTTATATGTTGAACTGACCACCCAAAGCATTTTTATTCCAAAGCCAAAACTTTATACACCAAAATTAAAGACTTTTTATTCTATTTCAATAGGCAATAAGTGTATAATCGATTAAATATTTTGATAATATTGCTATTGAATCATAACACTAGGGAACAGCTAAAAATAACTTGGCTGAAACTTACTGTTTCCGGTTAATTTTGATTCACTGAAACCAAATCCGGCAACGACCCTGTACTTATATGTTGAAAGGGTATATTAGTTTGTACAAATGTATGTAACAGGCAGAAGGGAGCAAGGTAGACTCCATAAAATATTTATAAATTCTTGATCAGCAGAAGTTCAGTGGATGTAGACATGTCTGTCTGGCTGTACTTATGAAAATCAATAATTTGGCTTTTTTTAATGATAGAGACTAAAAGTTTGATATTTCGATTATCATATTCCTTCTTCAGATCAAATTTGTATTCAATTCGTGCTAGTCTTTTTTGTAAATGTCTAATAAAATATTCCATAAGGGTTCAAATCGAACCACTGAAAGAGGTGGTGCCACCACAAGAAATTAATTCATTCTGATAATATTCGGATGCAACAATAAACTGGAGACTATAAAAGATAGAGTCTTCAAGTTTGGATATTTAATGAATCCTTTTCCCTCTTTTATGAACGTGCCAAATCCTACTTAAGGTGAAGTCACGATAAAAACCTATCCCAACTTTATGAGTTTTTAGTTAGTAATAGGAATGACGTCCACCCACTCCTACAATACCCTAGTGATAACCTAGGTATTACGTACAACTTCACTAGAAGATTCCAAGTAGGGCTCAGCAGTAAAATAGAATGGGAAAACATAACGCTGAACTACAATATAAAACCAGGAGCAATTAGCTGGTACACAGATGGTTCCCTAACAGACGAAGGAAGTGGTGTTGGAGTCTTCGGACCACGCACTAAATACTTCGAACCACTAGGGAAATTCACAAGTATCTTTCAGGCAGAAATATATGCAATAGAAAGATGTGCTCAATTTAATTTAAATAGGGGGTACAAGAATCAAAGAATTGCTATCTTCTCTGATAGCCAGGCGGCTATTAAAGCAGTTAGTTCGCCTATGATCAAATCCAAGCTGGTCATGGAATGCATAAGCAAACTAAATAAACTAGGAATATCTAATAAGATCAATATATACTGGGTACCCGGACATGCGGGCATACCAGGAAATGAGCAAGCAGACGACTTGGCCAGGAGAGGGGCAGCGTCCCTTTTCATGGGTCCAGAGCCTTTCTGCGGGCTCGGACCAGGATCAATGAGAATCCTGGTAAAAGAAGAAGAAAAAAAAAGAAAGGGAGGGACCTTTTCTGGGAAAAATGTGAAGGACTAAAACAGAGCAAAAAGCTGCTAGGCCCTTACAACAAAAGGAGATCGGAAATTTGCAACGGTCTTAAAAGAAAAGATCTAAGAATGGTTTCGGGCTTCCTGACCGGACACTGTAGACTTAAGAGACACTTGTATAAAATCGGAATCGAAGGTGATAGCACCTGCAGATTCTGTCTGGAGGACGACGAAACTCCGGAGCATATCCTGGGCGACTGAGAACATTGTTGCTTTTCTTGTTATTTTAAATGCAAATTTTGGTATATCTCACTAAAGTTCTAAAGCGGTATTCCATTCTAGCAGACCCAGCTTAAGCTGCTCTATGTCTCTATGTCCTCTATGTCTTCCTTTGGTATTAGTGAGGCATCGCAAAGATTGAAAAATTATATTTATATAGTTTGAGGCAATTAAATTTAGTAGCACATATGTCATAGGTTTGAAAAGCGCTAGTAAACAGTTTGAATAGCGTTAATGTTTAGAAATGTTTAAGTTTAGATATTAAATTTATATTTTAACAATAATATTTTTTGACTTTGCAGGTGGTTTAAGATGAAATAAACACAAAATCTTACTCATAATAAAACATCTTATCTTTCAATAATTAATTTTTTAATCCATTGAGAAGGTTCCATGCAATACGCGCTCAGACAGACAACCATTTCGTATACGATTTTATTTGTATATATATATAGATACGATCATATCACAACACAAGATGGGATATCTCCCTTATAAATCCCTACCCCTTGCTGGGTTTATACGAAAAACATTTTGTTGTGTTTTAGTTTGCGACAAATTTGATGTAACTTATAATGTAATTATCCCAATAAGTTATGCCACACGGATACAGATGGAGAATATCCCCATAAAAATGCAATGGTTGCAATTGGAAGTACAGGGTATTTCGAGTATGTTGACACCTATTAACTAAACAAATTTTTATTAATCAATTTTATCATTCGATCTTAACCAAAACAATCGTCATCCGAACATAACTGACCTAATACAATTTAGCAGTGATAAGAGAACTGAAACTTTATGTCAACTTTGAGGCTTTTTGGAGAAAATTATTCAAGATAATCAATTCATTACTTGACACAGAAATAAAAAAAAATAACTTTTGTTATTAATCATAAAAATTGATTATATTCCATTATTTTATTTGCCAGTGCCTAACTTAACAAATCACTTCAATAGTTTTTTATTTCTCTTAGTTACTCGTCATCTTCATTAAAATCCCCCAAAATACTACATTTTGATGCAAGAAATTGTGTTGAAAACTATTTTTGCACAAAATTGCAAATTTATGAGAAAACTATTTCTCATAATTATGTCGCACGTTCGTTGGCATTTAATAGTTACAACCAATTTTGTGTCTTTCTCCGAGCGCCCCCTGCTGGCAAATGATGTCATCGGTCACATGTTTGGCTGTCCGCCCAAGAAAAAACATTTTTCTGTTGCTGTCAGACGAAACGTCTCATTTTTGTTTGCTCTAAAAATAACAGAAAAATAAAATTAAAAGAAAATTAGTGGAAATGTTGGCGAGTGAGAGAATGTTTGAAAAAAATGAAAAATGATTTCGTGCAAAGCGCAAAAATCAATAAGCCATAAAATATTGTATATATTTTTTTCTCTCTTTGGTTATATATTTTTGTTTTCTTTGAGCTATTATTCTTTTGTAGTCTTTTTAAACATTTTGCTGACGCGTTTGATCTTAGCACGCAAAGGAATTAATGCAATTTCGAGGGCGGTATGATTGATCTGTTCTGAGTTTAGATAAAAGTAATGAAATATGTGGGGTATGGTCTTGAGGCGCCATTTTGTCTGCCGAATAGAAGCTTTGGGCGGACTTCTCTGCGAGTGGGAGTACGTAAATCTCCAGATGGTAAACCTTCAGCATTGCTTCCAGTGCTTTGTCAGGGCTGGATATTAATATTAGTTCCTTACGAACGAGAGGCTACTTTGCATAACAAGGGACGATAAACTTAGTTTTGAGCTATTTTTAGGGTTTCCTGTGGTGTGATTAAATTCTTTCCATAAGTACTACTAGAACTTCGTTTACAGCCAAATCTGTCAAGTTAGCAGTAAACTCAGACGTTATATAAGAGACAGAACATAGTTCATGGCGAAATTTCTCCATGCGCAATACTAAGGAAGGGGCTATCTTTAAGATATCTCAAATTGAATGATGGTATCTGGACTATTTGCAACGAGGAATCACTGCATTCGCTTTCCGCGTTGATCCAATTTCAAAAGGGAGCATTCACAGTTATTTAGTTCTAAAAATCTTTAAGTTTGTCCATTACAGGTTTCAACCACCTTAAATTCTCAGGACCTGTTAATAGTATTCCGCCACAATTCCATCAAGCTGGTTCCATAGCCATAATTGGACGTAAGACAATATTCTTTTACGGATGCACGCCCAGATGATTGGCTCGAGATCCAAATTATTTAATTCATCAAGCAGGAAAGCTTCAGTCTCCAACCCTAAATCTTTAGACGATTCAATTAATCACCTTTTCTTTTAAATGAAAAGTTACAAAGTCTCAACTTACAATCTATAACATGCTTCTTTCTAGTTTAATCGATTAAGATACATGACCAATGGTTTTTCCAAACTAACATAGTATTCAATGTATTACTAAAGTTATTAGATTGGATGGCTGTTAAGTGATAGTTTATACGGACGACGTTATTTTCACATTCAAGTCGAGACCCACTTTGAGCAGACTGTCGTCATAAGCATGCTGTTTGAGTGTATGCCAGAATTTCGCACTGTTTCTTCATGGAGGTTCCTCTTCTTGATCTTGAGATTTTACAGCGTGCCGCCGGATTCAAGATAAAGAGGCAGCTTCCATTTCTGCAGGGTGAATGGTTGTTCGATATAGTACATCCGTAACGTCATGTTCGTTGTGGATAGGCTTGACTTTGGGTCAACCTCTGTCTTGGCTTTTTGCTCTCTGAATGCATTCTTGCATAAAAGTTGCGTACATACAAAATCTGCTTACCGTTGTGGATTTCACGTGGAGAGATGGAAACATGTCCTCTGTGAATGCTCACTGTATGAGAATGTAAGGGACCTTACATCGTGGGGGCTTGTACGTCGTGTTGGTGGGTATGATATAAGCAGGGTGCTCTCCACGGCAGATGGGGACTAAGTTGTTTTGCGGGGGTAAGTCGTTAGGAGGCATCATATAGCGACATACTAAGAGTACCTCTTGTTGTTCTTCGTGTTGTGCCATTTTTGTTGTTGGCGTAGGCTGCATGGAAGTCAATGCTAGTACCTTGTGTACGAAGTCGTACCGAAAGCTAAATCTGAGATCACAAACGTTTTAGGGTTGGAGTTGGTCTCCACAGTTAGCATCCAGTTCTTTTTTTGGACTGTTGGAGGTAGAGCTGGTCGCTATGGGGTAATGCCGTTATTATAAACGGAAGAGGTATAAAAAGACCTTGCTCCAACTTGTGTGGAAATTACGTTCCGTGTGTATAATTTGACACTGTTTCACCAGTCAGGTTGGTGTGTGCAGGCTATACTTAAAATTTTGTATGGTCAGCAACCTGGAACTGTTTGGAGATTTGAATTGCAAATATAACTAGTATTCGTTCTAGTTTACGTGGGTTGACAAGAGCCTTAATCTCGTATCACGGGCGTCAGGAGTCCACGAAGTGTACCTAATAGTTACTTTGCCCAAGCCGTTGGACCCTTAGATAAGGTAAGATAGGCCTTGACTTCCCTTACCGGTAGAAGCAAGGCTACGGTAGCATTAAATTTCGCCTATCAATGAAATGTACCAGACACATTGTTCGTTACTATGGAACAAAAGATTCATGCTCTCACTTCACCAAGCTTAAAATTAAATTATCTTTCCGTTAGTATTAGCGCCAGTTGCTTCGGATTTGAACTTAGCTGGAAAACAGATTGGAATCTTAAATAAAATGTACGAACGTGGTAAGCGTTTGGCGCAATCTACATCTGTATGACGACCTTTAGCCTAGGATAGGTCCCGGCATAACTCCTCAACTTGTTTTGTCTTGACAACAATATAAACCATTCATACTTGATGTAATCACCATCAAATGAATCATACTTTTCAATACACTACTTCCTTCAAAGTGACCTTGGGCCACTGGCATCCGGGTCCACAAACGAATTCAGTATTTTTAATGATGAATCTAAACTTAATAATTCTGTAGCTGCGGGCGTGTTCTCTGCTTTATTAGAACTAAATAGGCCCTTTTATTTTTCAGAACACTGAAGTTCCTTCCAAGAGAATTTAGCAGTAAGGGCATCATGTGTATGGCTAAGCGTCTGCTCAAGACACATCAACATTACCTGTGTCAGCCTACTATGAAATCGCCTCCGCATTACCAAGCAATTCATAGATTCTAAACAGCTTCGGCAAATATCTCTATGCAAAGCATTTTTACATTATTCCCATCTGGGGGTAGCAGCTTTAGTGAGGGAAATGAATGCGAAAGAAAGTCACTACAGTACATATTCTTTCCTGTAACTTTTGTGTCAGTATGACAATGGCCATGTGAAAGCATGAAAGCATTTTTGAACGTGAGCTCCAGATGGCAATACGGTAATTTGTGCCTACACATATGGCCTACGAAGAATTTTGTGAGTTAAGCTGGGAACTATGCTCGGCATTTGAACGAGTAATTACCAGACTTCATCGTAGCAGAAAGCAATTTCATAATTGTGTCACTTATAATAAATATTTATAATCAAAATAAATTAATAGAAATCCATTTGATTAATATTAAAAGTATTTTTCTTATCATGTGTTACAAGGCCGAAAAATACAAAGTGGCGATGGAGTATCACAAAATAGGAAAATTAAGCCGATTTATAGATACCCTGGCAACTTAGCTCATTCTAAATGTCGAAATATTTATTTTAACTGCTAATTTTATTCAAGACTTCTTATATAACCCTCGTATTTTCGCATTAAAATTTTGCGTGTGCTTACATAAACTAAGTAAGAGTACGTTCAATTGCTTGTTTGTCTTGATTAATTTCAATAAATTTTAATTGAAACATTTTCGTAGCATATCTGTCATTCTGTTTTTTATACGCTGTACCCATAGGATAAAAGGGTATGTTAGGTTTGTGTAAATGTATGTAATGGACAGAAGGCGGCAAGACAGAAGGTGGCAAGGCAGACTCCATAAAGTGTATACATTTTTAATCAGCATTAAAAGTCAAATCGATATAGACTCGACCGTCTCTTCGGTTGTTCGTATGAACAACAAGAACTGATTTAGTAATATTTAGTTTCTTCTATTTCTTCTTCCAATCACTTTTATTCAATGTAAGTGCTAACCCCTACCTAAAGGGGAATGACACTAACCATGCAAATTGTATGAAAAAACTTTTATTGATGTTGTTAATTCAGCTAGAATTGCTAAATCTAGTCTATCTTACGTTAATCCTTATAAAATATTCCATATGAACAATAAGAACTTGAAGAATATAAAAGACTAGTGGACCCGACTTGCGTTGCTAAGTCCCCTCTTTGTCTTCCTTTTGTAAAGTTGAGGAAGCGCCGAAAATGAAATTTTTCAAGTCTTACTTTACAATATTTGATTTATAATGGCATGCTAAGATAGTTGACCTACGCAATTCTTTATGTTTCTTTTTATTACCATTACCATTACAATTGCCCATCACCATTACTCATTACCATTACAATTACCCATTACCATTACCATTACAATTGCCCATCACCATTACTCATTACCATTACAATTACCCATTACCATTACCATTACAATTGCCCATCACCATTACTCATTACCATTACAATTACCCATTACCATTACAATTACCATTACTCATTACTCTTACAATTACCCATAACCATTACTCATTACCATTACAATTACCCATTACCATTAGTCATTACAATTACCCATTACCATTACTCATTACCATTACAATTACCATTACTCATTACCATTACAATTACCCATTACCATTACAATTGCCCATCACCATTACTCATTACCATTACAATTACCCATTACCATTACAATTACCCATTACCATTACTCATTACTCTTACAATTACCCATAACCATTACTCATTACCATCACAATTACCCATTACCATTAGTCATTACAATTACCCATTACCATTACTCATTACCAATAAAATTACCCATTAATCATTACTATTACAATTACTCATTACCATTACAATTACCCATTACCATTACTCATTACTCTTACAATTACCCATTACCATTACTCATTACCAATAAAATTACCAATTACTCATTACCATTACAATTACCCATTACCATTACTCATTACCAATAAAATTACCCATTACTCATTACTCATTACCAATAAAATTACCCATTACTCATTACTACTACAATTACCCATTACCATTACCCATTACCATTACTCATTACTATTACAATTATCCATTACCATTACAATTACCCATTACCATTACTCATTACCAATAAAATTACCCATTACTCATTACTATTACAATTACCCATTACAATTACTCATTACCAATAAAATTACACATTACTCATTACTATTACAATTACTCATTACCATTACAATTACCCATTACCATTACTTATTACTATTACTCATTACTATTACAATTACACATTACCAATTCAATTACCGATTACCATTACTCATTACTATTACAATTACCCATTACCATTACTCATTACCAATAAAATTACCCATTACTCATTACTATTACAATTACTCATTACCATTACTCATTACCATTACAATTACCATTACTCATTACCATTACAATTACCATTACTCATTACCATTACAATTACCATTACTCATTACCATTACAATTACCCATTACCATTACTCATTACCAATAAAATTACCCATTACTCATTACTATTACAATTACTCATTACCATTACAATTACCCATTACCATTACCATTACAATTACCCATTACCATTACAATTACCCATTACCATTACTCATTACTCTTACAATTACCCATAACCATTACTCATTACCATTACAATCACCCATTACCATTAGTCATTACAATTACCCATTACCATTAGTCATTACCATTACTCATTACCATTACAATTACCATTACTCATTACCATTACAATTACCCATTACCAATAAAATTACCCATTACTCATTACTATTACAATTACTCATTACCATTACAATTACCCATTACCATTACTCATTACCAATAAAATTACCCATTACTCATTACTATTACAATTACTCATTACCATTACAATTGCCCATCACCATTACTCATTACCATTACAATTACCCATTACCATTACCATTACAATTGCCCATCATCATTACTCATTACCATTACAATTATCCATTACCATTTCAATTACCCATTACCATTACCATTACAATTACCCATTACCATTACAATTACCCATTACCATTACCATTACAATTGCCCATCACCATTACTCATTACCATTACAATTATCCATTAACATTACAATTACCCATTACCATTACTCATTACTCTTACAATTACCCATAACCATTACTCTTTACCATTACAATTACCCATTACCATTAGTCATTACAATTACCCATTACCCATTACTATTACTCATTACCAATAAAATTACCCATTACTCATTACTATTACAATTACCCATTACCATTACTCATTACCAATAAAATTACCCATTACTCATTACTATTACAATTACTCATTACCATTACAATTACCCATTACCATTACCATTACTTATTACTATTACTCATTACTATTACAATTACCCATTACCATTACAATTACCGATTACCATTACTCATTACTATTACAATTACCCATTACCATTACTCATTATCATTACAAATACCCATTACTATTACCCATAACCATTACACACTACCTATTAGCCATACCACTTACCAGTACACATAAGCCATTACCATCACCTATTACCAAATATTGCCTCCGTACCTCAAACTGATGTAAAGATTTGTTTAATTTTCTTTATCGCTTACACGGGGTTGGGGCACATGTAAGTAATCTTTTAGGTATTTTGTTTACAACTTGGGTTACGTTATTGGAGTTTTAGTAAAATATAATATAGCCTATGTCACCCTGGAATAGTGTAGCTTCCCAACGGTGAAAGAATTTTTCAAATCGGTCCAGTAGTTTCGGAGCCTATTCTATGCAAACAAACAATCCAATCTTTGTATATTAATTTCTTCTGTGCCCTCTTCAGATTAGTATTTAATGAATGTGTCATCACCATTCTGAGGGGTAATACCCATAAAACCTGCTCCTTCTATCTGAGTTTTTAATAAAAAAAATTGTTTTGTGTTTTATGTAAGAAAAACATTTTTTTCTGATTTAGTTTTGCTTCAAACGAAAAATTTCTTGCATCTTAAACTAATCCCAATAAAAATTATCACATGCAGCCAACTAGGCATAAATCACTCATACAAATTTAAAGTTCAATGGTAGTGCAGTGCATCCCGAAGTCGAGCATACTCTACTGCAGCATTCTTTGTTCAATTTTTTTCTTGTTGCTGTGTCTCTTGTAATTGTCGGTCATTGCTTTTGAATGTATATTTTTTTATTATTTTTTTCCATCGCGCTGATAATCGTGCCTCTATAACCAGACATCTCAATATAGTTCATTAGTCTCCCCGCACTTCTTTGGTCCATATACGCTAGACGAGTGATAAATGCCGCTGTCAACAATTTTCAATGGAAAATGTTGTGCATTCTGACAAAATGAATTTTTCTTTGAATGCATTTCATAATTGATTTTAAACAATTCTCAGATGCCAAACCGTCTGCTTTGTAAACGTTTATTAGCATATTTTAGTTTTTCTTTGATGACTCATGCGAATAATAGCAGTCATGCATGCGTGCAACTATGCCAACCATGCATCTCATTCACACATCAGTCTAAAGACAACACCCTCAGCTAAAACAAAACAACAACAACAACAACATCATCAGCAACACCAACGTCACCGTCTACAGATAGAAAATTGTGAAATTCATTCCGTTTGCGCATAATTTCTAGGGGTTAGGAAGATTTCATGTCCTCTTTCTATTCAATTTAATACAGTTCTTCACAGTTGCATCTTTTGCATTGGTTTCGCCTCATTCTATGCTATAAATAAATTGCATAGTACATAAAATTAATTGAATTTATATACCCTGTAAAAGGGTATGCATATTTATTTTGTTAGAATATATGTAACAGTAAGAGAAACGCATGAAAGACTCTCTCATGTAGATATACTATGAAGCAGTATGATAAATTTAGTCAAGTTGGTATATGTCTGTCCATCTGTCTTATAGCATAAATACCGAGATCACACTGATACAAAAAATATTAACCCACCACATTTTGGTATTTTGAATTTTACTAAGTCCTAGTAATAGTGGTTTTTCAACTATAAGAGGTAATTATAATCCAACTCCGAATTTAACCCATTTTTTAATTATATTATTTTAAATCTTCTACATCTTTTAAACGAATAGAAGAGTATCCCATAGTCGAGTCACAAATACTTGCAATGTTCATACTTCTAGCATATATAAGCGTTCTGTGACCCAATTATGTCACGCTCACGTGACTCGCAGCGTACAGCGTTTATCTGGCTTGTCAAGTGCAATTTGTCTGATTTATTTTTTCTCTTCTGGGAAAAGTAAATTCTAAACTGTACAACTTCTACGCCGTATGTGTGTGTCTGTTTGTGTGGGTTTCATTCAATTTCTCCATATGTGTACAAATTTATTTAAGGTTTGCTGCATACTTTGTGGCGCTTGAGATGCTGTGGTTTTCTACAGAAGTCTATTATTGTATTGTGGTCAAATACAGATGTTATGCTATTAAGTAGATGTATGAGTAGAATAGTTCAATAAAGCAGAAATGGGGAAACCGAATTAACATTAATTAGCATATAAAAAATTTATTTGTATGAGAGGTAGAAACGATACGTGGGGTTCTTGAAAGTGGTGTGGGTTATCATAAAACTTATTTTATAGAAAGCAGTGCTTAATCAACACATGCTTAAAGGCAATTTAAGCCGACCGGCGTTAAAATAATCATTTAAATGTTCGTTTTCTTGAAGTAACTGACAGATTTTTATTTAAGAAGGAATCTCAGAAGAATCTTCATTGCAATAAATGCTTTATTATTATTATTGTTACAGCACAACCTCATTTATCTAAGGTAATGTGTGGAAGGTACCTCCGGAATAGAATTTTAAATTTAAAATATAAGTTTAATATTTGGTATTAAAAACATTCCTTAATATAAAGTTCAGGTGGTCACTAATGATATTTCGGAAAATCTGTAATAGAACATTGTCTCAATTTCCTCAAAATATGTACTTAAGAACATTTACTCTTTTTTCTTCATAGCTAAATCACGGAGTATCTTTAATTTCACTGTCTTCTTCATCGTTTTCGAGTTCTTCACCAAAATTCACGGGATGGCTAATATCAATGTCACTGAGTTCTTGCACGCAATCATTACCATGCACCCATACTTCAGTCTCATTTCTGTCGACGTTCTCGAAACCGGGAATTTTTTCCATGAGGCTGTCATCCGTTTGATTTGTCGCAGAGCAGATTTTTGCGCATGACATCTCGAGTATTTGACTGCTGACAGCAAGTCAAGCTTGAGCTGTCCAGTAAATTATGCTTTGCAGATTACTTAATTATAAGCAAACCAGCTTTGAGATTATTACCGGAGGAACTTTTCTCCAGAATTTCTTGAGGTAAAAACGTCGATAATGATATTTGACTGTCTCGAGTATGCCTTGGTCCATTGTTTGTTGAATAGATGTCACGTTTGATGGAAAAAAATTCAACAATGATGTCTTTAATTTTGTACCATTGCCGAGTAACAGAATGACTTCCCCCGGACGACTATTTTTTTTTTTAAAACCTTTCCACCAAAGGAACGAATGTTCCGAAAAAAACCTTTTTCGAATAATTCACGACTCATTTAAGCACTCTTTTGAAATGTGTAGTACAGTGGCAAAGCTTTAGTTTTGATGTGTTTAATCGCTTTCGAGTTAGCTGATATTCCGATCCATATTAACGAAAGTTTGTATGTTCCAGAAGTGTTGCTGCATGCTTAAATACTAACACACTCTTTATTAGGCCCTGTACCGAAGGTACAAGAGCCTATTGGTTTTGTGCAAATGTATGTAACAGGAAGAACTAATTGTCGGAGACCCCCCAAAGTTACCCCCATTATGGTCAGGAGTGATAGAGGAGTCGATATAGCCATGTCCGTCTGTCCGTCCGTCCGTCTGTATGAACGAAAGGATCTCGGAAACGGTAATAGATAGAGACTTCGTGTTTTTTGCATTCGACTAGGATTGCTCCGGAATTTCACAAGTTTATTTTAAAATCTTGCCCCTTCCCCCCCTTCCCCATAAAATCACCCCTTAGGGTAAAAATTTCTTCGGCACAAAAAAAATTTAGTACACCAGTATAAAGTTAACATCCTTCTAAGCCCAGGGCCTCTTACAGTCGGTTACGCCCGACTGAAATTTCCTTACTTGTTTTTTCTTGAATCCGCTTCTTCTCGTGACGCTAAAGTCTTTGATGGCATCATTTTAAAATTTAGCTAGACACATCGCAGCTATAATTTTCTAGGTTCTAAACCGGGGAGAGAGGAAAAAAAGGTCATATCTGGAAAAAAATATATTTTCAATGCATGGTTTTGAAGAGTCCCTTCACCCTTCGTCATATTTATTGAAGATCAACAAGCGTTTCTTCTTGATACTAGCAGTTCCTTTTCTCACATTTGAGTAACCCTTGTGATGTTAATCTTATCACTTTCTGCAGATTTCATTCTTTTGCGACTTGACCTGGTATTACCAGATATTATTCTTCCACATCCGATCGTTTTCGACACCAATCGCCCACAATGGATTTTCCAGCACCATAATCAGCCACGACATATCAAATAATTTCTGCTCTATCCAACCACCTTAATGCTTCCCACTTCTTTTCTACACACATTACGGTTTGACAGTTTGGGAAAAGGTACGTTTAAGGTGGCAACGGTATAGCCGAGGCGCATCCGAGAAAATAGAACTCGAGCGGTAAGTTTCTGGGGCTGTGTTTGTTTTTAGGGTGTAAAGGAATATTATGATGTGATCGAGTCTGAAGCCCAAGGAGAGCAAGATTGTTTTATGGTGTTGAGGAGTATAGTATATATTGTTCGACTTGCTGACCGTTATGGTTCAGTGTAAGGCTGAGAGGAGTTTTAAATTTTTGTATGACTTAATTATTTTTTTTTTTTTGTAGATGTTTTATAACAACGATTGTTTTTTGAAGTGTAGGATGCTGCTGGAGTTTCTCAGCTAGGTAATTATTTTTCTGAACTTGATTGTATGAAAAACCTTTGCTTTGCACTCAATATAAACTCATTCTGAAGGTTCTGAATGGTTGGAAGCAACACATATACAGAAAGAAAAAGTAATGAAACAGTTGAGTATGAAATCTCATTTAATTATTAAAAAATAAATACCAACCGAACTCCGTGATCACTACAGCTGCTATCAAAACTGTGCGTAATTTTTTTATCATGGATTAGTAGAAATCTTCATTGAAATTCATGAAATTTAAAATTCAAAATATCAATTTATATGATTTTGATCGAGGTTTGTGCATAAAAAAATGCTTAAGATAAAAAACTTCATATCATTGATACAACTGATCCTACTCAATAGTAATTAATATATTTAATAGGTTCACCATTAGAGTGTATAAGCGTTACATGCTGTCATTCTTGAACCAGCTCTTCTTTCAACATTGTATCACTTGTACTAACATAATTTCTAATTTTTCAAGTAGCTGCCAAACATTAAAATTAATCTTTCAAGTTGCAAAGTATATTAGCCAATTCTTAACAATCTTAGCGTTGTCTTTCGGATCATTGTTTCGTTGAAAAAATCCAACTCACATCAAGCTCTAAATTGTTCACACATGTTTTTAAATAGTGTTAATAAATTTATATCCCGATGAAGCTGCCGGGACTCACAATCATCACACTACAAAGTGGATTCGAGAACTCATTTCTGTCAATTTAAAAGATCTTTAAATGACTAAAATATAAAACTAAATGCAAAGTAAAGCTTAAGACATCATCCCAAATAGAAAATACTAAAAATAATAATTTTTCATAATATGAAGTACATATTTTGTGAATGCATTTTTAGTTTTTTGCCAATATTTTTTTAAGTTTACATTAAGGTATGTGCATATTTTTGTTTTTTTTTTATAATGAATTGAAATTTGAAACCAAACTGCATCATTAGTTTTCTGCATAGTGCTTTTCGAGGTAGGCGGTCGTATGCAGACTTTTGTTGCTCACTGTATACCAATGGAATTTTCATACATATTAGTAGTGCGTATGCGTAATATAATTAATGTTTTTTTTTTTTTTTTTGGATAAATTACGTATCCGTTAAATTTTTTGGCTTAGCAACGAAAACAATAACAAAATTTACATATACATACATTCTCTTTTCTTACATTCACTTTATTTCTCTTTACATTTGCAGTACTTAACATTTATAAGTACATATGTAAGTTCTCTTGCAAACACATGTTCTCATTGTGTTTTTGTTTTATCTGATTTAAATTTATGAATTAAATAACAAACTGCGACACAGACAAGAGAAGCAGTGCAACAAAGTCACAACTGCATTATGGACTTGCTCTCTCTCTCTCTTCTCTTTTCTGCTGCAAAGCAATGCTGTCAGTCAGTCGCTCTACGCTCACTGTAAATATTTGGCTGCATATTGCAATAGCACTGTTAGCGCTCTCGCTGCACTGCACTGCTGCTTAGTTGTTTTCCTCTTCGTTGTTGCATTTCTTTTGCAAGTTTTGTTTTGCTTTTAGGTTTTCGTTTGAACTGCAAAAGTAAATGAACCACAGTAGCATAGTTCGCTCTCTCTCTCTCTTATTCTCACTGATTTTCTCTTGTTGCAAGTGTAGTTTGGTTCTTTATTGAATACCCTTTACATATTATGCGAAGGAGTGTTTAATCCGAGTGAATACAGTAAATAGGAAGCTTGGCAGCTCTAAGAATTTCATGTAAACACATATAAAGGGGGCTTCATCTGAGACTTACTCTAATTCCATACCAAAGAGTATATTTTTCGAATGTAATAGAATTGATTGTCAAGGTTTTAAAGACGCCACTAACTCCGCAGAAGCATGAACCGTAATCCTAACTGACTGACCCTGAAGTTTTTTAAGTGAAATATTGGATGCATTGTAAGAGTTGGCGACCAATATCGGAACGCATAAACCACGAGCTATATAAGCTGTGCGATGGTATTAATATAGTCCTGCGTATAAAAATTCCGTGAAATATTACTTAAATTAGTGCCAATCGGCCGCCGCACTTTCTGATAAGTTTCGGATACTAGCACGAAAGAACGACTCGCCTTTTGAGGCTATCCAATCATCGACTCATTTTTGCTTATACGAAGTTGAACATCTGCTGGGGCAGGTCATGAGTCATCGACCGGAAAAAATAGTATTTGGAAGGATGTCTGGAGAATAAGGCGAGGGGGATATGACTCTTCATTTCAGCGTTTCGAAGTGCTGCAAAATCTTTTCTCGCAGTTCAAACGCATGACTTGAGTCCGATAGCGTTCCTCCATGATCGTTTAATTCGGTTTGAGCAGCTTGTAGTCGATCAAGCCGCGCTGGTCCCACCAAACACACAACGCAAGCTTCATGCTATGAATATTCGCATTTGCGAAGGATGTTGAAGGCTAGCAAAACACATGACTTTTCGCGCCAATCATAATACGTTGCATAAAATCCCACCTTTTTTGGCTTTCAAGAAACTGTTCAAGCGAAAAATCGAATTCGACATTACGAGTTGGTGCTAGTGTGGCACCAAGTTTTCTTGCTTTTAAATCATCTTTATAACTTTTAGGCGTTGGCTGACTGTCAGCGTTTCGCATTAGTCCTTATAGATCAATGATTCCAGTTCTTCGTCTTCAAACTTGTTGGGTTGACCAAGCTCTATGTTGTCTACGAGCTCAAAAGTATCATTTTTAAAGCGACCAACCCACCTCTGATACCATTGTTCAGATGAAGCATGCTCGCTGTAAACTTCCAAAAAAATTTCGTTGACCCATGGAAACATTTTTCGTTATATTAAAGTAATGAAGCAGAACTTACGGCAAAAAACACATTTTCTGATACGAAATCCGACATGTTCGAGGCAACATTAAGTAAATATTATTCAGGTTACCTTTATTTCTAGGTTTTGCGCATGCGGACGGTTACAACTATTTAGTTCCAGATTATATTATCTGTTTGGGGAGAGGGTTCCCCATAGATTCAAACTCTGAAATGTTTTCTATTAACACATATCTACCTAGGCAACCGAGCTTGGCTCCGCATTCGGTAATATATGGTTTTTTTTTAGGGCCTGTACCGAAGGTACAAGAGCCTATTGGTTTTGTGCAAATATATGTAACAGGTGGAAATAATGGTCGGAGACCCCCCAAAGTTACCCCCATTATGGTCAGGAGTGATAGAGAAGTCGATGTAGCCATGTCCGTCTGTTTTTCCGTCCGTCCGTTTGTATAAACGAAAGGATCTCGGAAACGGTAATAGATAGAGACTTCGTGTTTTTTGCATTCTACTAGGACTGCTCCGGAATTTCACAAGTTTATCTTAAAAAGTTTGATGAAACAACACACTGTAACTCGAAAGGATAAAGTTCCGTCTCATGGGGTATCTTTGTTTAGCTGTTACTCTCTTTCGCCATATATATAATAATCTTCTTGTAAAACTCCAAGAAATCGGCACTTCTGTTGGATACAATTTGCTTCTTATTTAATCCTTCTTGGGAAATAAGCTCAAATCTTTATGCATGATAGTCTGCATTGATTGTGTGATAGTTCCCATTTGAGTAGAATCGTTCAGTTTAAGAAAACAAATCTGTAAAAAAACATAAAACCAATTGATTACAAAGAAAACAAGAAAGAACCCGATAGTCAGTAGTGCTCGACTTCAAGATAGCCTAGACATACTTCAACTCTAGATTTGTATGAATGCTAAATTCTGATCTAGATCCGTGTGGGATATTTTATTAGGATTGAAGTACAAATTACCAATCTTTGAGTGTCTAACGAAATTAAGAATATAATCGATATGTTCGT